>JAMPIV010016874.1:55000-315883 GCA_024509875.1 Oreohelix idahoensis
ACATTTGTAAAGAATAAAAAAATGCGATGTAAAGCAAAGTAAACTTAATAGAAAAAAACTATTTAGTCAAATTGTCTATTTTAATAACCTCTACACCTCACGGTAGAAGGAGAACGACTAAGTAAGTAAGTAAGTCTATTTTAATACAGCCGATATGGTATAATGACGTAGACACTGGCAAACCACCACACACCAGGGTAGAAGAGACACGACTAAGTAAGTAAGTCTAATTAATGATTAATTTGTTCATTATTAAGATTATGACTACTACTCCCTCGTGCATTTCGCACAAAACGACTAATGTGAAGTTCTGCATCAGGTTGGCAAGCTCATCTTCTCAAAACAAATTGCTACTCACACACAAAAACCCACCGCCGCAGGAGCATGTGAATGTTTGATGTAGACATCCCACACGGATTCAAGCTACAGTCGTGGCTCCATGCTGTATAAGATGCACAAAAGAAAATGATGATGCAAATGTTCATGAAGATTTTCAAGCAACGTTAGCTTCTTCCGACTGTCTCTTTCTATTTGATTATACTATATTTTCTCCTCTTGAGCTTGTATTTACGTTAGTTTTCATCTTTCGTCATAGATTCAATACTGCTCTCTTTCAAATATATTTTTTATGGTTCCATCTATTCTATCATCTGATAAAAGAAATTCGTTTATTATTGACATATCGGTGGATTAAGACTTTTTTTTTGAGTGTCAATTTTGCTTACATTCATTAACTTTCGGTGCAAGTTTGAACAGGTTGATTGATATGAGCATTATATATGCATTTTTTTTTTGTCGGAATGAATGAAGCCAGTTGGCTGTGCCTTGTCATTATTATCATTTTTTTTCTAATCTTTCTTGAATTTCACACGTTCCTGTTGGGTGCAAATATTATCCAGTTCAATTCCCATCTTTGATGGCCTGGCTCAAATTCCCGGGTTCTGAAGGACAGTTTTGATCGCCCTCCTTCCATCTTGTTCTTCAGTATTTACCGTTCCTATCAGCTTTCATACGGTAAGCATGTCCCCTCAAGATGGCTGTTTGATTTCAAGATGTTGCCGATGGTTGTTTGATCGCAAGATGTTGCCGATGGTTATTTGATCTCAAACAACTTTATCATGTAGAACAAAACTCCACAGAAATAACTGCTGTAAGAGCGTGTGAATGCTCGGATTTACAACTTTATCATGTAGACTTTATCATGTAGAACAAAACTCCACAGAAACCACTGCTGTAAGAGCGTGTGAATGCTCGGGGTTACAACTTTATCATGTAGAACAAAGCTCCACAGAAATAACTGCTGTAAGACCGTGTGAATGCTCGGGGTTGCAACTTTATCATGTAGACTGCTGTAAGACCGTGTGAATGCTCGGGGTTGCAACTTTATCATGTAGAACAAAGCTCCACAGAAATAACTGCTTTAAGACCGTGTGAATGCTCGGGGTTACAACTTTATCATGTAGAACAAAGCTCCACAGAAATAACTGCTGTAAGACCGTGTGAATGCTCGGGGTTGCAACTTTATCATGTAGAACAAAGCTCCACAGAAATAACTGCTGTAAGACCGTATGAATGCTCGGGGTTGCAACTTTATCATGTAGAACAAAGCTCCACAGAAACCACTGCTGTAAGACCGTGTGAATGCTCGGGGTTACAACTTTATCATGTAGAACAAAGCTCCACAGAAATAACTGCTGTAAGACCGCGTGAATGCTCGGGGTTGCAACTTTATCATGTAGAACAAAGCTCCACAGAAATAACTGCTGTAAGACCGTGTGAATGCTCGGGGTTACAACTTTATCATGTAGACTTTATCATGTAGAACAAAACTCCACAGAAACCACTGCTGTAAGACCGTGTGAATGCTCGGGGGTACAACTTTATCATGTAGAACAAAGTTCCACAGAACCCACGGCTGTAAGACCGTGTGAATGCTCGGGGTTACAACTTTATCATGTAGAACAAAACTCCACAGAAACCACTGCTGTAAGACCGTGTGAATGCTCGGGGTTACAACTTTATCATGTAGAACAAAGCTCCACAGAAATAACTGCTGTAAGACCGTGTGAATGCTCGGGGTTACAACTTTATCATGTAGAACAAAGCTCCACAGAAATAACTGCTGTAAGAGCGTGTGAATGCTCGGGGTTACAACTTTATCATGTAGACTTTATTATGTAGAACAAAACTCCACAGAAACCACTGCTGTAAGTGCGTATGAATGCTCGGGGTTACAACTTTATCATGTAGAATAAAGCTCCACAGAAATAACTGCTGTAAGACCGTGTGAATGCTCGGGGTTGCAACTTTATCATGTAGAACAAAGCTCCACAGAAATAACTGCTTTAAGACCGTGTGAATGCTCGGGGTTACAACTTTATCATGTAGAACAAAGCTCCACAGAAATAACTGCTGTAAGACCGTGTGAATGCTCGGGGTTGCAACTTTATCATGTAGAACAAAGCTCCACAGAAATAACTGCTGTAAGACCGTATGAATGCTCGGGGTTGCAACTTTATCATGTAGAACAAAGCTCCACAGAAACCACTGCTGTAAGACCGTGTGAATGCTCGGGGTTACAACTTTATCATGTAGAACAAAGCCCCACAGAAACCACTGCTGTAAGACCGTGTGAATGCTCGGGGTTACAACTTTATCATGTAGAACAAAGCTCCACAGAAACCACTGCTGTAAGACCGTGTGAATGCTCGGGGTTACAACTTTATCATGTAGAACAAAGCTCCACAGAAACCACTGCTGTAAGACCGTGTGAATGCTCGGGGTTGCAACTTTATCATGTAGAACAAAGCTCCACAGAAATAACTGCTGTAAGAGCGTGTGAATGCTCGGGGTTACAACTTTATCATGTAGAACAAAGTTCCACAGAAACCACTGCTGTAAGACCGAGTGAATGCTCGGGGTTACAACTTTATCATGTAGAACAAAGTTCCACAGAAACCACTGCTGTAAGACCGTGATAATGCTCGGGGTTACAACTTTATCATGTAGAACAAAGTGCCACAGAAATAACTGCTGTAAGACCGTGTGAATGCTCGGGGTTACAACTTTATCATGTAGAACAAAGCTCCACAGAAATAACTGCTGTAAGACCGTGTGAATGCTCGGGGTTACAACTTTATCATGTAGAACAAAGCTCCACAGAAATAACTGCTGTAAGACCGTGTGAATGCTCGGGGTTGCAACTTTATCATGTAGAACAAAGCTCCACAGAAATAACTGCTGTAAGACCGTGTAAATGCTCGGGGTTACAACTTTATCATGTAGAACAAAGCTCCACAGAAATCACTGCTGTAAGACCGTGTAAATGCTCGGGGTTACAACTTTATCATGTAGAACAAAGCTCCACAGAAATAACTGCTGTAAGACCGTGTGAATGCTCGGGGTTGCAACTTTATCATGTAGAACAAAGCTCCACAGAAATAACTGCTGTAAGACCGTGTGAATGCTCGGGGTTACAACTTTTTCATGTAGAACAAAGCTCCACAGAAATAACTGCTGTAAGACCGTGTGAATGCTCGGGGTTACAACTTTATCATGTAGAACAAAGCTCCACAGAAATAACTGCTGTAAGACCGTGTGAATGCTCGGGGTTACAACTTTTTCATGTAGAACAAAGCTCCACAGAAATAACTGCTTTAAGACCGTGTGAATTGCTTGGTGCAGGCTTCCTGCGGGGGACCAGCTGCAATGGTGGCTCCATGATCTGCAGGGAGCGCAAAGTACTATGAAGATGACACTTACGCTTAATAGCCCCTTGTTCTAACACCTTTTTGTTTTAAACAGCTGGGAAGTCTGAGCGTCGACTGGCACAGTGATTAGAACGCTTGCTTCTTGATGCAGAGTGACTAGACTCTAAATCTAGCAGTCATGTTCCAGTCTACCCAGCTATAAATGTTTACCTGACTCTGCTCTTCAATTAGGGAAGGCAAAGGTAGCGTGGAAGCGAAAGCCCTCCCGGCCTTTAACACTTGTAATGTTTCTCTGTAAAATCAGGTTTATCTTGACTTGTTTACTTTGCAGCAAGTGGATAAAATATTGTTTTACAATGAAAATATTGAATTTAGATTATGGCACTTATATGTTTATGTATGTTTCTTCTATCGCTAATGCTAAAAACTGATCTTAAAGGTATTTAAACTGTATATGAAAATAATGGCTTATAAATAATGTCAAAATTATTAAACCTTACCTTTATTTTCAAAGTGCTTAACTTTTCACGTTAATAAAGTGATAAATGTGGTTCGCAAGGGAGCTAAGTGTTAGAGCTTTAACTATAATAGGTCTCAGCTTTATTAGGTAGCGGTGATCCGCATCCTTCCTCTCTGCCTATATGTTCTCTTACTCAAGAGCAGAATCAGTTCACAGAATTACCCCACTTTAATGAAGTAATTGCCGAAAAAATTAAATGCCTTGGAAGTTTTCAAAAATATGTCTTGCGAGATGAGTATCAGAATATCTTGAAGTAAACCAGATTCTGTGTGGACATGTTACCGATATTTTAAAATTATATTGCCGCCAGAATGAAGGCGAGGCATGTATAAGATCGTAATGGTTTCGTCCAATTAGAGGGTACATTGACTTTTAACAAAATTGATCTGCTTGATTATAGAATGACTAACCTGTATCTTCCAAGCATGACGAACAAACTGGACTTCACTACGTCTGTCTGATCATCACTCTAAAATTGTGCAAGGCCAAAACAGCTGATGTAATGGTAAAAACTGCCATCAATGGTACCTATACCTTGTAGCGGTATGGCAGCTTGCGTACCCTGACAATCCCCAGAGCTATGCCAGTGGGAGTTTTACTCCTGGTAGGTTCAACCAAGCTGGACTGGTCTGTGTGGGTAGGGGTCAGACAAAAGCTGGTACCCTGGTCCTCCAGGTTGGGGGTTTTAGCATAGGGCTGACACCCCTGTCTGTGTAAAAAAAGTAATGAAGTTGCGGAAACAACATCAAATGAACAGGCTTTGCTGCGGGATGGACATTCGGAGTCTGTGGCTCGTATGACTGTCAGTGGTGAAAGCCAAAAGGAAGCCACTGACATGAAAACGGATGTCCTGGCCGCAAAGCGGGATGCCGGTGGGGAAATGCGGCGGCGGAGTGGCAGACGAGAGTGGGGATGGGCTAGTAGGTTTCTGTGGCATTGGCAGCCTGGTCATTGGAGGAACACTTTTCCCACATAAGGAAATTCGCGGGTTAACATAGGAGTCACCAGGTGGTCGGGACGGAGACCAGGTGGACCACATCATGGTTGACGGTAGATGGAGACATGCATTGCGGGATGTGAAGGTGAGAAGAGGTGCAGATGTGGGAAGCGATCACCACTTAGTAGTGGCAAAGCTGAATGTGAAACTGGGAAGGGCTGGACCAACTGTAACTACACAGAAAAGGTTTGACATCAGCAAATTGGGGGACCCCCTTGCCGGAAAAGCTTTTGCGGCCGACATTGAGAAACGATATCAATTTGCCAAAAGCCAGGAAAAGACATTGACTGATGATGTGGACCAGAGTTTCGGCACCATTTCAACAGTATATAAGGAGGGTGGCGGGTCATGCTTGGGATTCCGGGGGGGGGGGGGGATTCCCGGGGGGGTGGGGGGATTTCAACAGTATATAAGGAGGGTGGCGGGTCATGCTTGGGATTCCGGGGGGGGGGGGAGGGGGCGGGACTGGATGGCACCAGAGGCGCTGAACACCGTGGAGATGAGAGGGGAAATGAGGGGAGAGAGGGCAGAGGCGGGGTCCCCCAGGTTGAAGCAACTATGTGGCGAGCGGTGCAGTCAGCTGGACGGGGAGGAAATACCAGAGACACAAATGAATGTTCCTGAGGCTGAAAACGATCTAGATGTGGGTACAGACATTCCGCGAAAGGAGGAAATCATCGCAGCAGTCGAGGGGTTAAAGAGCGGTAAAGCTCCGGGCCATGATAACTTGAATGCAGAGCTATTTAAGACAGACCCTGAGCTAGCGGCAGAGCTATTGGGGCCACTGTTTGCAAGGGTGTGGAGGGCGGGGACAGCACCATCGGAGTGGAACGGGGGAATAGTTGTCAAATTGCCCGGGAGGGGAGATCTTTCAGACTGCAGTGATTGGAGGGGGGTCGCTCTTCTCTCGGTTCCCGGCGAAATACTGGGCAGGATAATTGTACAGAGAGTTTCAAAGGCAGTGGACTGCAGGCTGGGGAGAGGGCAAGCGGGATTTGGAAAGAGCAGAGGGTGTGTGGACCATATATTCACTCTCGGGAACATTATAGAGCAGTGCTCAGAATGGCAAAGACAGCTTTACATAAATTTTGTTGATTTTGAAAAGGCTTTTGACAGCATACATAGGGACAGTTTATGGAAAATACTGAGGGCTTATGGAATTCCAAGCTGCATAGTGTCAATCATAAAAAGCCTCTATGCCAACTTTACGTGTAGTGTTGGGCAGAGCAACCTAACCTTCGAGGTGAAGACAGGAGTACGACAGGGATGCCCCTTATCAACCACTCTATTTTTAACAGTCATAGACTGGGTGATGCGCCAGACAACAGAGGGCAGTCCAAGAGGAATAAGATGGACTACATTTTCAACATTGGAAGATCTGGAATATGCAGATGACATTGCACTGCTGGCACATTCACATCAACACATCCAGGAAAAAACGGATAGACTTAATAAATTTAGCCAGCAGGTGGGCTTGAACATCAATTTAAAGAAGTCTGAGGTCATGACGCTCAATGTGAGCAAACCTGAGCCCATATCAGTAAGGAATCAGCAACTGGTACAGACAGATACCTTCACATACCTAGGAAGCATAGTAACACGAGACGGTGGGGCAGGCAAAGACATCAACATCAGAATGAATAAGGCAAGAACAGCCTTCTTTAGCCTAAATAACATCTGGAAGTCCTCCCAATACAGCACAAGCACAAAATTAAGATTATACCAGAGTTGCGTGCTTTCTGTGCTTCTCTATGGTGCGGAAAGCTGGAGAGTCACAGAGAAGGAAATGTCAAAATTGTCCTCTTTTCACACAACATGCCTAAGAAAAATTCACCGAATCTTTTGGCCGAATACCATCACCAACCAAGATCTGCTTACTCGTAGCAAGCAAGAGGACATGCATACCATCATAGCTGGCAGACGCTGGAGCTGGGTTGGTCATGTCCTCAGAAGAGACCCCGATGCCATCTCAAGAACAGCTATGCTTTGGACCCCTGAAGGAAAGCGAAAGAGAGGCCGACCAAAAACAACTTGGCGGAGGACTGTGGAGGCTGAGATGCAAAGAATGAACCAGAGTTGGGGCACTGTACGAAGGATGGCCACCAACCGTGCAAAGTGGAATCACTTTGTTGTTGCCCTACAAGACGCCACTAGGCGTGATGGCCACTGACTGCTTTGACGGTCGGTGGTTAAGGATCGAAGAAGAAGAAGAAGAATGGTAAAAAAAGTAAAGGTCAAGGTAGTCTCATAGCACATACTTCCGTAGGGGAGTGAAGTGTTAGAGACTTCCCCATATTAGGTCCTGCTTCGAGAGGTGGGGTGACCAGTTCCCTTCCTGGCTGCCTTTTCCTCCCTTAAATTCAAAGTCAGGTACCCATTTACAGCTGGGTAGACTGGAGGGTGTCGGTACCATGATTCTAAGCCGGCACCTTTGCCGCGAGAGACCAGAGCTCTAATCACTCTGTCTATCGGCCGCTGATATAATGGTACTGGAGTTAATTAGGGTAAGTTGTCTTCGATCCACTTAGCACAAAGCAAAATGTTGTTCAACCCAAGTTTGCATGTTAAGATCGTTCTAGTAAACTTCGAGTACTCCCATAGGGTCGTACCAGCTAGAAGTATTCCCTTAAAGTGATGTCAACAAATCTTACAAAATTATCCCCAAGTGCACGCAGAATTAAAGGCCATCCGGTTTAAACA
The DNA here is from genome assembly GCA_024509875.1 of Oreohelix idahoensis. Lineage (NCBI taxonomy): Eukaryota > Metazoa > Mollusca > Gastropoda > Stylommatophora > Oreohelicidae > Oreohelix > Oreohelix idahoensis. Next base: position 62,928 of record JAMPIV010016874.1, read on the forward strand.
AGAAAAAACAATCAAACTTTTTTCAACTTTAACCTTTGTATTCGCTGTAAACAGTAAAAGGACTATGAGTAGTAATTCTGTTCTGGTAACGGTCGTCTGTTTCTAAATGGCGGCTGTCTAATGCGTCTGGAAGATTCACAGAATCCAGACAATGACATTAGTTAAAATAACTTCGTCTTATTTTTCAAAGTATGGTGTCAAATTTTTTTTTACAGCCGTTTCTGTCAGATATTGGCCTTAAAAAAAATAGCAACTTGACTGTGCGATAGTTAAGACGAAAGACGCATCAAAGCGATTCCACTGTGCACAATACAAAATAATGAAATATAAAATTTTTGTCATTAAAACAAGAAAGACAGATTTAATGAATCACAAATGAATGAATGGAAAATAACTAAGTATGTGCAATATGTTTGTACAGAATTATATTCACTTTCAAAAGTCATCGATCGAAACAATTTTTTTAAAATTAAGGTGTTTGCTACTTTTCTTTGTAGCACGCCCCTTTCAACCATCTACCATTATACAAGGAGCTGCTGGTTATATCAGGACGCGTTTCATTTATTGTAATACTTTCTTGTTTGTATTTATGTTATGCTTTATACTAAACTAGTAAGAAACCCGTCAACATTGACGGGTTTTTAATTATAGTGTGCTCATTCTGTTTCACGTCCTAAAGACGGAACTATTTCTACTTTGATCATTTTATTACAGGTCAAAGTCATCAGATCTGTGTAGTAAAAATTGTATGAATGCATTAAATACTTACATTTTATTCATATATCACTGTCATTCACTCTGTGTTGCACAATTCACCGACTTTTCTTCGCTGAGTGTTACTATTTTCGGGAGAGTACATATAAGGGAAACAAAACAATTAATGTCTAACTTTCAAATACAGTTGCTTCCCTTAGATGTGACCAACGTACAAACGGCGAGAATTAAGGATTTTGATTATTCCTCTGGTCGGTATTTTTTTCTTTTCGAGATGATAGGAAACTCTTTACAGAGCGATACAACAGGAAGCAATCTGATCATCAGAAGTAGTCCCCCCGTCCGACAAGTGTTTCGGCCCGATTACTCCTTTACACTCTAAGGGGGGCGGGCCCACTTGGGTCATGACTCCCAAGCGTCTCAGCCTCCTGTTGTCTTGTATCGAAAATGAGCCCATTTCACTTATGGTAGCAACTTTAAAATCCACAACTCCGCCAGCCGTGGAGGCAATTGTGAAAGTAACAAAGAGAAGACAAATTATTCCGTTCGTTCCGTCGCACATCACAACTAAGAACACATACTGACACGCCTGCGCGAAGCCGACGAGTCTAGCCGCTGCGCGAAAGTCGAAATTCTATTCCTGACACCCCTTATAATACACCGCCTGTCGCCACTCAGTCACAGCCCGTTCACTAGTACACCAAAAAACTCAGCGGTCAGCGGATTTAGAAAAATTCCTGGTGTTTTCTGAACCGCAGTGTTTATTGTCACGATTTCCATTGCCCATTGCGGTTGTTCCACAGCCAGCATGATGCCTTTTCGGCAGTTTCACTAAGCCTCTTCATTGCCCTTGTTCTCGATTGTCCCCTCAGCCCCAACAGTTTCAATAAATCATTCATTGATGCAGCCACAAGCCCTCTTGCGTCCACTTCAACAGCCATGACCCTTGCAGTGAACCCATCATGTCTCAGATCTGCGGCCAGATCATTATACTTGGCCGCTTTGAACGAATGTTGCTCGTCTAATCTGGATTCAAATGGCACGGTCAGTTCAATCAGTATGGCCTGAAGCGTTGCTGAAGAATGAAGCAATATATCCGGCCGTCTCCGCGATTTTCTGATACTCTCTGGATATGCCCCTCGTCCAGGTAGGTCTACCGCCATCTCCCAGTCGTTTGCACAGTCAAGAAGAGATGGTAAACTGCTACCAGGTTTACTCGGTTTGGGGTGTGCTGACTTTTCTGCCCTCAGAAAGTATGTATTTGCGGTGCTCGGCCTGGGTTTGCTATTTGCTTTCATCCTTGCCAGATCTATTGTCGCAGCAAGCTCGTTTAGCACTTTGTTATGGCGCCAAGCCATATATCATTGTTGTGATAAATCGCCCTTGTTTTATAACGCAAGGGCCCTAATGACACCTTACATTTGTCTTCTCGCGTTGGTATCGAATGCAGTTAAGTTTGAGCTGTGGTCATTTTGCGCTGGACTGCGCACGTGTTCACGAGATTTGAATGGCTGCCTCCCCTGGCACAGGGGGGGTCCTCATTTCGTTTATTCGAGATAATACCTCATCACTCCGATTGACTTTTTCCCCATTTTTTACAAGCCTGTTCCGAAAGGTCGCCACGAGGCCGACGGCAGCAGGTCATACACTTTGTTTGATCTAATCAATGAAGCTGAAGTCCTAAGAGTGTGATCTCCATATGCCATGATATTTACAGCACTTTGAAATTCCATGTCATTGTAATGGTCTACCTCTATTGCATGTTGCTGTGGCTCCTTACACCACATTTTGTAGTTCATTGGTCAACGGCCTTGAACATTGTTTTGACTGAACACATTGGACACAAAACCTGCATATGGCATCACGCATGTCAAGGACCTCTGCAGGGCTCCTTCCCATGTAGTTCATTGGCCTTGTTGGACCTGCTGCACTGCTTTTTGCAACCTCTTATCATTCTCAGCTCCTCGTATCTCCTGAACTACCATGTCTCTGCACTCCCTGCTTGATGCCTTGGACCACCAGCGGATGTCTCCATGACCAAATCCCCGTCTATTCGTTTGTGTGTATCCGATTACCTCCCTCAGTTTGAGTGACTCTTGGGCAGCATCAACAGCTTCTTCCACTCTCCACTTCCTTCCCGTTTTCAGTGTGGGCTGAATGGACTTAACCACGTCATCAGCTGACTCGCGTAGCATCATTGCAAGCCTTGCCTTTCCAACTTTGTACTCTTCAACAACTGACTTGAAAGGAAGCAGAAGTTTTGACTTTTTGCAGTACAGTGCTATATCTGACAGACCTGGTGGTACCCCTAACCATTTTCTCATGAACCTGTTGACCTTCTGCTCTATAGCTTCCACTGTACTTGTGCTTATTTCATATATAAGCAGTGGCCACAGCAACTTTGGTATCAACATGAACTGGAGGCACCACAGTTTGAACTTTCCCAGGAGTCTGCTTTGGTCTATAATCTGTAGCCCTCTGTCTGCCATTTCTATCGTCTGTTGCACTGCCTTCGAGTCTTTTAATGAGGCATCGTACACCCAGCCAAGACTTTTAACAGGTTCCTCAATGACAGTAGTGATTCTTTGGTTGGAAACCATGAATATCACCTCTTCTATCTTCCCTTTCCTGACTGATAGGCTTCTCGACTTCTTGGGTTTGAAGCTCATTCTGCACCAGCTGACTAGTTCATCCAGGCGTGCTAACATCCTCCGGGCCTGATGTTCATCTGATGTCAGAATTGTTGTGTCATCCATGAATGCTTTGAGCGGTGGCATGTGACACATTCCACCGAGCTTTGTGCCTATAGCCATTCCTTCAGCCGCATTGAGGATTACCTGCATAGCCATCACGAATAGTATCGGAGAGATGGTACATCCCATCGCAATTCCAACTTCAAGGCTTATGGAGAATTATGGATTTTGATTATTCCTCTAGTCGGTATTTTTTCTTTTCAGTTATAGTTCATATTGTTTTATTGTTTAAAAAAATGATATTGTTTATGCTGATAAGCATTTAACGTTGATTGGAGGATTATTTATAGTAGATCCGTATTTATCTAGGGGGAATCTGCCACCACTGTAGACTACTGGCTCGCATCCTTATTTTTTTTTTTATGTTAGCTTTTGTTTTTTGTAATATAGTATTTTATTAACTTTTGTATTTCTGATGGGGTCTTAATGCCTGTCGCGAGAGGTTCAGATGTTATTAAAATATATGATATCACAGACAAAAAGATGTATCAAAGGATACCAGTATAGCGCCAGAAAAGAGACTGGTCTTATTAGAAATACCCCCTTCTCTGAAAAGAGTAAGGGTGTATCGACAATCAAGGTAGGATCAAGCTGTATAAACCTTCAAGTATGATGATAGGGAATGCTACTTAAGGTCTAAGTGCTACCTCTCCAGATCCCACCCTGAATAATGGTTATATAGTTATTTTGACTCTGCTAGGGGATAAATTAATTTAATAGATATGTAATATACGAGTATTAAGTAAGACTGAGTGTAAATATTTACAATTTATTGATCCTATACCGTTTCTCTTTTCGGTTAGGAAAATGATAATAAAATTCAAATGCTTTTTAAAAAATAGAAATAAATAAGTAAGGAATTTTCCTTTCTACACTAGTTAAATATATAAGTTGTATTTAAAATGTCAATTATGTTATTATATATTTATATACAGTTGTTAGTTTCACTGGACTGTAAAGTAGGTAGAAGTTCATTAAATCCCTCCTTAGTCATCATGCAGTTGTTTGTTTAATGTGTGGTTTAATTCTTAACAAAATAAGGCTGGATGTGCCGACCAGTGGAGTTATGTGTCCACCTATCTTGTATAGTTTGAAGTACACAGTGTCAGGATCTCCAGGCTGGGAACCAATCTGGTGACTCGCTCTAAGTATATTGAGAACGTCTAGCACCAACAGAGTTCCTCAGTATTGAATGTCTCGAAGACTGATAGTCATTTCAGGATAAAACCCTCAGGTAGTATACAATAGCTATAACAGGCTGTAAATGGGTATCTAGGTCTGCTACGTAGATACAGCTGCAACATATTTGACAGCAAGCGTTTGCCGCTTTCTTCTGTTCAGTACTGCATTTTGAAAATGTTGTCTCCTCAATTCAGCCCAAGTTCAAGGTCTTATATAGGGTCCCAGCGTACCTCGCGGATGGTTGGGGCAAAAGCGGTGTTTAGGAATCCCAAAACAATGCGTCTTTTTGCCTTCGCGTTCAATGTGCAGAAATTTTAAAATCTATTATCTTTCTTAATTGTGGACCGATTTTATTCATTTAAAGTTAGTATTATACTGGTAATTTATCTCTATCAGTCTAGCTAAAATTTGTTTAGTTAGCAAAATGCATTTAAATCTATGCAGTCTTTAACTAACTATATTGGGGACTTCCCTGATGTATAAATGTCAATTAAAACGATTTTTCTCTTAGAATAACATATTATTTGAGGACGTCTTTACACATACCTCTTAAGTAATATCCCCGTTGTTTAAACTAGCTAGAACGTTCGTTTAAATATCTTTAGTCTTTGAAAAATTAAATATCTTCGTAGAGTGAATGAGAGTGAGTGAGTGAATGAGAGTGAGTGAGTGAATGAGAGTGAGTGAGAGTGAGTGAGTGAATGAGAGTGAGTGAGTGAGTGAATGAGAGTGAGTGAGTGAGAGTGAATGAGAGTGAGTGAGAGTGAGTGAGTGAGAGTGAGTGAGAGTGAGTGAATGGGGTGAGAGGAGTGAGTGAGGTGGGGGGGGGAGAGGGGGGAGTGGGAGTGAGGGAGTGAGAGTGAGTGAGGGGGAATGGAGGGGTGAATGAGGAGGGAGTGGGGGGAGGGGGTGGGTGAGGGGAGGAGTGGGGGGGAATGTGGTGAGTGAGTGGTGAATGAGAGGAGGGAGTGAATGGGGAGTGAGTGGGGGGGGAGTGAGTGGAATGGGGGGGGGGTGGAGAGTGGGGGTGAATGGGGGGGGTGGGTTAGGGGGGAGGAATGGGGGAGTGAGGAATGGGTGGGGGGGGGGGGGGGTGGGGGAGGGGAGGGGGTGGGGGTGGGGGGGGGTGAGGTGGGGGGGGGGGGGGGGGGCGTGCGGGCGGGGGGGGGGGGGGGGGGGGGGGGGGGGGGGGGGGGGTGGGGGGGGGGGGGGGGGGTGGGGGAGAGGGGGGAGGGGGGGGAGGGGGGGGGGGGGGGGAGGGGGGCGGGGAGGGGGGAGAGGGGGGGGGGAGGAGGGGGGGGGGGGGGAAGGGGAGAGGAGGGGAGGGGGGGGGGGGTGGAGGGGGGGGGGGGGGGGGGGGTGGGGGGGGTTGGGGGGGGGGGGGGGGGGGGGGGGGGGGGGAGTGAGTGGGTGGGGGGGGGGGTGGGGGGGGGGGTGGGGGGGTGGGAGAGGGAGTGAGTGGGGGGTGGGTGGGGGGGGGGGGGGGGGGGTGGGTGAGTGAGGGGGGTGGGGGGTGGGGGGTGAGTGGGGGAGTGAGTGGTAGGTGGAGGGGGGGGGGGGGGGGGGGAGAGGGGGGGGGGGAGGAGGGACGGGGAAGGGTGGGTGAGTGAGTGGGTGGGGGAGGGAGGGGGGGGGGCGGGGGGGGCGTGGGGGGGGGGGGGGGGGGGGGAGGGGGGGGGGGGGGGGGGGGGGGGGGGGGTGGGGGTGGGGGGGGGGCAGGGGGGGTGGGGGGGGGGGGAGGGGGGGGGGGGGGGGAGGGGGGGGGGGGGGGGGGGGGGGGGGGGGGGGGGGGGGGGGGGGGGGGGGCGGGGAGGGGGTGGGGGGTGTGAGGGGGGGGGGGGGGGGTGAGTGGGGGGGGGGGGGGGGGGGGGGGGGGGGGGTGGTGGGGGGGGGGGGGAAGGGAGTGAGTGGTGGGGGGGGGGGTTTGAGTGGGGGGGGTGGGGGGGGGATTGGGGTGAGGGGGGGGGGGGAGGAGGGGGGGTGAGTGGGGGAGTGGGGGGGGGGGGGGGGGGGGGTGAGTGAGGGAGGGGGTGGGGAGTGAGTGGGGGGAGGGGTGGGATTGGGGGGGGTGAGGGGGGGGGGGGGGGAGGAGTGGGGTGAGGGGGGGGAGGGTGGGGGGGGGGGGTGGGGGGGGGGGGGGGTGAGGGGGGGGGGGGGGGGGGGGGGAGTGAGTGAGTGGGTGGTGGGGGTGAGGGGAGTGAGGAGGGGGAGTGGTGAGTCAGGGGGGTGAGGTGAGGGGTGGATGTTCTTGTAGTTGCGTGAAGATAATTCATGAAGTGTCTTAAGTCTCATGGTTGATCTGCCTGGCACAACTGTACAAATTACGAAAATTCTCCCATTATACATTAAATACAATTCTGAAAGACAAAGGTACTGAGATGGTTATAGACAAATGTACTGACATGGTTATATACAAATATGCTGACAAGGTTATGCCATATGGAACAACGGAAAATAACAAAGATTGTACACATAGAAGACGTATGTCATACCTAAAGAACCACCACTAAAAAGGTGGCCCGGAGCTACCAGATTCAAAGAAGATAAAGTTAATGATAATACGAGTAAGTAAAAAAAATTGGATGGAAAAAAGAATTTGCCCCTGGCAAAAAAGCCCATTAGAACTGAGCGTTGGAGAGATGTTCTGCCTCAAGGTTCGAACACTCAGAATCGCAGGAACCATTTAGAAGTTCTGCCTTTAATGCTGCCATACGGATGGTATAGTCTGGTAGACGGCATTTTTCGAAATTCTGCCTTAAAGCTGCCGTTAAGTTAAAAAAAAGTATTTTCATTTCTGCCAACGTGTGATGATTTTGACTAAAAGAAAGAGAGTGTTTGTAGCGGGAGGTTTTATTAAGTTATGTTATTATGTAAGTATAGTGATGGCCGATGGATATACAGGTGTATCATATAATACCAGCATAGTATGCCAGTGAAGAGTTCTGGTCTTACAAGTAATACCCCAGTCTTAGAAATAAGCACTGGTGTATGGATATCATAGAAATAGTCAGACTGTGAAAATCCTGGCCCAGATGGTAAGAAGTAGTACCAGGATTTAAGGTGTCTCCTCCCTGTGACTTTCTTATGATTAATTAATTTCTAGGGGATAAATAAAATGAACATTACTTTAAACACAAGTGTAAAAAGTGAATAAGTCCCCAGGTGCAATTATAATCTTTTAATATTTACATTAGTCTTCTTTTTCTGCTATTTGGAAATGAGCATTAAAATATACACAAAATATTCACACAATTAATGTTATTTCTTAACTAATGTTTTGGTAGGATTGTCTGTCCTTGTGGAAAATTTATTTACTTGAAACAGTCATTAAGCAATGTTAATAAGTAGTATTGTCTTTTAGACTTCAGGATCTTGAACAATATCCTCTTGTATAATAAAGTTAATGAATACTGGAATCACTATTACTATATCACTGTTCTCTTAGTCCTGTGACTTTACACATTACTGTCATCATTTGACTGAATTCTACAATAATTTGAATACTGTTGTAGAAGTTTGTTTCATATCACAAATATTGGCTGTTGGTTCATATATGGATTGTCAGTGTCTTAAATGACACTTATCTTTGACTCTTGATACTGCTGACACTGAACTGTCACTTGTATTATCAGCATTGGCAGACCCAGCTATAGGGGTACCAATGACCAGCTGTAGTTCACTCTTTGGGGTCCTGCACTTTTGTGTGATTGCCTCTGATGAACAACACAGGCTTCTGATACTTGACAGTCTGGTTTGAGTTATTACATGGAACCTGAAACATCATATCAGCTTTGGCTAGTATCTGGCTAGACTTGTAACTGACTAGCACAGATGTCAGACCAGTCAGTCATCAGATGTCACAGTTATACAATCATAGTAAGTAAGGACATCATTTCAGTGATACAGTAGAAGCATTAACATTTCAATTAATTGTAACTGACTAGCACAGATGTCAGACTAGTCAGTCATCAGATGTCAAAGTTATAGTCATAGTAAGTAAGAACATCATTTCAATGATACAGGATTAGTATTTACATTATAAGTATTAACCATCATCTGGTTTGTTCCTCTCCTGTACATCCTTTAATTTTTTATAGTTTGATCCTTCCAAATATTAAACACAGATCTACTAATATTCCTGAATATGGTTGATCCTTCACATCAGGTACAAATTTAAATACTGATGCCATTCTTAGCATCTACACAAAATTAATACACATCAAATACTACCCTGCAATAAAGAAATTATATACATGATAGTTATCATAATTTCAGCTTACCCTCAGTCTTCAGAAACCAGACACTGGACTTGAAATTATTGGAGATCTGCTCACAATTCAGCTGGTAAAGATGTAGTGGCAAACTCTGCATCCAGTCTGTCTCAAACTTTCTTTCAGTGTGTCCATTCAATTTAGCGCTCCGCTTTTTATTGGCTCTGGCGAACGACAGAGGGGTACTGACGTCACAGTCTAAAACTCGACCTGAAATTTACTTCCCGAAGCAGCGATTCCATAAGATCTGTGTGTTGCTTGAAACTTTCCCTTTCTCATCCTCGGCTTATATACTAATACTGTTCCATCCTATCTTGTTTTATACAGCCGATATATCTCTATCTTCCTATCCATGTCTTTTCACAAACTGTTACTTCTTGAATTTTCTATTATTATCAGATGTGGGTTTACATGCTTTTCAATTCAACTGTAGACACCAGTAATCAGCATTTATCTAGGTAAATGATAAACTCCTACCGTTGTTCCTTATATCAGTTTATTCATAAACTTCTCCTGGAATGAAAGGTGAAATCCTTTTCACAATAATTCCATTCTCATAACTTATATTCCTTCCAGTCGAGGGCTTGGCTTCGACAAACAATGTATTTACATTCTCCATTTTGTATTCTAATGCATTCCGTTTGTGCTGGCTTGTACCGGGGTTCGCGACAGCCGATTGGTTAGAACTGCGCGAATCGCTTTGCAATGTATTGGAACCACTTTTGCGACAGTGTTAACGCATTGATAAAAATAATTCAAGAAAAAAAAGCCACAGCTTTTAGTGTCGTAGGTTGAGTGAAGAGTTAGAGACTTCACTTATATTAGGTCTCAGATTTATAAGAAGTGGTGACCAGTTTGTGTCTCAGTTTGGCACAATAAACAAGGAATACCAGCAGAGTAACCTCAAAATTCGAACACATTTTTAAACGGCATCAGCTCCTTTTGTCCGTTTGAAAGAGGATATTTCTTAATGAAACAAATCATCATCATCATCACTTTTCAGGATGGGTCTTCACCAAATGTATGCCAAAGTCCTCCTGGCCTGTGCCATCAGCTCAGTTCCTTCAAGGTCTTCATTATCCATGTCATTTCTGTCTCCAATTCAGTTCTATTAGTTATCGCCGCAGAAGCGATTTAGAGACAGCAGAGACCGAGTGCATATGGTTAGAAATAAAAACACCACTATGATGGACAAAGTATTTACCACTGCCAACGAAGTTATTCTTCTAAGCGACTTCAACATCGACATGCACAACACAAGCCAAACGTGGGAAAACATCATAATATCTTACAACTTAAAACAAATAATCAACCAGCCTACCAGGGTATCAAAAACATCATCCATAACAATTGACCACATCTACGTCACCTGTGCAGAAAATATTATAGAATGCTTTGTTCCTATTGTCGCAATGAGTGAGGACTATCCAATATGTTGCACATGGTCAAAGAATAAATATAAAGCTCCCAGAAATAAACATATAAGTATTATATTTCTAAGTTTCAAAAATTTCAACCATGAACTATTTTTACATGATTTGCTAGCTGCACCTCTAGCCAGTGTTTACTAGCTTTCTGATCCCGATGACGTCATTGCTCATTGGACACGTATCTTTCATTGTGTGTTTGATAACCATGCACCAGCTAAAGAAGTTCGTGTGAAACGGCAGATAAAATTTCCTTGGATCACACCAACAGTGCTAGAAGCCATGAGGCAACGAGATCGAGCTCACAAAAATAAAGACTAACACATACAGAGCACAAAGAAACAAGGTACAATATTTAATACGTAGAGAAAAGAAAACATACTTTAAAAACTTAGTTCATAACAAAACAAACAGTAAAGATATGTGGAAAGCAATCAACACTTAGTAAACAAACGAAATTCGCCAGACTCGTTAACCCCCAATACCTCATTTACTTGTACAGACTTCAGCAATTACTTTCAGGCAGAAAAAACCAGTCTTAAATCTACGATACCAGATTCCCCTTGTGACCTAGGCCTGCTGTCAGCATTCTGTGAGAACAAATGCACCAATACAATCCCATCCGACATTCCGTTTATGACAGTTAATGAAGTGTATAACTATCTTCTGGGCCTTAAAGAGAATAACTCATCAGGACTTGACGGAATCAGTAATCGAATACTGCGCTATGCTACGCCAGTTATTAGCGATTCACTAACATACATATACAATCTATGTATCGCAAAGAGTTATTTTCCGTCGCACTTTAAAGTCGCTAAGGTATATCATCTTTTCAAACCTGGTTCCTCCGATAATTGTAACTTTGGTAACTATTTGCCAATTTCTCTAATATCATCGCTATCTAAACCACTGGAAAAACATATACATAAAATAACACTACAACATCTAGTTAACAACGACTTGCTAATTGATAGTCAGTCGGGGTTTAGACCTAAACATTCATGTCACACTGCTCTAACAAAGATGATAGACAACTGGCACCTAAATATTAACAACAATAACATGTGTGTGACAGTCTTTGTAGACTTTAAAAAGGCATTTGATATGATAGATCACAATATTTTAATTATAAAACTAGAAACATCAAAAGTAAACTTTCAACTAGGGACAATAATTAAATCATTCTTGTCAGACAGAAAACATGTAGTTTCTTACAATAACTCTTATTCAAACAAAGCAGTGATAAATACAGGCGCTCCTCAGGGTTCTATACTTGGTACTCTACTTTTTGCCATATACATTAATGACCTTCCACTACACATCAAGCACTCATCCTGTGACCTGTTTGCAGACGACTGTACTGTTTACACGAGTGATAAAAGTTGTAACATACTCGAACTATTATTACAAAAAGATACAGATAATCTGATTAAGTGGAGCAACGGAAATCGCATGTTAATAAATATCATTAAAACAAAATGCATGTTAATATCAACTAGACAAAAATTACAAAATTCAGAGAAAACAACACTTCAGATCTACATTGGTACCTCACTAATTGAAAACGTTAATGCACATAAAACTCTAGGTATAATCGTCGACCAGCATCTAAATTAGAACTCACGTGTACATGCACTGACCAAGCAAACGGCACAGAAAGTTTACAAATTAGTTAAAATCAAACATTTCCTAGATGAAGAAGCACGAAAATTGTTCTATATATCTCACATACAAGCAAACCTTGACTATTGCTTGTCGTAGATTTTGGATAGGTATTTAAGATAGATAGGTCCCGTCTGAATAGAACTGGAAGAAGGTGGTAACTCAGTGAGAGATAAGGTAAAGAAATAGACTTCACGAGTGAATGGTGAAAAGGTAGAGTCTGTCCCTGGATTTAGAAGATACTCTAGTCCAGCCTATCTTACGACTGAAATTTGTTTATCAGACAGTTTACTTTTCTGTATTGTGATGGGGCCGGAAAGACACCCGGCTTCCCCCTTCACGTAAAGAAGCCCCGGCTTCCCCCTTCACGTAAAGGCATATTTATCGCTGTCGTGAAATATTCTAATCCACATATATAAATTATCAGGTAAATATAAAGCCTAACAAATACATTTAATAAAGAAAAGAGAAAGGGTAAAAGAACAGTGCTGTCACAATGACTGTACTCGAAATCCCCCTTGTTTTCTGCTTCGTCTGCAAATTGTAACGCTTTCACGTTGATAGTAAAAGCCTACTGTGTCGCTGCACGCTTTCTTCAATGAAACGTGTACTGTATTTCTTGGAAAAACCTCGAGATACGCAAGCTGATCAATGACCTAGATTTAATATTTCATTCATTCCATACACGGCGTAACTAAAAGACAGATAAAGCAGGAGAGAGAGAGGGGCGAATGAAGGCAGGAAGCATGCAATACTAAACACGCGTCGCGCGATACACAATTGCTGCCATCACGCGTGTAAGGCCACATGCACTAACTTTTTTTCAATCGACAGTGATAAAAACACTAACCTTCCCAGAGTTAGGTTTTAAAAAACCTGGAAAACGCTTATTGGGAATTATGACAATATACTGGTTTACGTTTGAAAACATGACAGTACCCAGACACCACATGGGGGATGGAAGTGAACAGAAGGTGGTAGAAAATGCACATTTTGAACGCAGCCACCTAGCTCCCTTAGATTGAGATATTTGGGTTCCTTAGGGCTTGCTGACACCGAATATGTTAAGTGTTACGCAAATAGTCCAGGAATTAATAAATTATAACCAAAATAAAATAGTGGGGATGCCTGACAGCATGAAATCATTTCTGCTCATAAAATTTTTTTATAACGTGTTTGAAAAAACATTACGTTACGGAAATAGCCTACCATGTTAACTCCTATTTGATTGGAGCGCAACAAATATAAGACTAAACACGATTGGTCGGGCTATAAATACTATCTTGTGTTGTTATAGGAAACGAATAGAAGGGGTACTTTTTTGAAAAGATGTGTAGACATGGTTTCATTGGTTAGAGCTGCGAATATACTCAATTCAGAGCGTCTGTTCATTGCCACATCTTGTAATAAACCTACTAAGAAGCATTGCGTTGAGCACCAGTGTATATTTTTTATAAAATAAAGCCTGGGACATCGGCAGATCGGAGTTGTGCTATATTCATTGCCAGTCTACGAAACTGTTTATTATTCCATGAATTGTGGTAAGCTTGAAATATTCAATATCTTTTAATGAAAATTGAATGTAAATTGTTAATTTATGCCTGTATATATGTGTAGTTCAGTAGCGAACATGATGTAAAGCCTATATTGCTCCAGCGTGAACAGAGGGTGTCGGAGGAAAGTAAAACTGCATGGAATGGCCAAACAGTACACTGACACCTAGATTATTGACTAGAAAGAAATAATGCTGGAATTGCAGAGGCGTAGTAACCATTAGGGAGGGAAATACTGGTATAAAGTATTTCAGATGAAGCTGACAGTTGGCCTAACGCTCTGAACTCAATGTTTGTGATGTATTGTGCTCAGTGTAGACATAGAGTATAAATAGTTCTGAAGTAGGAGGTACAACCTTCTTGTTTCAGGGACCGTGGTCTTAAAGTTATTGAGCAGCACCTGGTCAGAGCTTTGCTGAAGCCAGAGGTGGACAGCATACTCCTTGGTCCATATAGCAACCAGTGGGGTGGCTCCAGAACTCATTAAAGTAATCGAGCAGAGGAGGCTTTTACTGCAGTCATCACGAAAGATAAGAGAGTGTGGCCATGGAGCTCAACATTATGTACCTCCATCTTAAAATGACAGTGTAAAATAAAATTAAGAGGGGAATTTAATTGTTTTAATATCAGGAACTGAGAACATCTCCAATACTAGTTCCAATAAAGACAAACTATTGAAGTCATGATGACAAATACCAACAGAGCTTGAACAAAACAAAACCAGTATTACCTCATATTACTACTACACAACTGACACACATAGGATACTATTAAAAATATATGTCACTACAAGATTCATATTAATAAATTATGTACATATAACTTGTAATTAAAATTGATTGTGATTCCTGGTTCCCTTTGTATTTGAATCAGGACACATATACATTCATGACAGCACTGAATACATATTGTTATTTGAAAAGTTATCAGTGACTCCTTTAAGATATCCTCGTAGAGTGTTTTATGGATGTGAGTGTCACAGTGTTGTCAAGTGTGGTGGAATAAATTAAATTGTTTATCTGTCTGTTGTTGTTATGACTTACACTTCATCATACATATACCCTAGACATATAACGTAGTCATCACACTATTCCAGAATAATTCTGACTGAGGTATACATATGTGGCAGCAAGTAAGGTTATCTATAATACACTACTCTTATTAGATATAGATACCTTCACAGCTGATCTCAGTCAGTACACTAAGTCCCCTATAAATATTTATAACATCCCACTTTACCACATATATTGGGGTCTCGCTCTCGGGATTTTGAATCTTTCCCTATTACAAATATTCGGGGTAATTCACTTCAGGGAATAATAAGAATTAAAAGGTATCCTTGGGTGAAAATAAATAAGGTTGAGCTCACAGTGCCTGTGTTGTCCTAAGTTAATTAGTCATAGATAAAATTGTTTAGTTAAATATTTTAGACATTTATCTGTTAGACAATGGCCGACTTGGCAAAATTTCGATCTGCTGCTGTACAGACTGCGAAAGAGTTAGGAATGGACGGGCAAATTATGATTTCTTATGTCACTGCTGAATGTGACAAATATATTGAACGAGAAGAAAGAAGATTAGAAAAAGAGGCCGAAAGAAAGTTAGAGGCTGAGACTAAGAGGTTGCAGATTGAGGCTGAGGCTAAGAAATTGGAAGCAGAAAGAGAAGACAAAAGATTAGCTGCAGAAAGGGAAGCCGAGGAAAGAAGACAGGCTGCAGAAAGAGAAGAGAAGAAATTAGCTGCAGAAAGGGAAGACAAGAGATTAGCTGCAGAAAGGGAAGCAGAAGATAAGAGATTACAAAGGGAACATGAGTTAAGACTAAGGGAGTTTGAGTTTCAAGGCCATGCTCCTGAAAATGGTGCCAGTCCCTTTGCCTCTGATGCCACTGCTAGCCAAGGAGCCTCAACCTCAGCTATGAATTTTCATTTAGATCATTTTGTTGAGAAAGACGATGATATAGAGAGCTATCTAAATAGGTATGAACTATTAGCTACCACGTATGGGTTAGAGAGAGAAAGGTGGAGCTTAAAGTTATCTCAAGGACTTCGTGGGGCAGTTTATGAAGTTTTTGCAAAAATGAGCAGAAGTGATCAGGAAAATTATGACATGCTAAAGCAGGCTCTTTTGTTAAGATATGAAAAGAATGCAGAATTTTATAGGAAAAAATTTAGGAATGCTAAACTACTGTCAGGTGAAACCTATCACCAGTTCTCTGCACGAATAGAGACATACTTGGAGAAATGGACTTCTCTGGGGAAAACCCAAGATCTTAAGGAAATGGTCCTTATAGAGCAACTAAGAGAGTCCATGGCTCCAGACCTGAGAAAGTTTCTCATGGAACAAGGTGCAGAGAGGCTGGGTGAGTTGCTAAATGTTGCTGAAAGGTATCAAGCAGCTCAAGCAGAGGTAACAGGTAATAAAAAGAAACAAGTGGATAACTTTAGGGCACCACAGAACTTTAATAAATTTGATCCTAGGGATCAAAACAAAGGTAAGCACCAGTTTGATAGGCCACGGTATGAAAATAAAAATAAATTCCCACAATTCGATGAAAGGAAATATGATGAAAGAAAATCTTTCAACCAAGGAAAAAGGTGGTGTAAGAATTGTCAGATGGACAATCATGACACTGACCGTTGCAGAAGGAAACCTGTGTATATGGCAACCCTTCAGGTCAGGTCGACCTCAAGACAGGAGGAGGATATTATGTTGGATACCACTCCAGAAGAGATGAGGAAGGCACAGGCTGGGGATAAAACACTCAAGCCTTGTTTCAGAAAATTGTCAACTTGTCATACAACTCCAGGCAAGGGAGATTTTTACATGAAAAACAAGTTGATGTATAGGAAGACTGGAGCTAGATCCAAAGGTCAGGGACAGCTGGTACTTCCTAAAAGATATAGGACAGACTTAATAAGGAGCCTACATGTGAAACCAGATGGGGACCATGAGAAGATAGGTACCATCATTCAAAAGGTGGCTCACAATTATTATTGGCCCAAAGCAAGATGGGACATTGAGAATTTTGTAGAAAGGTGTAGCATAGCACATGAGGGAACACCCACAAGTGGGAACATTGATCAGGACCTGGACACGCCACGGGGCAAAATTAGGCCTGATAATAAAAAGAAAAATGGATTTGATAAAGTGGACCAAATGGAATGGGAAGCCCCTTTTCAAGGACAAGCTTCACTTAACTGTTTTACAATGGCCACTATGCGGAGAGTGCAAAAAGATGTCTTACCCCAGGATAAGCCGAAAATCCCTCAATCGGACTTAAACAAACTGGAGGAAGAGGATGTAGAGAGGAAATCTCTCATCAAGAATTTTAAGTGGGGGAGAAAGCCCCAAAAGAAAAATTGGTAGCGGTCGTTTTATGCATGATAATTCTGGGAAGAAAAATCATCACTATAGAGCTTCAAGTGGAAGAGACCATACCGGTGCATGGACAAATAGGTCCACAAAATTAAAGGTCCATATGTAGCTTTGTTAAGAACGTGGACTGATGAAAAGGCAGAGGAAAACATTACATCTTCATACCAATATGTGAATGAGCTGACCACTCGTTTAAAAACTGGCTGGAAACTTGCCAATGAAAATTTGAAACAAGCCAGGAAGAAACATGCTGCCTATTATAACAGGAAGGCGAAAGACAGAGATTTGGCTGTGGGAGAGAAGGTACTGCTTCTTCTCCCCGGGAGTCAGAATAAGTTACAAATTGGATGGCAGGGTCCATATACAGTTCTAGAGAAGGTGTCTAGAACAAATTATAAGATAGATAAGAAGGGGAAAGAAAAAAAATCTATCATGTGAATCTCCTGAAGAAATATTTGGAAAGAGAACATCAGGAAGAGACACACTTGTTGACCTTGTCCATCGCCATGGAGATGAAAAAGGAACCACTTTCATCATTTGAATATCCATTACACCCCTGTGAGACAGCAGCACAGGTGAAAATCAGTACACATTTAACGAAAACTCAGAAAGAGAGAGTGCAACAGGTTCTAAATAATCATGCAGAGGTGTTAACAGACCGACCAGGGCATACAAACCTATTGGAATATGATATGAAACTGATAGACCCCACACCTGTCTGTATGAAACCATATTCGATTCCGTTTGCTAAGGAGAAAGCTTTGAAGGAAGAGATAGACTATCTGTTGAAGGAAGGAATTATTTCACACAGTGAATCCTCGTATAGTTCCGGTGTTGTACTCTTAAGGAAGCCCTCTGGAGAACATAGACTCTGTATAGATTACAGGAGACTGAATGCTATTACAGAAGGACAGGTGGATCCATTGCCGGATACAAATCAGTTGTTTGCCAGACTAAATAAAGCTAAATATTTCTCAAAAGTGGATCTGAGTAAAGGATACTATCAGATTCCAGTAAAGCCTGAGGTTAGACCATACCTAGCTTTTAGTACCTCAGAAGGACACTATGAGTTTAATAGATTGCCATTTGGATTGAAGAATGCGCCTAGTGTCTTCTCTAGAATGATGAGAAAATTGTTGGATGTAAACATTTCGGAGGAACGTAATGAATCCCTGAGTTGCCTCTTTGATTGAGGATATTCCGAATGTTTCATACAGGATAATAAGAAGATTATGGGATCCACTACGAAAACTCTGCTATCACCAGGTATATGTTATCTCCTCATAACGTACATTTTGAGGGAAATATAATGTTCTCTGGACATGTCATTGCGCAGACTCAGAGAAGAGAAATGGTGAATACGGGTTGCGAAGCAGCATTAAGACAAGCACTCACACTTGCGGCTGTTCAGGAACATAACCGAAATATATTATTGGTTGTAGAAGTCTGAGGCAGATTTCATGAGTAGTGCCTACTCTGAATGGACCCAACTACATAAAACCATGATAGCACCACAGCAGAGTAAAGTCAAGTTGACTTACATTTATCTATGTGTATATAGAATAAAGGACTGACATGGGATGTCTGTTTTAAGAGGGGAGGTGTCGTGAAATATTCTAATCCACATATATAAATTATCAGGTAAATATAAAGCCTAACAAATACATTTAATAAAGAAAAGAGAAAGGGTAAAAGAACAGTGCTGTCACAATGACTGTACTCGAAATCCCCCTTGTTTTCTGCTTCGTCTGCAAATTGTAACGCTTTCACGTTGATAGTAAAAGCCTACTGTGTCGCTGCACGCTTTCTTCAATGAAACGTGTACTGTATTTCTTGGAAAAACCTTGAGATACGCAAGCTGATCAATGACCTAGATTTAATATTTCATTCATTCCATACACGGCGTAACTAAAAGACAGATAAAGCAGGAGAGAGAGAGAGGGGCGAATGAAGGCAGGAAGCATGCAATACTAAACACGCGTCGCGCGATACACAATTGCTGCCATCACGCGTGTAAGGCCACATGCACTAACTTTTTTTCAGACGGACAGTGATAAAAACACTAACCTTCCCAGAGTTAGGTTTTAAAAAACCTGGAAAACGCTTATTGGGAATTATGACAATATACTGGTTTACGTTTGAAAACATGACAGTACCCAGACACCACATGGGGGATGGAAGTGAACAGGAGGTGGTAGAAAATGCACATTTTGAACGCAGCCACCTAGCTCCCTTAGATTGAGATATTTGGGTTCCTTAGGGCTTGCTGACACCGAATATGTTAAGTGTTACGCAAATAGTCCAGGAATTAATAAATTATAACCAAAATAAAATAGTGGGGATGCCTGACAGCATGAAATCATTTCTGCTCATAAAATTTTTTTTTATAACGTGTTTGAAAAAACATTACGTTACGGAAATAGCCTACCATGTTAACTCCTATTTGATTGGAGCGCAACAAATATAAGACTAAACACGATTGGTCGGGCTATAAATACTATCTTGTGTTGTTATGGGAAACGAATAGAAGGGGTACTTTTTTGAAAAGATGTGTAGACATGGTTTCATTGGTTAGAGCTGCGAATATACTCAATTCAGAGCGTCTGTTCATTGCCACATCTTGTAATAAACCTACTAAGAAGCAGTGCGTTGAGCACCAGTGTATATTTTTTATAAAATAAAGCCTGGGACATCGGCAGATCGGAGTTGTGCTATATTCATTGCCAGTCAACGAAACTGTTTATTATTATTCCATGAATTGTGGTAAGCTTGAAATATTCAATATCTTTTAATGAAAATTGAATGTAAATTGTTAATTTATGCCTTTATATATGTGTAGTTCAGTAGCGAACATGATGTAAAGCCTATATTGCTCCAGCCTGAACAGAGGGTGTCGGAGGAAAGTTAAACTGCATGGAATGGCCAAACAGTACACTGACACCTAGATTATTGACTAGAAAGAAATAATGCTGGAATTGCAGAGGCGTAGTAACCATTAGGGAGGGAAATACTGGTATAAAGTATTTCAGATGAAGCTGACAGTTGGCCTAACGCTCTGAACTCAATGTTTGTGATGTATTGTGCTCAGTGTAGACATAGAGTATAAATAGTTCTGAAGTAGGAAGTACAACCTTCTTGTTTCAGGGACCGTGGTCTTAAAGTTATTGAGCAGCACCTGGTCAGAGCTTTGCTGAAGCCAGAGGTGGACAGCATACTCCTTGGTCCATATAGCAACCAGTGGGGTGGCTCCAGAACTCATTAAAGTAATCGAGCAGAGGAGGCTTTTACTGCAGTCATCACGAAAGATAAGAGAGTGTGGCCATGGAGCTCAACATTATGTACCCCCATCTTAAAATGACAGTGTAAAATAAAATTAAGAGGGGAATTTAATTGTTTTAATATCAGGAACTGAGAACATCTCCAATACTAGTTCCAATAAAGACAAACTATTGAAGTTATGATGACAAATACCAACAGAGCTTGAACAAAACAAAACCAGTATTACCTCATATTACTACTACACAACTGACACACATAGGATACTATTAAAAATATATGTCACTACAAGATTCATATTAATAAATTATGTACATATAACTTGTAATTAAAATTGATTGTGATTCCTGGTTCCCTTTGTATTTGAATCAGGACACATATACATTCATGACAGCACTGAATACATATTGTTATTTGAAAAGTTATCAGTGACTCCTTTAAGATATCCTCGTAGAGTGTTTTATGGATGTGAGTGTCACAGTGTTGTCAAGTGTGGTGGAATAAATTAAATTGTTTATCTGTCTGTTGTTGTTATGACTTACACTTCATCATACATATACCCTAGACATATAACGTAGTCATCACACTATTCCAGAATAATTCTGACTGAGGTATACATATGTGGCAGCAAGTAAGGTTATCTATAATACACTACTCTTATTAGATATAGATACCTTCACAGCTGATCTCAGTCAGTACACTAAGTCCCCTATAAATATTTATAACATCCCACTTTACCACATATATTGGGGTCTCGCTCTCGGGATTTTGAATCTTTCCCTATTACAAATATTCGGGGTAATTCACTTCAGGGAATAATAAGAATTAAAAGGTATCCTTGGGTGAAAACAAATAAGGTTGAGCTCACAGTGCCTGTGTTGTCCTAAGTTAATTAGTCATAGATAAAATTGTTTAGTTAAATATTTTAGACATTTATCTGTTAGACAATGGCCGACTTGGCAAGGTTTCGATCTGCTGCTGTACAGACTGCGAAAGAGTTAGGAATGGACGGGCAAATTATGATTTCTTATGTCACTGCTGAATGTGACAAATATATTGAACGAGAAGAAAGAAGATTAGAAAAAGAGGCCGAAAGAAAGTTAGAGGCTGAGGCTAAGAGGTTGCAGATTGAGGCTGAGGCTAAGAAATTGGAAGCAGAAAGAGAAGACAAAAGATTAGCTGCAGAAAGGGAAGCCGAGGAAAGAAGACAGGCTGCAGAAAGAGAAGAGAAGAAATTAGCTGCAGAAAGGGAAGACAAGAGATTAGCTGCAGAAAGGGAAGCAGAAGATAAGAGATTACAAAGGGAACATGAGTTAAGACTAAGGGAGTTTGAGTTTCAAGGCCATGCTCCTGAAAATGGTGCCAGTCCCTTTGCCTCTGATGCCACTGCTAGCCAAGGAGCCTCAACCTCAGCTATGAATTTTCATTTAGATCATTTTGTTGAGAAAGACGATGATATAGAGAGCTATCTAAATAGGTATGAACTATTAGCTACCACGTATGGGTTAGAGAGAGAAAGGTGGAGCTTAAAGTTATCTCAAGGACTTCGTGGGGCAGCTTATGAAGTTTTTGCAAAAATGAGCAGAAGTGATCAGGAAAATTATGACATGCTAAAGCAGGCTCTTTTGTTAAGATATGAAAAGAATGCAGAATTTTATAGGAAAAAATTTAGGAATGCTAAACTACTGTCAGGTGAAACCTATCACCAGTTCTCTGCACGAATAGAGACATACTTGGAGAAATGGACTTCTCTGGGGAAAACCCAAGATCTTAAGGAAATGGTCCTTATAGAGCAACTAAGAGAGTCCATGGCTCCAGACCTGAGAAAGTTTCTCATGGAACAAGGTGCAGAGAGGCTGGGTGAGTTGCTAAATGTTGCTGAAAGGTATCAAGCAGCTCAAGCAGAGGTAACAGGTAATAAAAAGAAACAAGTGGATAACTTTAGGGCACCACAGAACTTTAATAAATTTGATCCTAGGGATCAAAACAAAGGTAAGCACCAGTTTGATAGGCCACGGTATGAAAATAAAAATAAATTCCCACAATTCGATGAAAGGAAATATGATGAAAGAAAATCTTTCAACCAAGGAAAAAGGTGGTGTAAGAATTGTCAGATGGACAATCATGACACTGACCGTTGCAGAAGGAAACCTGTGTATATGGCAACCCTTCAGGTCAGGTCGACCTCAAGACAGGAGGAGGATATTATGTTGGATACCACTCCAGACGAGATGAGGAAGGCACAGGCTGGGGATAAAACACTCAAGCCTTGTTTCAGAAAATTGTCAACTTGTCATACAACTCCAGGCAAGGGAGAATTTTACATGAAAAACAAGTTGATGTATAGGAAGACTGGAGCTAGATCCAAAGGTCAGGGACAGCTGGTACTTCCTAAAAGATATAGGACAGACTTAATAAGGAGCCTACATGTGAAACCAGATGGGGACCATGAGAAGATAGGTACCATCATTCAAAAGGTGGCTCACAATTATTATTGGCCCAAAGCAAGATGGGACATTGAGAATTTTGTAGAAAGGTGTAGCATAGCACATGAGGGAACACCCACAAGTGGGAACATTGATCAGGACCTGGACACGCCACGGGGCAAAATTAGGCCTGATAATAAAAAGAAAAATGGATTTGATAAAGTGGACCAAATGGAATGGGAAGCCCCTTTTCACGGACAAGCTTCACTTAACTGTTTTACAATGGCCACTATGCAGAGAGTGCAAAAAGATGTCTTACCCCAGGATAAGCCGAAAATCCCTCAATCGGACTTAAACAAACTGGAGGAAGAGGATTTAGAGAGGAAATCTCTCATCAAGAATTTTAAGTGGGGAGAAAGCCCCAAAAGAAAAATTGGTAGCGGTCGTTTTATGCATGATAATTCTGGGAAGAAAAATCATCACTATAGAGCTTCAAGTGGAAGAGACCATACCGGTGCATGGACAAATAGGTCCATAAAATTAAAGGTCCATATGTAGCTTTGTTAAGAACGTGGACTGATGAAAAGGCAGAGGAAAACATTACATCTTCATACCAATATGTGAATGAGCTGACCACTCGTTTAAAAACTGGCTGGAAACTTGCCAATGAAAATTTGAAACAAGCCAGGAAGAAACATGCTGCCTATTATAACAGGAAGGCGAAAGACAGAGATTTGGCTGTGGGAGAGAAGGTACTGCTTCTTCTCCCCGGGAGTCAGAATAAGTTACAAATTGGATGGCAGGGTCCATATACAGTTCTAGAGAAGGTGTCTAGAACAAATTATAAGATAGATAAGAAGGGGAAAGAAAAAATCTATCATGTGAATCTCCTGAAGAAATATTTGGAAAGAGAACATCAGGAAGAGACACACTTGTTGACCTTGTCCATCGCCATGGAGATGAAAAAGGAACCACTTTCATCATTTGAATATCCATTACACCCCTGTGAGACAGCAGCACAGGTGAAAATCAGTACACATTTAACGAAAACTCAGAAAGAGAGAGTGCAACAGGTTCTAAATAATCATGCAGAGGTGTTAACAGACCGACCAGGGCATACAAACCTATTGGAATATGATATGAAACTGATAGACCCCACACCTGTCTGTATGAAACCATATTCGATTCCGTTTGCTAAGGAGAAAGCTTTGAAGGAAGAGATAGACTATCTGTTGAAAGAAGGAATTATTTCACACAGTGAATCCTCGTATAGTTCCGGTGTTGTACTCTTAAGGAAGCCCTCTGGAGAACATAGACTCTGTATAGATTACAGGAGACTGAATGCTATTACAGAAGGACAGGTGGATCCATTGCCAGATACAAATCAGTTGTTTGCCAGACTAAATAAAGCTAAATATTTCTCAAAAGTGGATCTGAGTAAAGGATACTATCAGATTCCAGTAAAGCCTGAGGTTAGACCATACCTAGCTTTTAGTACCTCAGAAGGACACTATGAGTTTAATAGATTGCCATTTGGATTGAAGAATGCGCCTAGTGTCTTCTCTAGAATGATGAGAAAATGGTTGGATGTAAACATTTCGGAGGAACGTAATGAATCCCTGAGTTGCCTCTTTGATTGAGGATATTCCGAATGTTTCATACAGGATAATAAGAAGATTATGGGATCCACTACGAAAACTCTGCTATCACCAGGTATATGTTATCTCCTCATAACGTACATTTTGAGGGAAATATAATGTTCTCTGGACATGTCATTGCGCAGACTCAGAGAAGAGAAATGGTGAATACGGGTTGCGAAGCAGCATTAAGACAAGCACTCACACTTGCGGCTGTTCAGGAACATAACCGAAATATATTATTGGTTGTAGAAGTCTGAGGCAGATTTCATGAGTAGTGCCTACTCTGAATGGACCCAACTACATAAAACCATGATAGCACCACAGCAGAGTAAAGTCAAGTTGACTTACATTTATCTATGTGTATATAGAATAAAGGACTGACATGGGATGTCTGTTTTAAGAGGGGAGGTGTCGTGAAATATTCTAATCCACATATATAAATTATCAGGTAAATATAAAGCCTAACAAATACATTTAATAAAGAAAAGAGAAAGGGTAAAAGAACAGTGCTGTCACAATGACTGTACTCGAAATCCCCCTTGTTTTCTGCTTCGTCTGCAAATTGTAACGCTTTCACGTTGATAGTAAAAGCCTACTGTGTCGCTGCACGCTTTCTTCAATGAAACGTGTACTGTATTTCTTGGAAAAACCTCGAGATACGCAAGCTGATCAATGACCTAGATTTAATATTTCATTCATTCCATACACGGCGTAACTAAAAGACAGATAAAGCAGGAGAGAGAGAGGGGCGAATGAAGGCAGGAAGCATGCAATACTAAACACGCGTCGCGCGATACACAATTGCTGCCATCACGCGTGTAAGGCCACATGCACTAACTTTTTTTCAGACGGACAGTGATAAAAACACTAACCTTCCCAGAGTTAGGTTTTAAAAAACCTGGAAAACGCTTATTGGGAATTATGACAATATACTGGTTTACGTTTGAAAACATGACAGTACCCAGACACCACATGGGGGATGGAAGTGAACAGGAGGTGGTAGAAAATGCACATTTTGAACGCAGCCACCTAGCTCCCTTAGATTGAGATATTTGGGTTCCTTAGGGCTTGCTGACACCGAATATGTTAAGTGTTACGCAAATAGTCCAGGAATTAATAAATTATAACCAAAATAAAATAGTGGGGATGCCTGACAGCATGAAATCATTTCTGCTCATAAAATTTTTTTTATAACGTGTTTGAAAAAAACATTACGTTACGGAAATAGCCTACCATGTTAACTCCTATTTGATTGGAGCGCAACAAATATAAGACTAAACACGATTGGTCGGGCTATAAATACTATCTTGTGTTGTTATAGGAAACGAATAGAAGGGGTACTTTTTTGAAAAGATGTGTAGACATGGTTTCATTGGTTAGAGCTGCGAATATACTCAATTCAGAGCGTCTGTTCATTGCCACATCTTGTAATAAACCTACTAAGAAGCAGTGCGTTGAGCACCAGTGTATATTTTTTATAAAATAAAGCCTGGGACATCGGCAGATCGGAGTTGTGCTATATTCATTGCCAGTCAACGAAACTGTTTATTATTCCATGAATTGTGGTAAGCTTGAAATATTCAATATCTTTTAATGAAAATTGAATGTAAATTGTTAATTTATGCCTGTATATATGTGTAGTTCAGTAGCGAACATGATGTAAAGCCTATATTGCTCCAGCCTGAACAGAGGGTGTCGGAGGAAAGTAAAACTGCATGGAATGGCCAAACAGTACACTGACACCTAGATTATTGACTAGAAAGAAATAATGCTGGAATTGCAGAGGCGTAGTAACCATTAGGGAGGGAAATACTGGTATAAAGTATTTCAGATGAAGCTGACAGTTGGCCTAACGCTCTGAACTCAATGTTTGTGATGTATTGTGCTCAGTGTAGACATAGAGTATAAATAGTTCTGAAGAAGGAGGTACAACCTTCTTGTTTCAGGGACCGTGGTCTTAAAGTTATTGAGCAGCACCTGGTCAGAGCTTTGCTGAAGCCAGAGGTGGACAGCATACTCCTTGGTCCATATAGCAACCAGTGGGGTGGCTCCAGAACTCATTAAAGTAATCGAGCAGAGGAGGCTTTTACTGCAGTCATCACGAAAGATAAGAGAGTGTGGCCATGGAGCTCAACATTATGTACCCCCATCTTAAAATGACAGTGTAAAATAAAATTAAGAGGGGAATTTAATTGTTTTAATATCAGGAACTGAGAACATCTCCAATACTAGTTCTAATAAAGACAAACTATTGAAGTCATGATGACAAATACCAACAGAGCTTGAACAAAACAAAACCAGTATTACCTCATATTACTACTACACAACTGACACACATATGATACTATTAAAAATATATGTCACTACAAGATTCATATTAATAAATTATGTACATATAACTTGTAATTAAAATTGATTGTGATTCCTGGTTCCCTTTGTATTTGAATCAGGACACATATACATTCATGACAGCACTGAATACATATTGTTATTTGAAAAGTTATCAGTGACTCCTTTAAGATATCCTCGTAGAGTGTTTTATGGATGTGAGTGTCACAGTGTTGTCAAGTGTGGTGGAATAAATTAAATTGTTTATCTGTCTGTTGTTGTTATGACTTACACTTCATCATACATATACCCTAGACATATAACGCAGTCATCACACTATTCCAGAATAATTCTGACTGAGGTATACATATGTGGCAGCAAGTAAGGTTATCTATAATACACTACTCTTATTAGATATAGATACCTTCACAGCTGATCTCAGTCAGTACACTAAGTCCCCTATAAATATTTATAACATCCCACTTTACCACAATCGCCCAGATATTTTCGATGTGCGCGCAACCCACTGACTGTCAGCCCACAAAATTATATTCAGCACGAGTCTGTGTTAATGGTTAATGAAATAAATAGATAGATAGATGTGAAAGTTTAAGAGCGATTATTTCATTTATCAGAAAGGCAAATATGGTATGAAGCTATTTCACGTGAATTTAGATAATATCAACCTGTTAGCAAAAATATCAAGATGGCAGCCGGGAGGCCACGTGGTGATGACTTTAGTTCTAGTTGTTAAGTCAAGAGTAATTTTATCTTATTCTTTGATATTGTAATTAAGTGTATTTCACGATTATTGATATTTCTACTGTATATCTTTAGTGGGTTACTTTGAGTGAGATAAGGATATGTATTTAGATTTCGGGAGAGCGCGAGGCCACTCCTTTGTTGAGACATGTGTTTCTCTGATTGCTCCCGGCGGAGCATGGAAACACCAATGCAGCTGGTGTCCATTACAGGCCCACAAGAAGCATTTCTATGCTATTACGAGGGTTGTTTCTGTAACAATGTGTTTCATGTGATGAGTTCCCAATCTCATCAGGGTCATATACGACACGCTTGTTGCCAGGCGCATCAGTCGTCATTTACGACATGTTCAGAATGCAGGAATGAATATTGAGATGGAGCAGTTGCGGGGTGGTGGTTTATTCTCATTATTGAGAGTATTTGTTGTACAGATAGTTGAATATTATTTTATGTCCATGTTATTATTATTTAATTATGGTTATGTGTAGAATGGTTTGAGAGCACGTGGGCTCACTTGGAGATATATATTTCTCTTCTCCGCTCCTGTGGGAGCATGGGGCCACCAGTGTGGTTTGCCTCCGCATGAAGTATTCATATGCTCGTGCAGTAGTGGTTTCGGTAGCAATCTGTGTTACATGGTGAGATTGCCAGCCTCATGCAGAACACCGTACTAGTCTCATTGGACGACATGCATGAGTGTGTGTGTATGATAGCTGAGTGTGTGCTCTTGCAGTAGTGGTTTCGGTAGCAATCTGTGTTACATGGTGAGATTGCCAGCCTCATGCACAACACCATACTAGTCGCATTGGACGACATGCATGAGTGTGTGTGTGTGACAGCTGAGTGTGTGCTCTTGCAGTAGTGGTTTTGGTAGCAACCGATGTTACACGGTGAGATTGCCAGCCTCATGCACAACAACTTACTAGTCGCATTGGACGACACGCATGAGTGTGTGCGTGTGTGATAGTTGAGGGTGTCAGGTGGCGTGGAAGGACTGTATTGGGCCGAGCTGACCAATACAGGTAACTAAGTTTTATGTTAAGTTTATTTATCATAAAGGAAAACTTCACAATATTCAGTATCAAATAGAAAAAAATCATAGGTTACATAAATCATAAAGAAATAAACCCCATAAGTGCAATCCCCTCTGTTGAGACAAGATCCCACAAGAAGAAGTTAAATAACCCCCAAAAGGTCAAAAGATTTGCGCTATGGTATATAATTTGACTATACTGTAAAGAACAGAGTTCCTAATTAATCTATTCAGAAAAATAACAGTATTAGCAAACAAAAGAAAGGCACAACAAAGTGAGTACAAAGATTATACAATAGAAGAATTATTTATTCCTTCTTTCTCTCGCTTCAGACAAACAGTGGCCACTTTCAGTCACGCTTACCTAATTGTTGATTAACAATATCTGGAACATATCTCCATGTACAAACAGCAAATTCAGTGTTAGGTTGTGTTTTGGCAAAATAAGCCCCAGCTCCTCAAAGTTTAAGTAATCCTGTTATTTGGGGAACGCTTACTTCGTTACTGTTAATTGGATCTGTTTATGTCACTGTTGCGGGGCTTTATACGATTCACTTCTTTTATTGTTGTTGCGGCCCCGTCTTCTATTTCAGTGGTCGTTGTGGAAAAGCCACCGTTCTCATTGATTCAATAAGCTTCTTAGTTCTGGTCATTTGATTCATTAATTCTTGATCGTGCTATTGTTGGAATAGTTACGCGAATGTGAGTTAATACTTTCTGTCTGTCACAAGGTTTGAACTCAGTATCATAATTGTTGAATTTGTAACTTCAATGAACGTGATAAGTCTCTTCTCGAGTCCACACAATTTTTAATATACATTTCAAACAGTAGACAGTCCATGGAGGTTGATTATGAAAACATTATATATTAGAATTGAATCATACATCATAAATGCTATCCATGCATTATAGTCCTGGTCCAATAATATGCAACCCTATAGTCAGAACGTCGTAACTATATGTACGCGCGGTTGGGACATCCAACGGCCGACAATGAGATTAGACGTCTGGCGATATAAAACGAATGTGGACCATAATTTCATCCTTCCTTGACTTTAGTTAAAATTACTAACCTCGATACATTCCTCTCTTCATAAGAATATCGGACTGACCCATGTCCGTACTGCAATAACATATGTGCGGCAATATCATGCCTACCACTGGAAGGATTATAGGACACGTCTTATCCGTTTGACGGTCATCTAAGAAAAGGGTGTGGTAACCTAGTCACGGTGCGTGACATACCAACGCATACACGTCATAATCAATCGTGTGTATCGCGTACACTAACTAACAATTATTTACATTATATTAAACGTAGTCACCTATTAATCTTATGCTGTTAACCTCTAGCAGACCATGCCAATAAAATACCTTAACAATTCCCTGTCCACTGGGGGAAAAAAAAATCTATTAGATAGATTTTTTTTAACAAAAACCCATCTGAAAAAATACCAATATGTTAACAATATCAAAAAAAAAAAATTTAACGAGATTGCGGCATATGGCCTACGACGTTCTGTCTAGAACCAATGTCGTGGTCATGTCGACTAACCAATAGTCATGTAATATATTCATTTTTCTTCTTATTTATATCATAAATAAATATAAATGGTAATAAGAACTAAAAGAGAATGGTAATGTCGATCTCTAATTAAATAATTAATTAACTTAAAATATGTCGTGATAAAATGTCATGTCAGACTAATTTAAAGTGTTAAAATTAAACTAAATAACTATACTAGGTATGGAATAAGAATAAGTTGTTGAAAATCTAATGTAAGAAAAATGAGAGGATCTGTTAAAGAAAGACATAATAACGAATAAAGAATAAATTAGAGAAAGAAAAAAAAATGATGTATAAATTTAACTAAGTTATGTGTGTTGAACATCAAGTAAGTGTAGTATTAAGTTATTAATACCTTTCTAACTAATTTAAACAATAGTATGCAATATAATCATGTAATTCTAAGAATATAATCAAAGAATTATGTGAGTTTTCTTTTCTTTCTTTCATTTTTTTAAGTTTCATTCATTTTTTTTAAAATTCAACTCACTTGTCATTTTAATGTGGATTAGTTTTAAAGAATAAATTAAAGTAATTAACATTGGATATGAAGATCCATTCGTAGTCTTGATCCTTGAATTTCCATTAGACAAAATGTTCAAGTATTCTGAATCACGTTATATAACGAATTAGTTCGACTGGAATGTCATTTATTTTCTCCGAAGTGTTTTGAAACAATGTTGTGACAAATGTAAACCAGGAAAGTCCCGGTGTAAAGACGAATATAGTGTCAATTGATTGCAGTCACTTTGCGTATAATTTGCCTATAGAAAGCAGCTGAGTAAATGGTTCATTCATGTGTCAAAAAGCAACGATGGTGCTATGTTCTTTGATTAAGTTTCTCTGTACATGGTATTGTCTTTGCGACAAACAACGTAAATTAGGAATCGACATCATTAGGATTTCGAGATAATGTATCTGCCAAGATGTTGTCGGATCCTGTGATGTACTCGATTGAAAACTCGAAGGGTTGGAGGAGTATAGCAAATCTGGTCAATTTTGGACTCTTGTGATTTGCTCGTTGTAGTGATGCTACGGCCCTTTGATCGGTTTGTACTACAAAAGGGGCTCCCAGTAGGAATTTTTCTAGTTTGGTTATCGCCCACACGACGGCTAAGAGTTCGCGATCAACCGTAGAGTACTTCACTTCTGGTGGTTTCAGTTTTCGTGACACGTACAAGTTTGGATGGAGGATGTCGTCATGGTATTGGAGCAAACATGCGCCAATTCCGTAGTTACTCGCATCTGTACGAAGAATGAACTTTTTAGAAGCATCAATTAATCTCAAAATAGGTGGATTTGAAAATATAGAAATTATTTGCCGAAAAATTCTGTCACATTCGTCAGTCCATGTCACTTTCACTGGCATGTTCTTCTTTAGTAATGAGGACAATACAGCAGTGATGGATGACAAGTTAGGTACGAATCTACTGTAATATTGGACTAGACCTAACAAGCTTCTCACTTGTTTCTTCGTTTGAGGAACGGAAATGTTTAAAATTTTTGAAACTGTACTGGGTAATGTTCGGATATATCCAGCTCCAATAATGTGACCCAAAAAAGTGATCTCATGAAATGCTACCTGTAATTTTGTAGGTTTAGCAGTTAACTTGTACCTTCTCAAGGTATCAAAAACGTATCCAAGACCCAAAAAATGTTCCTCAAAAGATGAACTAAACAAGCATATGTCATCTATATATGTAATAATGTCTGGTCTACCTGAAAAAATGTGTCGCATCATGCGAACAAAGGTAGCTGGAGCGTTAACCAGCCCAAAAGGCATCATGTTCCACTGGTATAGACCTAGCGGAGTTGAAAACGCTGTGTAGTATTTTGCTTTTTCGGTTAGTGGTATCTGCCAATAACCTTTAGTTAAGTCTATCTTAGTAAATATAGTTGCTGTCGATAGACGTGGCAGTAAGTCATCGAGAAGTGGATGTGGTTCGCTATCTACTATCGTTTGTGCATTTAATTTTCTATAGTCGACGCATAGTCTAATGTTATTGTCCTTCTTTCGGACAATAACTAATGGAGAAGAAAATGGGGAATTACTAGTTTCGATAATTCCTAAAGATAACATCTGTTCAAGTTCCTTAGTAGTTTTAGTAAGAAAGTGTATAGGAACAGAATAAGGATGTACCCGAATTGGAGTATCCTCGTTAAGAGTGATGTCATGATTAATGACTGATGTGCGACCTGGAACATCGGTCAACACATCTGGATAAGATTGTAGCAGATCAGCAATCTTTTGATGCTGTTGCGGTGTAACCGACGAAGAGATGGTTACGTCCCGCCAAGATTCGCTAGATTGTACTACAGGTACAGGTAAAGCTAACTGTACCTCAGGAAAAGAAGATTCTTCTTCCTGGATAACGGATAAATTAGAATAGTGACATGTAGGTCTGAAAGTGTCATCTAATTCATGAAAAATAGCTTGTAGATGTTCAGGTCGAGTATGAAATTGCTTGAGCATATTTATGTGAAATATTTTGTGATGTCCCTTAATGTCCAGGACATAATCAACATCAGAAATCTTATTGATAACCTGGTAAGGACCATTCCACGAGATTAGTAGTCTATTATTGTTATGTGGCAATAACACATAAGCTTGATCTCCTGGAAATAATTGACGTAATCGTCTATTACTGTTTTGGAAAGTTCTAGCTTTCTCTTTCGCAGCCTCAGATGAAGCTGTTGCCATTTGACAGGCATCAATAATGTTATTCCGGAGATTAATTACATATTCATAGGATGACTGAGTGTCCTGAGTCATCTCAGAATCGATTAATAAATCTTTTATCAGTCCCATAGGACCTCTTGGAGGAGCGCCAAAGACTAAATGAAACGGAGAGAAGCCAGTTTGTTCATTTGGCACCTCTCGATAAGCGAATAACACCGCTGGTAGCACTCTGTCCCAGTCCTGTGGATGGTTAACTGTAACTTTATGTAGCATTTGTTTGAGTGTACGGTTAAGTCTTTCTACAGCACCATTACTCATTGGGTGATAAATGCTGCTGAGGTTTCTATCTATTTGCCAAGTCTTCATTACCTCCGTCATAGTCTCAGATATAAATTGAGAACCATGATCTGACAAAAGTTTTCTAGGAAAACCTACTCTAGAAAAGATCAAGTGTAGTGCATCAGCTACATCTGTGGTGGTGGTTGTTTTTAATGGGATGGCTTCTGGCCATCGTGTGCATAAATCGATGCAAGTGAGAATAAACCTATGTCCTCTGGCTGATGGTAAAAGTGGGCCAATGATATCAATGGCCATTTTGTCGAAAGGTCTCACCGATATATCACAAGCCTGAATAGGCGCCGTGTGAAAGGCTCCCCGTGCTTTCACTTCTTGGCATATCGTACAGGAGCGTACGTACTGTGAAATATCTCGTGATACTCCCGGCCAAAAAAAAGAAGATAATACTCTCGTGAACGTGTACGAGTATAACCCATGTGACCTGCACACTTAGAATCATGTGCATGTTGAAGTATGTACCGCCTAAAAGCAAAAGGTACCATGACTTGTTGTCTTATCTGAGTTTTATCCATAAAACATCTTAATAAAATGTCATTTTTAATACTAAACCACTGACTATAATTTATGTTCCTAGAAAGATTGTCATCTTTGTTGACCAGCGTAAAAATTTTTGTTAGTGACCTGTCTTCCCTCTGTTTTGCAGCAAATGATACTCGGTCAATAGCAGAATGAATCTCGATATTTTCATGATCATTTGTTTCCTTGTTTTCCGTGTCTATAGTCTCTAATTGTTTTGTATGTGCTCTGGTTATTGCTGCATTTCCGATGTATAGATTATTTTTTTTCCCATTGAATAATCTCATCTGGTGTGCAATCTTTACTCCCGTGTATGCATCCCACCATAAGGTCGGCAATTGGGTTTCTTAACATGCATGCTTTAACATTGCCTGTGAAGAAAGGTGTGTCAATGTAAATAATAGCTGTTGGATAATATTCTATGGTTCCCCCAAAAGTCATGCACCTGACATGTTCTCCAGTTGCACAATTTGGATGAACAAGTGTCTGACGGATTCCGATCGTGGTCGATCCCGAATCTCTTAAGACTGAGACGATGGATCCATTAACTTTTCCTCTGTTGAAGATCAGTGATCCTGTTCCGTCATTGACTGCTAGACTGACTTCTGGTAGAATATGACCGCAGTTCAGAACTGTCTCTTTTGCTTTCTGAAATATAAGATTACATGTTGGGCAACTATTTGCCACGTTATAATTCATTGCAAAACAAGTAGACGATGACTGTATTTTGTTATCAGTAGTTGAACTCTGAACCCTAGGGGTTGTAGCAGTAGTAACAGCTGCCCCTGTATTATGGTTATAAGTTGTCGATCTACGAGAATGAGAACGATGACGAGAATAATTAGATGAATTTATCCCGTTGTCCTCTATTGTAACTGTTATCTCGATGTCTCGAGTTATAATTATCGCTATTGTTCCACTTGTAATCATTATTTATAGTTATATGATCGATTTATAACTTGAGTTACGTGGATTACTGTTATTTCTTGACTGAGGTGAATAGTTTCTGGTTTGTTGTCGTCCTCTATTAAAGTTATTGTTAAAGTTATTCTGTCCCTTATGAAAATTAATGTCATAGTTTCCTTTGAACCTACCCCTGTCTACACTGTGTGTTCTAGGTTTGTTATGATTATGATATGCCATATTGGAGGCTACAGGAAGTGGTTCTCTTATCAATGTGCCAGAAATATTAGCATTCGGATGAGCTGTGCAGTAATTTAAAGAAATTTTTTCTAACTCATCAATAGATTCTGGTTTTCTTTCTTGCAGATAAGCAAAGAATGGTGGGCTGACAGACGATAATACTTTATCCCTCAATAACAAATCGACTAACTTGTCGTAGGATTTGTTGACACCTGCCAGTTCAACCCATCTGTTAAAAGTATTGCGTATGTTAGCAATAAAACCTGTGAAATCTCTATTGTTATCTGGCAACAAACTTTTAAAACGCAATCTACATGCCTCTTCGTTCAAGTGGAAACGACGTAGTAACAACGTCTTAATGGCCTCATAGTCTGTTGATAGTGTTGGATCTATATTTTGTGCTGCACTTGCAGGTTCGCCATCTAGAAATTCCTTAAGTTTCAGTGCCCATGCCGCTTTGTCAAGGTTATTCACCTTACATATGTCCTCAAAGCGCGCGAGCCACGATGAAAGGTCATCTACGTGTAACTTGAATGGAGGCAGCTTAAAGTAATAATTACCTTTAAGTCGTGTGGATGAAGATCCAGATTGAGCAGTATCATTTTGGGTTGCTGCAGCGCCCTGTGAATTAAGTTTTGCTGTTTCTAATTTAAGTCGTTGCAATTCCATTTCTTGCTGCAGTATGATTTCTTGTCGTTTCAATTTATTCTCTTCTTCAATCCGTAGGATTTCATCTCTTGCTATCTTTCTTTCTTCTTCTTGTCTTAATTCTGCCTTCTTTTCCGCCTGTTTTCTTTCAAGTTCTTCCATCTCTGCTTTAGCAATGGCTTTCTTTTTCCGCCTGTTTTCTTTCAAGTTCTTCCATCTCTGCTTTAGCAATGGCTTTCTTTTCCTCCTCTTCTGCCTTATATTTTGCAAATTCAGCCAATGCATAAGCCTCGAGAAGTTCTCCTTTTTTCCCAAAATCTTTACCATTTTTAATAAAATAGTCTAAGTTAAGCATCTTGACGTTAATATTGTACGTAATGGTTATGTAATAATCACCAATAAATTTTAAGTAATTATTATACTTATTCAATTTATGAATAGTCGATATAAACAATCATAATATTATTGAACTTAATCTGGGAATGTTCAATTTAATTAATTGTAATATTATCTAACTATTATTTGTAGATTCCATACATAGACATACTATGTTGGGAAAATATACATACATATATATACTCGTTAATATATCATAAATAGTTATGATATTTATCTATTTCGGGTGCTGAATTACTATCATGAACCTAATAATAAATAGTATTATTCCTCAAGCATTATATCACTCAGTCAGTGATATGTGCTAAGTAAATCATTTAGTAATGGAAAAAATGTACCAAATAATATACACTATGTCCTTTATATGCAGGACAGACTAAAAAGTCAAATTATTTTATAAATATATATTATTATTATATTATGCCTTAATCATGAGCTATAAAGTGCATCGCCCATTTCTTGGACTACCACTGCAAATTGGTGCAAAGTCCCTAATTCTCCTTAAAAGTCATTAAATTTTAATTATATTCATATACACTCTTATTAAGCAAGAAATTATATTATTAGTGTTAAATCATGAACAGATGAAATGAGGACATACGATACGATGGGTAAACCAAGGATAAACAAACCATATTATCACGAAACAAGACGTTTCTACAATAAAAATTGATATTATGAAACCAAATCTGCAAACCGGAAATATAGAGTAGGGTGAAGGTTAACTGAATATAGAGTTAAATCTGCGTACACAAAAATTAATGACGCAAACATGGACTCATTGACGGTTATACAAAAAAAAAATGAACTGAATAATAGCAAGATCAGAAAGAACAAGATAGATTACTAACATTGTTACCAAACTAAATAGAATTTAAACTGAATACGATAAAATACACCGATTATTTCACCAAACTAGACATCTAACATATACTGTGAATTAAATGCAGTCCCGAACGAAACAAGCCCCGGAAATGTCATCGACGCGTTCTCCGCGAAATGCGATTTAATTCACTACCCTAAAGACCGTTCAGAATGAATATCGGCAATCCGTAGAGCCATAATTTATTCATTCTGAATCTCCACTCCAACCTCCCACAAATTAGGCACAGCACAAACAATGAAAACAAATATAACGTGCATATAAAATATATAGAACGGACATGCCTGCAAAATGTGAATTAGACTCAGTGATGTTTCTTATGAATGACAACAGTCACGAACTGAGACTTATCTTTTAACCCGTCGTCCGATGCGATCTTCACCAACGGCCTAGACTAGAGGATAGGACTGTTTGCTCCTTGTTGGTAAATAATGTCTTTTCAATCCTATGATCTACTGAGAAGTTGTATTCTTGAATGAAACATTAGGTGAGCTGGCATGTCCTTCGATCGTTGGCTTGTACACGGAATATTGTGACGTCACTGATTTTTGCATAGTTACACAAGCCACGTCATGTTCGGAATCATGTGACTTGAACGTTTTCTTGTAATCGTAAACAGTCCGTGAAAGTATGTAAACAAGAAAAATTTCTTTCTTCCTTCGTTCCCCAGCAATGGCAACCACTTTGTTGCGGGGCTTTATACGATTCACTTCTTTTATTGTTGTTGCGGCCCCGTCTTCTATTTCAGTGGTCGTTGTGGAAAAGCCACCGTTCTCATTGATTCAATAAGCTTCTTAGTTCTGGTCATTTGATTCATTAATTCTTGATCGTGCTATTGTTGGAATAGTTACGCGAATGTGAGTTAATACTTTCTGTCTGTCACAAGGTTTGAACTCAGTATCATAATTGTTGAATTTGTAACTTCAATGAACGTGATAAGTCTCTTCTCGAGTCCACACAATTTTTAATATACATTTCAAACAGTAGACAGTCCATGGAGGTTGATTATGAAAACATTATATATTAGAATTGAATCATACATCATAAATGCTATCCATGCATTATAGTCCTGGTCCAATAATATGCAACCCTATAGTCAGAACGTCGTAACTATATGTACGCGCGGTTGGGACATCCAACGGCCGACAATGAGATTAGACGTCTGGCGATATAAAACGAATGTGGACCATAATTTCATCCTTCCTTGACTTTAGTTAAAATTACTAACCTCGATACATTCCTCTCTTCATAAGAATATCGGACTGACCCATGTCCGTACTGCAATAACATATGTGCGGCAATATCATGCCTACCACTGGAAGGATTATAGGACACGTCTTATCCGTTTGACGGTCATCTAAGAAAAGGGTGTGGTAACCTAGTCACGGTGCGTGACATACCAACGCATACACGTCATAATCAATCGTGTGTATCGCGTACACTAACTAACAATTATTTACATTATATTAAACGTAGTCACCTATTAATCTTATGCTGTTAACCTCTAGCAGACCATGCCAATAAAATACCTTAACAATAATTAAAGAGAATGTCAGGTATGTAAATCTCTCGGGATAAAAATCCTCGCCACAACACAGTGGTCGGTAGTTGAGAAATGTTAATTTTTGATAATTTCGCCACAGCGGGCTGAGTGTACATCAAAATAAAAAAAAAGAATCTGGATAGCTATAGGTCCAGTTACAATTATTCTTATAGTCTTTTGTTGGTACTCTCTCTCTCTCTCTCTCTCTCTCTCTCTGTGAAACATGAGGGCCAAACAGGTCAACCTCGAAGACCCGATATTTATATAAGAATGTTTTTTGGTACTGTTGGACTTAGACCCGTTCTCTCGGATTCAGGCCGCTGGTAGGTTTTACTTTGTGACCCGTACTGGATTTTAGGAAGAAAATACAAAACATTTAACCTCAATATAGTATTCTATCCAAACCCGCGTAACGGTATAATTTATTATCCACTCGGTTATTTGATTTGATTAGAAAACACAAGTGTAAAGCTTATCTTATCGTTCTTACTAACCCATGAAATAAATTCTAGTCATTTACAAAAATTACACATAATGGATTTCAGATAAATATTTATTTCGTCAGTACGACATCGCCTAGTGCATTTACTAGTCAATTAAAATATCTCTTACTGGTTAATAGCACTTAATGAAGTTTACGTTACAGCTGGAAATTATTATATATATATATAATATATATATTTATATATATATATATATATAATATATATATATATATATATATATATATATATATATATATATATATATATATATATATATTATATATATATATATATATATATATTAATCTGCTAGCCAATTAACACAGTAAATGCTAGTGAAATATAAAATGACGAACTTCAACAATTAAATCACTCAAAATGCTAGTAAATATAGTTACCGCAACACAGAAAAAGAAACTATCTCCAATCGAAATACTAAGAAATCCACTTTAACAATGGTCTAGGGTTCGAAGCTAGATGTTCCGAAAATTCTGAGGCTACTAAATAAATGATTTTAAAGGATGAGGTATGTATATGAAATACGTAGAAATTCGCTCTCTCTAGCGAGATATAGCGCCTTCGCCCAGATTTTGGGAAAATCGGCGATCGATTCCTGATTCAAAGCTTTATTTCACGCCTTTGCCGACGCAGAGACGTGGGCCAACGAGCAAACCGTCTTTTGATCTTGGCTCATACTGTAGCGAATTACGGGCCCTGGGATCACGAACTGTGGTTATCTCCCCTTGAGGAAATGCAACCGTCAAAGGTCGGTCTTTTGACTTACCGCCCTTGATTCTACAAATATACGACCCGTTCTCTGATCTGTCACTATTTCAACGATTGCCAAATCGTTCGCGTGATAATTACAGTTAACGGCGCTGGACTAGCTAATAGGTCTGTTTGTAAACATTCCTAGTGCTTGTAAGACATAGAGAAACGAAAATAGGCGTAGCTAAATTATGAGTTAGACATATATCGAAGTGTAGTGGTTCTGCGTTTAACCAAACGTGCATACTAATAAGAAAGCAAAGGTGGGAGCCAGGTGGGAGCAAAACGTGAGGATACATGTAATATATTTATATAACTCTGTCACATTGCTCCACAATCTGGGATGGTTGCTCAATGTCCAACACAAAGAGACTCCGTTCACTACAAAAGCGTGCAGTGCGTCTAGTCTCTGACAACTGCCTAACTCATTTTGTAGATCTATATAAAAATCTTCAAATACTGCCCTTAAGAAAGCGCATTCTGTTTAACAAAGCTAAATTTGTTCACAAAATCCTGTTACATAATGCTCCAGCATATCTGTGGCCAATGTTAAAATGCAACGAAAGACGCAGTCAACGCTTTAACAAATTGCAAGTGCCCAAGCCTAGGCTTGACTTATTCAAGAAAAGCTTAGCGTACTCTGCTACTCATCTTTGGAACTGTCTTCCACATAACCTAAGAAATAACCTCAGTCCCTATTCATACAATCGTAGACTTTTCGAATACTTTATTAGTTCTGATTACATGCCCCCCTCATGAGATTATCTTTTCTTATAATATCAACTGTAGGTTCTAATGACGATGTTTGTACTTTTCATCATATTTTATGTCATGTTTATAAGTAGTTACTGTTAATATGAGTGTGCTATTTTATTTTATTTTACAACATTGAATTCCTTGACATTGATATGTAAAATGCATATGGGAATAAATGAATTCAGTATGAAAGGTGAGAGAAAGGAAGGGCAGAATGTCAGACGGGCCTGCGTGCCCAATTCTCAACCCTTTGAAAATAAAGTTCGTTCGTTCGTTCGTTCTCCGTGTGTTTTTCGGTCTCCTGAACTCTCTTACTCTTGGGTTTCCAGAACAAGGACTACATTGTAAAGCTATCAACAAGTTTCCTCAATGTGTGTCCTATCCATCACCATCAACCTCTTCTCGTCTCCTGTTCCATAGGTATTTGTTTGATTCTGGTCTCATCATTTCCATATTGGCGATCAGAGCACACCATTTCAATCTTTATATTCTGCGCTATCACCCATTTATGAAAGTCTCTAGCTTTTTGTTCTTCATGTATCAGAGCCATACAACAAGACTGACTTGAAATATGAGTTTAAGGATTCTAAATTTTGTGCTGGATTTGATTTCTTCTGATTTCCATATATTAAATAACGATTCTCTTGCACTTTTTTTGCTGTTGCTTACTTTGATAATGGAATCATTTATGTGCAGGAAAAAGACGATTTAATTCACACACAGTTGGGAATCTTAAGGTTTATGCACAGAGTACGGCATAGATTGAATTTTAAGAACTGCCCCGAGGTGCATGAATAGCCCCCCCCCCCCCCCCCCCCCCCCCTCCTTCCTCTTCGTATTTTAAAACTCCTGTTTCGAATTGCCATCATTAGCGTTTTAAGTGCTGGTTAGAATGGCGTAAAATTTACTGTGCGTAGTGTACATGATTCGCCTTTAGAGCAAAACTGATGATTGCTGCTGAGAGACTGCCCTATAGGCGGGAGTTTTGCTTTATCAAGAGTCTAGCTCAGGGTTTCTTAACCTTTTTTTGAGCCACGGACTCCTTTCATTGTCCGATGAAGGCTATGGGCCCTTTTGATTGTCCGATAAAGGCTATTAACCTCTGTTTGGAAAACATGTACGTAAAAGCAAAGTAAAAAATGTTACATTTAAATACGTTTTGCATGCCGACCCCCAAGAATCGATGCATGGACGGGGTTCGTGGATCACAGTTTAAGAAACCTTGTCTAGCTACATTTGGGTCTCAGCACTGGAAGTAGACCCTAGAACTCTCCAGTCTCATTTCGAGCAGGATAATTAAAAAGTCAGATGCCGAATAGGGAGACTGGAGTGAACGAGAGACCAGGGAAAAGATGATATGGTGGATCAATCAATCAATACCCTTTAGCTCCCCAAGGAGCATAGGCCTTCAACAAACACATGCCAAGTCCTCCAGTACTGTGCCATCCGCTCGAGTTCTTTCCATGTTTTCCTCATCATTTCCTTTCCAGAGGACCTTCTTCTGTCTTGGGCGGCTGTGTCGATTTATATTCTGTATTTGACTTGTAAATAGTTTGTTGAAGTTTCTTGGTACACAGTTTTTTACGGGATGGGGTAACCAGTCCCATGCCCAACCCTCCTTAGTCATTTTTACGACATGCCTGGTAGGGTACAGTGTTACTATTCTTTGCTCCCCTTTCAGACCCCGGTAACACATGGGTGGATATGATGGAAGACTCATTAAAAAAATATACAGAATAGTAACCTAAATTGCTAACGAAAATGCTTGTTATATCTGTTGCCCTTCCTGAACGATATCATCTATACTAGCAATAACCCGTCAATAATGACGGAAGTAAATCAAAAACTGTAATATATGTTTTAAATATTTTTAAATTCAATATAAAAGTTCTTTGATGACAACATTTTTTGTGAAAGTGCGTGGATTTGTTTCAAAGAATGTTCCCTGATAAAAAGTGTTTTTAACAAAAACTTTCAAGTTTCCATGATTTGTTTCTCGGGTGAGGGCGACATATAGCTGAGCATACTGACGTGTTTCTCCATTTTCGGGATGCATGTGTCCAGTACGATGATAGATATGTCCATGCACTGTGAACACATATGGTCCAATTTCAACGAAGCGATCGATTTGAGCACCCATGGATGCAAAGCCCAAGACTGAATTATAGGAACGGATATTTTCCTTAAAATGTCGATGTTGTGGATGCGCTGGGTTGCTCAAAAGATCCTTGAGATACGGAGGAAAATGACGTCTCTGCTCTCCTTCTTGCTCTAACAGCACTGTACCTTTATGGCAGCAATATTTGAGTGTACCATCGGTTGATCTTTCCACTTGAAAATTGAGAGTGACAGAACTGACATTCCTGATCCATTGGGCCGCAGATGTGTACAGCAACTGCATTCTCATCAAAGGCATTATGATTTGGAATTGTTGGACTACGTGCAGCTCTTGATCGCCTTACTTGTTGTGCAGCTGCTGCTCTACGTTCCGTTGCTTCTTCTGAAGTCTCCTTTGCTCGTTGGGATGATCTCAACTGACGAATGCGAAAAGCTTCTGCAGCGCGTTGAGATTCATGCTCTTCTGCAGACTGATTTGCTGGTTGTGACTGACGCTGTGCTTGTCTTTGTGCCGCTTCATGTTGTCGTCGTATTGCTGCTTCTTTAGAGTCTCGCTTGCTCGTTGTGATTGACGCGATCGTCTCTTCCTCTTAGCATCTGCAGCTCGTTTTGCAGCCATCTTATCATTTTGATCCATAATAATAAGTCTGCAATACTTTAAATTAAAATTTTGTCTTGAAGAAAGACTCAAAAACTTACATTTTAAGGTTATTTTTAACAAAATGATGAGTTAAATCCGTTTCCAGAATGAAACTGGGTTCTACACCGACTTTTATTCGTTGAGTGTTACTATTTTCGGGAGAGTACATATAAGGGAAACAATACAATTAATGTCTAACTTTCAATCACAGTTGCATCCCTTAGATGTGACAGACGTATAAACGGCGAGAATTATGGATTTTGATCTTTAGTCATTTTCCGAATTCCTTCACAATTGCTTTTTGTTGTTCCTGTTTCTGCTATGAAGCGACGCTGAATAGGATGAAAAAAGTAAATTGTTAAGATCTCCTGTGTTAAATTGACTCCAATATTTTTTGTTGTTGTTGTCTTTTGATATTAGCAACTTTGCGTAAAATCTTTTCTATCCGACGTACGAGTAATCTTCGTTTCTTGCTTGCAGTGTTGTTTGCTTGTCATTGCGTACAACGATATTTTGTCTCAACGGAAATTCGTTAAGAGAAATTTTTCGAGGTCTTGCCTGAACTATTATTTTTCTAATGAGGAGAAATAAGCAAACAAGATAAATGACTGGAAGACGCCGATTAAAGTACTGATCTAAGTACTGTTCGTTATGAACAGGGTTATGTAGTTGGCCAAAAAATTGTCTCACTCCGATACCTAAAATTTTAGAAATCCGACTCTTACTTTCGATTACAGTTTTTATACTAGTTGTTACGTGTCATTTTATGGCAATGCTAATAATACATATATCAGGATGGTTCCTGATGCCAAGATGATGTCTAGGGTAGTAAATTCTCAGACACTGTAACCAGCCGACACAATTTAGAAATATTAGAATCACAACTGGCGACGTGGACAAATATAGTTTATTTAGGACAGCACGCAGCTCCACAAATATTACAATTCAGGCCAACAGTATAATAGCATATAATCGACAGTAAGTCCATGTCAAAACAGGCTGTTATAATCCTTCTTAATATGATTCATATATTCGTATTAATAATCATAAAACTACATTTATTAAACACTTCAACACCAGGCGCTCAAAATATACGTCCACTCGCTATTAAACACAATGCCCTTCTCTCCCCTTTCTCTCCCAACAGTCACCTGTCTCACGAGACCCTGCCAAGCGTATTGGCTTAACGTAGCTCACCCGTCTTTTCCAGTGACCCGTGTAAAATAAACAAACAACGAGCTATATAATTCACACCTGTTATGAATTTTAATCATAACACTAGTCTTATGTTTGAAGTCGAAGTCCAGACATTTTTAAACGACTCACTCCACTAAAAAACGACCGACTCACGACTCCGACTCTCGACTATGACTCTCGACTATGACTTTCGACTCCGACTCTCGACTATGACTCTCGACTCCGACTGTCGACTCCGACTGTCGACTCCGACTCTCGACTCCGTCTCCCTACTCCGACTTCACAGCCCTGGTTTTTTTTAAAGATGAAACAAAAGAATGAGAGAAGCAAGCAGAGAAGTGTTATATTTAAGAGTTTTGTCTCGTTTTGACGAAGCTTCTTTCACCCTAGACACAAGGTCTGTCGGTTGTACTGTGACGCAAGTTCTAATACCCCGCGTGTAGGTTCCGGGGAGATAGATGAAGAATATTCCTACTGCTCCATCGGGCATGCTGTCTGTGGCGACTAATACGAGGTCATGGATGGGTCTGGCAACATCATCATGTTAAATAAGTTGTTACACTGGTGGCTCCATGCTCCGTGGGGAACGAAAGAGGAAATCATGATAACGATGTCTAAATATTAAAAAATCTCTATTATCAGTTATGTAAAGGTAAAGATGGTCTCATAGCAGGTAATTCCGTAGAGATGTGAAGTGTTACAGACTTCAGATATACTAGGTCTCCGCTTAATGAGGTAGAAATCTTCCCCAACTCAAATTGAGTCAATTTCAAATTTACACTTGGGTAGACTGGAACGTGATGCTACCTGGTTTCGAACTAGGGCACTTTGCCTAGAGAAACAAAGGCGCTAAGTTATTTCATAACA
Organism: Oreohelix idahoensis; assembly: GCA_024509875.1. NCBI lineage: Eukaryota > Metazoa > Mollusca > Gastropoda > Stylommatophora > Oreohelicidae > Oreohelix > Oreohelix idahoensis. Next base: position 107,896 of record JAMPIV010016874.1, read on the forward strand.
TTTAATATTGTAATTATGACATGAGTAATTAACGTTTTTCGAAAAGAAATGTAAAGAAATCAGGGACTATAATCAAGTTAAATAAAAATTCAAGAGTAATCAAGGGAAGTAATATAAATGTAAAAACTAATATTTTGTTTTTGTAACAACTGCCATATTTTTCCATATTTTACAACACAGTTCAAAACTATTAACCATACACTTTTAATTTAAATGAAAATTTAAAAAAAGCAGTGACTATACAATGTGGATCCATATGCGAATAAAAGTAAGCACTCTCCACGTGGTTTGCTTTATTTTTCTTTGCGTACAACAAGTCCGTAATCAATATAAAATTGAACAAGAGTCTAGCTGAATCAAGGGAAAGAATCCAAATTATAAAATTACGGTCAAGGGAAACAATCCAAATGATAAAATTATTATTTAAAGGTCGTAATTTACAACTTTACATTTCTTTATTTTACACAGCAATTCAAATTAGTTAAACATACACTAGTGCTTTATGCGAAAAAAACATAACTTTTATGTAGTATTTAAGTTACTATTACTGTTTATAAAAATTTAATTACATTTTACCAAACGGTTTATGTTTATTTAGCAAATATTACATAGTTTTTTTCTAAGCCTAAACACTTCATAACTGAAACAGACCGCAATACCTTTTATAAAAGAAAAGGGTCTTCTATAATTAGACATGTACCAATCTTAAACGGGGTGCCTCTCGCCACAATAAGGCAACATTTGCGTTTTATGTTTTTTTTTTATCCTTAAAGAAAAGAAACTTACTCACAGCAAAACAATACACCAGAACGAAAGATCTTTTTTATTTAGACAAGTGTCCTAATAAAACAGGCGTTATCCGTATGTCTAGGTTGAATGGGTCGTGACTCACAGAAAAGATACACTTCTATTTACAAAATACAGCTCAACACAATCACTATGTCTTTTATATTTGACTGAAAATAATTATCATGTTTTTTTACAAACAATAATGTATATATGTTTGAAAATAATGTGCTAAGAAAAACAGTATTATGAACGTTAAAAAAGGGATGAGTTGGACTATTCTTTCTTTGTGCGCCATGTCGGAAAGGGAAAATGTGTCTTGTTAATTTGTTACGAGCTAAAACTCGGAAGCAGAATAAAATTTGTTTTGCAATTCGATCATAAGAAATCAGAGTATTTTGGAAAAACTCGGAAGCAAAGTGAAAAGCAAAATGAAATCACTCTTCTGGTGGAACAATAACAAAAAATAATAGTATTTTGTGCGGTTTGCATTTGCTTACTTACTTACTTAGTTGTTCCCCTTCTACCGTGTGGTGTATAGGTTTGGAAGAGAGAGCGCCAGACTATCCTATTAGCTGTCTTCCTCCTGGCCTGGTTCCATTCTAGTCCTCGGTCCTTCAAAGATTGTCTAATGCTGTCCTCCCAGCGGACTCTGGGTCGTCCTGGGGGTCTAGATCCCTCGCTCTTTGTTTCCCATGCTTGTCGTGGTAGCCGATCTTCTCCCATTCTGCAGACATATCCAAACCATCTTAGTTGGGACTGTTCTACTTGGGTCTGCACGGGGTGGGATTTTCTGCCTTGACGTATCGTCTGGTTGCAGACCATGTCTCTTCTTATTACTTCAACCACCTTCATCAGATACCTCATTTCTGAGGTTTGGATCTGGCTTTTGTGGATTGTAGTCATTGCCCATGACTCGCATCCATATGTCAATACTGGGATATAGGTGGAGCGGTATACAGCCATCTTCGTTTTCTTACCGACCTCTCTCTTGCTGAGGAATCCTCGATGTATGTCCTGAAAAAGTCTCCCAGCTGCTGCTTTTCGAGTAGCCAACTCTTCTTTGATGCCTCCCTTTCGGTCTATAATAGCTCAGAGGTATTTAAAGTGGTCGATCTGCTCCAGGACCTGTTCTCCCAGCTTAATCTGATGTCTTCTTTCTTCTCGTGACATCACCATGGATTTTGTTTTAGAGCTGCTTATGACCATCCCTCTCTTCTCCAGCTCTTCCTTCCAGACTTGCAGGTTGGATTGGAGATGTGCCTCTGATTTAGCAATCAGGGGAACATCATCAGCAAATGCCAGCTCTGAAATACATACCTGTCTCATCTTCCAGTACCCCACTGAATGCTTTCTTGTTCTCTCCTTGCATGCCTTGATGACATTGTCCATGAGGAGTATGAAAAGATAAGGTGACAGGATATCACCTTGTCTTAGACCAGTGGTGGTCCTGAACTCTTCTGACTTATGGTTTGCTGTCCTCACATAATTTCTGCAAGTCTTGTAGATGATCTGTATAGCATGAATCAGAGGTGCTGGAATGTTTTTCCTTGCCAAACAGTAGAAAAGTTTGCTCCAGGTGACCCTGTCAAACGCCTTTTCCAGATCTATGAAACAAAGATGGATCTCACTCTTATACTCAAGGGCCTTTTCACTCAGCTGTCTGAGTGTGAAGATTAGGTCTTGAGTACTTCGGTTTGCTCGGAATCCGCACTGGACATCAACCAGTTGTGGCTCAGCTAGGCACCTGAGTCTCTGCTCTAGGATTCTGGAGTAGATTTTACCAGAGACACTGAGAAGGGATATGCCTCTATGGTTTCCACATTGGAGATTGTCACCCTTTTTGAAAATTGGTGTTATGATGGCAATCTCCCAATCCTTTGGTATGGTCTTGTTGCACCACGCTGCCTGTAGGACCATTAAGAGTAATAGATCGCCTGATACTCCCATGTACTTAACCATTTCTGGTGTTATACCATCATGCCCTGCTGCTTTGCCCATCTTGATTTTCTCCACTGCTGCCTTCAGTTCTTCCATCTTTATGTCATATTCACCATCATTGGTTTTCTCTTCTGTGCTAGTGGTTATCATATCTGCTGCTTCATCATGCTCTTCATACAGGAGTTCTGAGAAATATTCTTTCCATCTTTCCATTACTTTGGGGCAGTAAGCAATTTGCCTTGCTTGTCCTTTTTACATTTGAGAGGGCATTGTTTTTCCTTCCACATGTTCTTTAGGGTCTTATAGAACAATTTCTGGTTTTCTTGAGCATCGTTTTCTAGCTTTTCTCCAAATTCTTCCCAGGACTTCTGTTTTTCTGCTAGCAACTTGTTCTTTGCTTCTGTTCTGAGAGTCACATATTCTCTATATTTCTCCATTTGTCCTGTTGTGTTTTTAGTTCCTAAGTATTGTTTCCATGCCATTTCTTCTCTCTTTGACTTCCTCTGTCCACCAAGGTGTCTTCCTTCTCTTGTTCCCAAATCGGATTTCACCACATGCTTCTGCAGCAGCTGTCTTTATGATGTCCGTGAATTTAAGCCAGAGGGTTTCCAAGTCATCAGGTTGTTATTCTTTGTTGCTCACCGCTGCAGCAATAAGCCCCTGAAATCTGGTCTTAATTTCTGGCTCTCTGAGCTTGTAGGTTTTAATGCTCATTTCTCCCGTTCGTTTACTTAGTTTCTTGCGTGATGTTGGGCAGTTCCTAGGCTGAGCAACTCTTTCAGTTGTTCTTTTGATTGTAAGCAGGCAGTGATCACTTCCAATCTCTGGCCCCTTCCGGACACTAGCATCCCGGACATATTTGAATGAGCTCCTCCTAACAATAGCATAGTCGATCACTGACTTCTCATTCTTTGTTGGTTCACATCTAGTGTATGCATGTATGCGCTTATGGGGGAACTTTGTGTTTGTAATGATCAGATTCTGCTCACTGCAGAATCTAAGGAGTCGCTTTCCATTGTCATTGAGAGTATCTTCTCCATATCTTCCGATAACTCCACACCATCTAGCATCGTCATCTCCAACTCTGGCATTAAAATCTCCGAGCATGATAATTTCATCTAGGCAGTCATCCACTGTCCTTTGAAGCAGCCCGAAGAATTCCTCCTTGACCTCTGCTCTCTCATCCCCATTTGACCCATACATTATGACCAGGTTAGCTATGGTTTCTCCTTCTTTTAGTTTTACAACCATAATGCGCTCCGAGACAAAGTTCCATCCCTTGATACTATATTTTTGGTTTTTGGCCACAATGCAACCCACGTCCCCTTTAACTCTTTCAGATGTGGGTACACCACTGTTGAGCAGCGTGTTGCCATCGAGATCCATGACTCCTTGTCCTTTTTTCTTTGTTTCCGTTATAGCCAGGATTTCTAGTTTTACTTTCCTCATCTCTTCCACCAGCTCCTCTTCTTTCCCATTTATACTTCTTGTGTTCCAAGTTCCATAAGTCGTAGTCCGTAGTCCGTTCCAGTTCGTCGCCTTTAGAAGCAGTCCGGTTTTCTCTCTTGTAGTTCTCGTAATCAAAAGTTTAAAGCAAACAGGTGATTGGCGTGTTGTGCCTTTGCATGGTGCAGTAGCTACCTCCTTACGGCCTCCATGCAGGCCGCCCTCCTCCTTTTTCAGCCGGGCTTGGGACCGGCCTAGGCATTTGCAATTACTATAAACAAGGCACAAGCATAGTCATTTAAAGCAGCAGTCATTAGCTTTAAACGAAAATTCGTTTTCACTGGAATATCAACATATTATAGTTTGATTTTTGTGATGCAGTACTGTAGTTTTATTTTTCAACAGGCCCCATTTTTTTTCTATATGTAATTATCTTTTTCTCTACGTAAATTTTGAGTTCAGTTTAGAGTAGTTACTGTGGGTTTTAATTTTAATTTTTCACCGGTCTTCTTTTCTTTTAATATAATTGCGTTCATTTATCTTACCAGGCGTTCTTTTTATTAGGTTGGTTAATTTTTCTGTCTAGGTGTCACGTGACCGATAATTTATTTTACCATTTCGTTCCATATGTTATTAACTCTTTTAATGTTCTGTTTTCCTAGGCATTTGTATTCTTCTTTTCTTTCATTTTTTCACATGTTCAAACCCCACCTGCCTTGTTTACGTTTGGCTGGCTTTCAGTACTAAATTCTTCAACGGTCAGCGTAGCGTAACGTTACATCAACGCACCGGTGGCTCGTTTGACCAAAGAAACATTTCTCTGGTCGCTCAAAGTCTTTGATCACGAGCGGCTGGTATCCTTTGAGGCCTGGGTAACGAGTTTGATCTGTTTCAGGGGGAGATAAAACCCGCTGTTAGTCTCTGGGTTTTGCCCCTTAGACGAGTTAGAGCTCTCGTAATATTATGCATTCCTCTACCTGAAGGAACTTTCTTGCGGTTGTTGACTTCTGATGTCTCTAGAATAACGTTTGTCTTACTCTTCGGATTACGTCTTTCGCCGAACATCTGTAGAAATACGCAGGCCAGGTGTCCGGGGGGAGCGTCCTTTGTAATCTATAAGAGTAGACGGGTTTAATAAGCCAAGACACTCGTGAATATTCCTGGCCCGTAGATGACCATCATGAGATAAGGCAAACTTTAACACAGTACTAGAATGTGTTTGCCTATGTTCTAGTCATTTTCGGGTTTCAGGGAGACCGAATCGTTAGAGCAGACTCCAGTCAGGCGAAGAACGACATGTCCTCTTCGATCTAGAGGGTTTCTGAATACCGCTAGCGTCACGAGTAGTCAAACCCCGTTCCTGAACCTAAACCCTTTTGTCAACGCCAAGTTAAGCTCACGCAGTGTGACGGAGCCAACGCTAAATCTGGAATCACCAAATGCAGTAGTAGTTCTCTACTCGCCTATTGGATTACCAGCCAGAGCATTGCCGCTTCCAGAATATCAAAACCGCCCAGCACGTCTATAGCAGAATCTGATATCACCCGACTTTGTGTGCCTAAACGGGGCACTCAGCAAACTACAGCCAAACCAGTTTAAACAGGATTTACAGCCAAGCAGAGCCTAGCGCCGGATAAGAGCGCCTGGGACTCCGTGTTCTCAAGTGACTTCGCCTGGTGTATTTCTGGGTCTATGAAGAAATTCGCACTTAGGAGCTGTCAACTAAAGATAGACAGAGTTCCAGCCCCACTCATGCAAGTAGCGGTCACCAACGTATAGCACCTACAAGGAAAGTTTGGTATTTCACTTCATTCATCTTGAAGGATATTTATCTGTAAGACACTTTCTGGAGCTAGCACATTTGGTCCCCCGAAAGCGGACAGGCTGTCGCTTAGTTCGTTTAATTGGTCAGCAGGAGATAAACAGTGTCTTGCAGTTTCCCTCGCGCAATTAGGGGTCACCAACGTTTAGCCCGACAAGGAAAGTTCTGTATTTCACTTCATTCACTTGGAAGGATATTTACATATAAGACACTTTTCTGGAGCTAGCGCCTTTGGTCCCACGAAAGCGGACCCACTGTCGGACAGCTTAGTTATTTTCTCTGTGTTATACAGGTTGTATGAGTGTTGGTGGTGTGTGTGTGTGTGTGTGTTTGTGGGTGTGTATTTGCATTATTGATGACTATTGATGAATATTTTGATTATTGATGTAATTTATGCTGTGTATGATGATATGCATTAATTCCATGCTTTTCTTCTTTAATAAAGTTTACACATTTATTAATGCGCTGTTCCCGACCCTTTTCATCCATAATTAAACTTGTTTTAGCTCTTTACTATAATCTCTATGTTTGATAAGAGAAAAGAGTGAGAGCAGGAGGTGCTTAGACAGTAAAAGTGAGTTGAGGCTTGGAGAGAGAGATCATTTTGATAAATCTTCTTCCAGGTTGTCTCAAGTCTATCTCCTATTTACACCTTTCTGTGTGTGTAATCTATAACTCTGTCAGTCCACTATCCCTTGTTGATTTCACTTTTATCGTCCAACTCGACAAAATACTCTACACCTTACTCAACCACGACACTAGGAAAAGTCAGGAAAACCCGGCACCTACCCGTTTAGACGGGGGTGGGGGTAGAAACGACCCAGGTACGTAGTAATTGTCACGTGACCGATAATCTATTTTACCATCTTGTCCATAATTTGATTACTCCTTTAAATGTTCTGTTTTCCGAGACATTTTGTATTTTCGTTTCTTTCATATTCTACCTACATTTTTTCACCTTCTCAACCCCACCCGAGGTTGTTTACGCTGGCCAGCTGCGGTCAGCTAACGCTAGACGTAATGTTATCTAAACGCACCTGTTCGACCAGAGAAACATTTCTCGGGTCCGCTTTAAGTGTTAGAACGAGCCAAAGACGGTTTCTGTGAAAGAAACGGTTCGTTAGCGGCGGGTACCCTCTGTGGTCCCAACAGGGGAATTTTTCTGGTCGCTTTAAAACGTTTGATGACGAGCGGCTGGTACCCTTTGAGGCCTGGGTAACGAGTGTGATCTGTTTCAGGGGAAGATAACAATCGCGGTCAGTCTTTGGGTTTTCGCCCCTTAGACAAGATAGAGCATAATGTTATGCATTTCTCTACCTGGGGAACTTTCGCACGATTTCTTTTGTCTTACTGTAGATTACGTCTTTCGCCGAACTTCTGTAGAAATATGCAGGCCAGGTCCGGGGGGAGCGTCCCTTGTGATCTATAAGAGTAGACTGGTTTTAATAGACAAAGACATTCGTAAATTTTCCTGGCCCGTAGATGACCATCATGAGATAAGGCAAACTTTAACACAGTACTAGAATGTGTTTGCCTATGTTCTAGTCATTTTTCGGGGTGAGTTGACATATCTTATAATTATAATATGATATATTCATGTTAGCTTTTATATATATCTGTTAGGGAAGTGAATTTATTTCTGAGGATTTCTCCTAGTAATTTATTCAGTGATAAGGTAGCGCTGTCTACGGCCTATTAAGTGGTGCTTAAACTGTTACGGTTTATCATGGGTTAAATGTTAAACTTACAATAACAGATATTAGGCGTAGAATCAGTCCACGAATGCTTACCATTGGGTTAAGAGTCAGTAAAATTAACTGTCATTTCTGTAAGATAATGTCAGGTGTGGATGGTGCACTTAGAAACTGAATAGTGAGATGCAGGTAATAACTCTGGATTATAGGAGATAGTCACTTATTCCTTTTTGATAGATACTTCTAGTGGCAAGGGAGGATCATTTTATGCTTACTTGTGTAGTTAGACACTAGTCTATAACTTTCACAGAAAGCAGCCACCAGCCATAGATATAATTATATCTTATGATCTAGCCACAACTGTATTATTATAGCAAGAACATTGCATTTTCTTTGTACTCATTTTGTGGAATGATAATATATTTTCCAAAGGGGACATACGATTTATTTGTGTAATGTCAAATGCTGTAATCTGTTTATGTAAATTCATTTAATGTTGTAAGATGAATAAGCATATTCATTTAACTGTAACTACAGGTTAGGTTTCCTGTGTGTTGAGATTGGGAGAAGAGGAGTAGATTTTTGATGTCAGAACATTTACTGACAGGTACCTGGGGGTGCAAAAGATATTAAGCCTATGCGGGCGCGTGTTGATAATTGATATTTTTAAGGAACAGGAGACAGGGTTAAAGACAGCCCTAAACTATCATAGCAATAACTACAATAAATTTAATCCTATAGCGGAGCGAAACTTTCTGTATAAAGTTAGTGTGATTTATTATTTGCTTGAAGTAAAAGGGTGTCTCTTTTTGGGTCTCAGTTTCAGGAAGACCGAATTGCTAGAGCAGACTTCAGTCAGGCGAAGAAAGTCATATACTCTTCGATCTAGAGGGTTTCTGTATACATCTAGCAACGAATCGTCAACCCCGTTCCTGAATCAAAACCTTTTTTGTCAACGCCAAGTTAAGCTCACGCAGTGCAACGGAGCCAACACAAAATCTGGAATCGCCAAATGCAGTAGTAGCTCTCTACTCGCCTATTGGATTACCAGCCAGAGCATCGCGGCTTCCAGAATATCAAACCCGCCCAGCATGCCTATAGCAGAATTCCATATCACCCGCCTTTTGTGTGCCTAAACGGGGCACTCAGCAAACCACAGCCAAACCAGTTTAAACAGGATTTACAGCCAAGCAGAGCCTAGCGCCGGATAAGCGCGCCTGGGACTTTTTGTCCTCAAGTGACTTCTTCTGGTGTATTTTCTGGATACTTAAAACCTCGCACGTATGAGCAGCCATCTATGGACAGGCTGTCGTTCAGTTTGTTTATTCGATCAGCAGGAGATAAATAGAGTCTTCCAGACCACCTCGCGCAATTAGGGAGGAATCACCAATGATAGCGCCTATAGTGATTTTATTCAGGTTAATTCCATCAGCCATGGAGGATATGTACGAAAAAACCACTTACTGGAGCTATTTCATATGGTCCCGAAAGCGGACGGACTGACACTCAGTTATTTCATCTCTCTGTGTTCTACAGGTTTTATGAATGGTGGTGTGTGTGTGGTTGTTGGTGTATTTTGCATATTTTGGTTATTGATGATTATTGATGTAATTTTATGTTGTTGTGATGATATGCATTAATTCCATGCTTTTTCTTCTTTAATAAAGTTTACACCTTTATTAATACGCTGTTCACGACCTTTCCATCCATATTTGTATTTTTAGCTCTTTACTAGAATCTCTATGTATGATAAGAGAAAAGAGAGAGAGCAGGAGAGGCTTAGACAGTAATAGTGAGTTGAGGCCTGGAGAGAGAGATCCTTTGAATAAATCTTCTTCCAGGTTGTCTCAAGTCCATCTCCTATTTACACCTTATCTAAAGTGTAATCTATAACTCTGTCAGTCCACTATCCCTTGTCGATTTCACTACTATTGTCCAACTCGACAAATACTACACACTCTAACTCAACCACGACAAATGGTTTGGCTGGTCCGAGATTCTAGAACCCATCTATACCACGACAAATGGGGTCTCGCCGCGGAATTTGAACTACATCTGCAGCAATCGCAACAGATGAGGTTGCAGTCTGGTAGGAATCTCTCACAAGATTCTATCTTGATTCTTAGAGTTTAGTGTTCGGCAGATTATAGGAATTTCTTTCCCCTAGACATATCGAACTATTTCTTTTGGAGGAAGTAGGAACAGCGTTTTTCTCCACAGCAATCATAAATATTAAGTTACATTTATTGTTCATGCTACACATGAGACAGCTGGTAAAGGTTGATGGTATCACTGCTGTGTTTTTGGTTGACAAATCTGACGACTATTGTTGTAAAAGTCAGAAATTTTTCTTTTTAAGGGTTAATATTTTTTTCAGGAGTAGCTCTTTAATATGAGATAAGAAGCTACAGATAGTCAGTTACTAGCTTGCATTTGTACCAAGGGAGGGTGTTCATTCGGATGATAGTAACCAATCCTCTCAATAGCTTAGTACTGACAGAACTGGGGTGAAGTGATAGTAATAAGTTTTACATCACTTACATTTTTTGGAGTTTTTTGGGGTCTGTGCTTGTCGATCAGAGTAGCTACAAACTTTCTTGTTTTTAAAGTTCCCAGGCTAGCCTAGATTTTATTGATTATTAAGTTAATCAGCACCTAGTGGACTAGGTAACTAAGATCTCTAGGTTCTATTCTTCTATAGTGTTTGCTCACCCTGATATAATGGCCGATCTAGATAAAGTGCATAGGATTGCCCTCGAGGTAGCTAAGTACATGGAGTACAAGGATAGCGAAATCCAGCCCTTTCTAGAATTTGCAGTAAGCCTGCAGGATCAATACGAGGTAGACAATTGGTTTGACAGCCGTTTAATCTTGGCATGGTCCTGTAAACAAACTGGGGAGAGTGAAGCATTCACCTGACAGTATGTAGAAGAAGTGATAGAAGATGAGAAGCAAAGGGAAAAGCAAAGACAAGAACGGGACAAGCAATTGGAAATGGAGCAACAAAAACGGGACAAGCAATTGGAAATGGAGCAACAAGAACGGGACAAGCAATTGGAAATAGAGCGACAAGAAAGGGACAGGCTACACCAAATCAGAATGAATGAACTGGATAGCCAAATTCGGAGGGTGGAAACAGATACTAAATGTAGTCACTCTACTTCCCCTTCTACTGTGCCCTTAACGGTCAACGCCCCTGCAAACCTTGCGCCCATGAAAGAAAACTTGCCTGCTAAAACCGAACCCCAACTCCAGAAAATTGACTTTCCTTTGGACTTGGATCCGAAGCCCAAACAAGGAAAGAATTTACGTCGGGATAGCAGACCTAAGGCCACGGGGAAAATTACGCAACGTTCCCAGGCATGGAAACTGCACAAAGGTGAGACAGGTGCTAACAAGCATTGTAATACGGATTGTTCCCGTCTGGCAAGCGGCGAACCCCGAGCCTCTCACGCTCCAGACCGAGCAGCACCTAACCGACACGTGACGTCGAGAAAAGGGAGCCACACCCTATCACGTTATATTTCGCAAGATTCCCGGCCGGACAGCGAAAAACCATATGCAGAGGCGCATCCCTCCAACTCAGCGATCGTAGAATGGAGGCGCCGCTCCTCTTATCACCCTGAGCTTAAAAGGTGCAAGAATAAGTCGCCTGCTAAAAGGGTTAAACTTTCCAAACCGTTCCAAGGAACTTTGGAAAAAACACACCGAGAGTTTTTTCTCGGGCACTTCGCGATCTAACGGGATCTCAAACCGTCCAGTCCTTTGCATGCAGACTGCGGAGCCTGTCAACCAGGAAGTGGATCTCGCATTGCAGGACAAAGTTCAACTGACTCCAGTAACTTCCTCAGGGGAGGGCAAAGTTGACGTTTATGGTGGACACAGGGTTCCAGGCGAAGGGATCCCTGGTATTCCATTTGAGTCTCTCACACTTCTCAGGGCAGAAGACAGTGAGAAAAGCTGCCTTACTACTGTACAAGGAGCCATTGTTGAGAGCCTTGGCTCACGTCATGCTAGTAATGGTAAAGCGACTCAACAAACTCTGCAACTCGCAGATATTGCCTATCTTTCTACACGGATAGAAGCTACGGAGATCTGTTATGATTTAGTAGAACCCCAGAATGCGATCGATTACTCTCTGCTTCAGGCAGCTGAGTTCTCTCATTCAAATCGCATTATTCCAGTGGTCGCAACCCCACTGATGGACAGCAAAGTAGTCGCCTCCGCCAGGCCATTACCGAGCAACTTGATCATTTCCGTTGACCAAGCCAGAGTTGTGACTGGCAAGGCAAGGAAAGCTCCAGATCCACCTTTAGACGGCACAGGTCTGAAGATTGATCAATGCTCCCACCGAAACAGGGGAGTAGGTGTGGAGAGGCAGAAGAAAAATGCTAGCATTTCTTCGGCCAACGAACGGCTTTATTTACCAACTAGGGTTACACGCGCGCGAAAAATCCGGATAGACTGCAGCTATAGAGGGTTATTCAAGGCCACGCCCGTGACAGGTAAATATATACATAAGCAGCCTGAGCACAACAATGATTACACTGCACATAACAGGCGGATTATCTACGCAGTGGCCAGTGAGTTCAGGCGGGGCCGAAAACCACAACAGGTGCGGATAATTTTCCGGACCATAAACAGGCACAGCGAATTGCGGAAGCAAGGTTAGGTTCACACGGAAACGGAAGGTGTCAGTGCCGACTGGCCTCGCAAAATCCCATTCGCTGAACGTCTATTAGACAGAGGGAAGAAAAGAAATGAACTCGGAGCTAGTCAGATAGTACTGACAGAAATTGGATACGATTTTGGTTATGATTATAGAAGGTTCTTACGACATGTAACGGACATCGATGGAAAAGATAAATTACTGTCATTTTTGTCCGTATTCCTCGAACTTTAAAAGGTGGGGGCACTTGTCACGTGACCGATAATCTATTTTACCATCTTGTCCATAATTTGATTACTTCTTTAAATGTTCTGTTTTCCGAGACATTTTGTATTTTCGTTTCTTTCATATTCTACCTACATTTTTTCACCTTCTCAACCCCACCCGAGGTTGTTTACGCTGGCCAGCTGCGGTCAGCTAACGCTAGACGTAATGTTATCTAAACGCACCTGTTCGACCAGAGAAACATTTCTCGGGTCCGCTTTAAGTGTTAGAACGAGCCAAAGACGGTTTCTGTGAAAGAAACGGTTCGTTAGCGGCGGGTACCCTCTGTGGTCCCAACAGGGGAATTTCTCTGGTCGCTTTAAAACGTTTGATGACGAGCGGCTGGTACCCTTTGAGGCCTGGGTAACGAGTGTGATCTGTTTCAGGGGAAGATAACAATCGCGGTCAGTCTTTGGGTTTTCGCCCCTTAGACAAGATAGAGCATAATGTTATGCATTTCTCTACCTGGGGAACTTTCGCACGATTTCTTTTGTCTTACTCTAGATTACGTCTTTCGCCGAACTTCTGTAGAAATATGCAGGCCAGGTCCGGGGGGAGCGTCCCTTGTGATTATAAGAGTAGACTGGTTTTAATAGACAAAGACATTCGTAAATTTTCCTGGCCCGTAGATGACCATCATGAGATAAGGCAAACTTTAACACAATACTAGAATGTGTTTGCCTATGTTCTAGTCATTTTTCGGGGTGAGTTGACATATCTTATAATTATAATATGATATATTCATGTTAGCTTTTATATATATCTGATAGGGAAGTGAATTTATTTCTGAGGATTTCTCCTAGTAATTTATTCAGTGATAAGGTAGCGCTGTCTACGGCCTATTAAGTGGTGCTTAAACTGTTACGGTTTATCATGGGTTAAATGTTAAACTTACAATAACAGATATTAGGCGTAGAATCAGTCCACGAATGCTTACCATTGGGTTAAGAGTCAGCAAAATTAACTGTCATTTCTGTAAGATAATGTCAGGTGTGGATGGTGCACTTAGAAACTGAATAGTGAGATGCAGGTAATAACTCTGGATTATAGGAGATAGTCACTTATTCCTTTTTGATAGATACTTCTAGTGGCAAGGGAGGATCATTTTATGCTTACTTGTGTAGTTAGACACTAGTCTATAACTTTCACAGAAAGCAGCCACCAGCTATAGATATAATTATATCTTATGATCTAGCCACAACTGTATTATTATAGCAAGAACATTGCATTTTCTTTGTACTCATTTTGTGGAATGATAATATATTTTCCAAAGGGAACATACGATTTATTTGTGTAATGTCAAATGCTGTAATCTGTTTATGTAAATTCATTTAATGTTGTAAGATGAATAAGCATATTCATTTAACTGTAACTACAGGTTAGGTTTCCTGTGTGTTGAGATTGGGAGAAGAGGAGTAGATTTTTGATGTCAGAACATTTACTGACAGGTACCTGGGGGTGCAAAAGATATTAAGCCTATGCGGGCGCGTGTTGATAATTGATATTTTTAAGGAACAGGAGACATGGTTAAAGACAGCCCTAAACTATCATAGCAATAACTACAATAAATTTAATCCTATAGCGGAGCGAAACTTTCTGTATAAAGTTAGTGTGATTTATTATTTGCTTGAAGTAAAAGGGTGTCTCTTTTTGGGTCTCAGTTTCAGGAAGACCGAATTGCTAGAGCAGACTTCAGTCAGGCGAAGAAAGTCATATACTCTTCGATCTAGAGGGTTTCTGTATACATCTAGCAACGAATCGTCAACCCCGTTCCTGAATCAAAACCTTTTTTGTCAACGCCAAGTTAAGTTCACGCAGTGCAACGGAGCCAACGCAAAATCTGGAATCGCCAAATGCAGTAGTAGCTCTCTACTCGCCTATTGGATTACCAGCCAGAGCATCGCGGCTTCCAGAATATCAAACCCGCCCAGCATGCCTATAGCAGAATTCCATATCACCCGCCTTTTGTGTGCCTAAACGGGGCACTCAGCAAACCACAGCCAAACCAGTTTAAACAGGATTTACAGCCAAGCAGAGTCTAGCGCCGGATAAGCGCGCCTGGGACTTTTTGTCCTCAAGTGACTTCTTCTGGTGTATTTTCTGGATACTTAAAACCTCGCACGTATGAGCAGCCATCTATGGACAGGCTGTCGTTCAGTTTGTTTATTCGATCAGCAGGAGATAAATAGAGTCTTCCAGACCACCTCGCGCAATTAGGGAGGAATCACCAATGATAGCGCCTATAGTGATTTTATTCAGGTTAATTCCATCACCCATGGAGGATATGTACGAAAAAACCACTTACTGGAGCTATTTCATATGGTCCCGAAAGCGGACGGACTGACACTCAGTTATTTCATCTCTCTGTGTTCTACAGGTTTTATGAATGGTGGTGTGTGTGTGGTTGTTGGTGTATTTTGCATATTTTGGTTATTGATGATTATTGATGTAATTTTATGTTGTTGTGATGATATGCATTAATTCCATGCTTTTTCTTCTTTAATAAAGTTTACACCTTTATTAATACGCTGTTCACGACCTTTCCATCCATATTTGTATTTTTAGCTCTTTACTAGAATCTCTATGTATGATAAGAGAAGAGAGAGAGAGCAGGAGAGGCTTAGACAGTAATAGTGAGTTGAGGCCTGGAGAGAGAGATCCTTTGAATAAATCTTCTTCCAGGTTGTCTCAAGTCCATCTCCTATTTACACCTTATCTAAAGTGTAATCTATAACTCTGTCAGTCCACTATCCCTTGTCGATTTCACTACTATTGTCCAACTCGACAAATACTACACACTCTAACTCAACCACTACAGTAATAACACTAGAACGAATCAAAGTTGATTCTGCTCACGCGAACGGTAGTAACCGTACGTAACATACCGCAATATGGATGCGCGGTAGTGGTAATTAACACGAGCCATGAATTATTTTACGATTTGATTGGCCGGGGCCAGTTATTAACTAATTCCGGTAAAATTATTGGTTCACGGAGGCGCCAGAGGGACGCGACGCGATGACATATGGCGTGGGGTTTAGCGTCGTTTTTCTATGATATATACCAGCGGTGTAGCCATTATCGCTCTCTTTGTTTCCAGAAATTATCAGCCGTGAATCAACGTCATTATCGCTTGCTCAAGCTAGAGATATTCGATTTGGGTATGTCGGTAACTTTATTAGCGTAGGAGATAGCTCTGTAAGATCTTAGCACGATTAAGTAAAATTTTTCTTCTGGGAGTTTAATTGAATTTCTTACACAGAAGTGCCATCAATTGCTTACTTGTGCCAAACGATAGAATGTAGAGTAAACAGTGTCTACGATTTTCTTAGAAATAAGTAGCAGTATCTATGATTGTGTAAATCCTTTTTGAGATATTCACTGAGTAAGGTTAAGCGCTAAGATAAACTGGTACTCTGTAATATGTAGTAGTAAGTTGAAAAAAATCGCAATTTAATTATGATAATTTACAAGTGTATATACGCGAGAATATTTGTGTATTTTTATTTAATTGGGTATTATTAGTTGTGCTAACTTTGGTAATGTAGTTTGACGACAAGGGGTGAAATTAACACTACTGAGAGAGCGTAGGAATTAGTGTATTCACTACTGGTGTTTAATTAATAACCTCCTGTAGTCAGAAGATAGGGGTGTAATTAATATATCTGACCGGGGATTTAAGAATTCCTAGATGGTTTGTTTATTTTGGTAAACTTCCCCTGATCAGTCGTAAAAAGTAGGCCCTAGTATTTAGTACAGGGGATTTCCTTCAGTGAATGAATTGTTTTGATTCCGGAGGCTAGACGAGCGTCACAAAAGAATTAGGTCAGCCGGTGTTTGGGGGTTTTCCTACCAGACCGTATTAAATGAGAAGAGAAGGGAATTGTATGGTAGGCTGATCTCTGGGCGGAAATATTTAATTATCGCTGTGCTTAGTTGTGTAGGGGAGCGGTGTTAATTAAGGGGAAGACGGGTGATGTTTTAATTAAGGTGTTTATATGTTAGGGATGAGAATATGTTGAATTGTTGTCCATTCGTTGTTTATTTCTTTTGTTTACAGCATTTTTTCACGGTACACAGGGAGGGGTGAAATTTGCCTTACAGCTTGCCAAGGTATTCGGCCTTCTCATGAGTAGAAGGGTCGAAGCATCGCCAGAGGGGAACGAGAACTGGTGACGCTGTATTTACCAGCGCCAAGTACGTCTGCACCAGCAAAAGATAGTTCTCATGCAGTGAAGCCCTATGCTTCAGCGGGAACGGGTTCATCTTTAAAAAAATCCAGAGCTCTAAGCTCGTTATACCACTCCCCAGAGACGCGTGGCCTGGAGGTTGGGTCTATTTTTACACAGCCAAAATAATGCTGTTTGTCCCTAAACCCTAAGCGGGTTAAATCGTCTGTTAAGGAATGGTCAGCAGTAGTGAAGCCTATACATCCCAGTCAAGTACCTAGTTCAATATAAAACCAAAGTCATCAGTTGCAGTAGTCGTGGAAGGAGATAGGGTCAAAATTCCTTCCGAATCCGAATTCTCTAGAGAGGAGGGACGTAGTGGAGGAGCCTCTCAGTAGAAACCAAGGGTGTCAAAGAGACACTGAGCAGGAACAGAGGAGAGACAGAATTTATAGAGCCAGATAGTCAAAGCAGAGGACAGCCTCTGAGGTTACACTGAAGAAGTCCGTTAGAGGATCAGTGCTTGCGATTTAGCTGTTTAGGACATTAGATAGTCATTCAGATTTGCGAAGACAGTTAGTTACGTCGGCAACCGGACAGTGGTGTTAGATTTTTATAATTTTCTATAGGATTGTTATGAGTGGTGGCTCGTACTTCGAGACCCCACCAAGTACAGTGTGTGTAATCTTAATTCTGTTTTCCAATACAGGTTGAAGGGTGGATGAAAGGGTTGGGTTATATTATATGTCATTTTTAATCGTTTTGGTTCTTTTCAGGTGTGCAACCATCGTACGTTATTTATTTTGATGTGTTATTTATTTTGTTGTGTAAGTAAACAAAAAACTGTATACTGGATCAGTCTCTATAACTATACTGTACGTATATGCTTGTCTGTATGGTTGTGTCTGTGGACGTTTAGTGAAACTTTATCTCCGTTATAGTAGTCAGAGGTGGTGAGTCTTTAGCTATTAAGAAGTCACGAGTGGCGAGGGAGAGTCAATCTAGGTTCTCACCCTCGAAGCTACAAGTCTCATCTTTTCCACATTCACTGTCATTTCTCATACAAATCTATCGTCTCGGACTTTCTCATACTAGTGTCTTGTCCTTACACTCAGTCAAACTCTATAAACTTAAATCCACTTCGTTTTGACATTTCATAAGTTTCGTATACAGTTACTAGGAAAAATACGGACAACGCCGGGTACTTACAGCTAATATATATATATATATATATATATATATATATATATATATATATATATATATATATATATATATATATATATATATATATATATATATATATATATATATATATATATATATATATATATATATATATATATATATATATATACATTTATGTACAGTATATTTGTGTAACAGAATATAGAAAAGAAAAGAAGACAGACATAGTTTGCACGCATAGAGGAACAGGCACACAAAAAGGCAGACATCAGACACAAAGGCAGATAGACAAAGAACTGATGAGTTGAAACACCCCAATTAAAACAAAATAATAGACAAGATAATATCATGCCAAATACGTCAAAGTTTATGTGGGTAAATTTCGGAAAATATAATCGCTAGCCTATTTCGTAGAAAATTGCCGCAAAAAAAGACCTCACGAGAACTTTCATAAGGAAAGTGGGAAAAAAAAGTCTTCGTTCTAACATATTTTATGTGTGTTACACGTAAATTGTAGTAATTACAAGGTTGTTCAATTTTCAACTCTTTTGTGCGTTGCTAATAGAAAAAAGTTACTATTCTGAGCTGCTGAACGATGCTTGCGTTACCATAGTGATGATGTCTGGGGCTCTCTTCATGAGCTAACTTAATGGCACAGTCGTTTGAATCTGGCGTACTTCAGCGAAGATTCCTATTTGTTTGTGATTGTGTTAACAGTGAGATTCCTATCATTTGTTGGTGATTGTGTTAACATTGAGATTCCTATCATTTGGTGATGATTGTGTTAACAGTGAGATTCCTATCATTTGTTTATGATTGTTTTAACAGTGAGATTCTTAACATGTGTTGGTGATTGTGTTAACAGTGAGATTCCTAACATTTATTGGTGATTGTGTTAACAGTGAGATTCCTATCATTTGTTGATGACTGCGTTAACATTGAGATTCATAATGTTTGTTGGTGATTGTGTTAACAGTTAGATTCTTAACCTTTGTTGGTGATTGTATTCACAGTGAGATTTCTATCATTTGTTGATGACTGTGTTAACATTGAGATTCCTAACGTTTGTTGGTGATTTTGTTAACAGTTAGGTTCTTAACCTTTGTTGGTGATTGTATTAACAGTGAGATTCCTAACATTTGTTGTTGATTGTGTTAACAGTGAGATTCCTAACATTAGTTGGTGATTGTGTTAACAGTGATATTCCTAACGTTTGTTGCTGATTGTGTTAACAGTTAGATTCTTAACCTTTGTTGGTGATTTTGTTAAGTGAAATTCATTACATTCGTTGGCATTTGTTTTAAAGTGAGATTCCTAACAACTGTTGGTGATTGTGTTAACAGTGAGATTTCTAATATTAGTAGTTGATTGTGTTAACACTGAGATTTCAAATTTTCGTGTTAACACTCAGTGAGATTCCTAATATTTTTGCTCATCGTTTTAACATCCAGATTCCTCACTTTTGTTGTTGCTGGTTGTGTTAAAAGTGAGATTTCTAACGTTTTGTGGTGGTTGTGTTAACAGTAAGAGTCTTAACATTTATTGGTAATTTTGTTAACAGTGAGATTATAAAGATTTGTCGATTATTATGTTAACAGCTGGAATCTCTAACGTTTGTTGGTGGTCGTGTTAACAATGAGATGCCTAACATTTGTTGAAAAAAAATAAAAAATAAAATAAAAAAAAATAAAAAACACACACACCCACACAAATAGTAATACGTCTTACAAGGAGAAGGACACGAAAAACCTACGTTGCGGCCACAAGGCCTTCATCAGGGACAGACAAACAAGAGACAGGAGGGAAAGAAAATGAGAATTAAGTAGAGAACATGAAACTATAAAAATAAGAGAAAAAAACTCCCTTAATATTAAGTCCAGTCACATGGGAAGCAAGATGGCTGCCACTAAACCGGAAAGAGGAAGTTGATAGTATATTAAAAATAAGAAATAATGAAAACAAGGACTGGAAAAGAGTGAGAAAAAAGTAATCAATAAATAATAAATAAAATAAAAAAATAAATAAAATATAAATAAATAAATAATAATAATAAATAAATTTAAAACAAATAAATAAAATAAAAAATAAATAAATAAAATAAAAAATAATAAAGGAAAAAATAATTTTAAAAAAAAAGGAAAAAAAAAATTTTATTTAAATAAAATAAAATAAACAAATTTAAAAAAAATAATAATAATAATAATAATATTAAGTAAATAAATAAAATTATTAAATTAAAAAAAAAAAAAAAAAAAAAAAAAAAAAGGGGGAGATCGCATCAAAGTAGAAAGTCATAATACAACTGGGACTCGATAGAGAAAGGCGTCTCAGACAAAAGAATGTTGGGTATTCAAACCGTGTGGTTTGAGGCAACCCATAAGATGGATGAGGCGTTGTTCCTGGCGAAACCGACTGTTGGCGTCCGAGGAACAGTATCTGATGGCTGTCACCTGGATGTCAGTGGCACCGTGGTGGTCAGGGCCATTGAAGTGGATGGCCACAGGTGTGGAATTAAACTGAGAGATGTCATAGAGGTGTCTGCAGAATCGGTCGCCCAGTCGTGTGCCCGTTTGGCCGATGTACGTAATGGTGCAACGTTTGCATATAATAGCATAAATGACGTTGCGTGACTCACATGTGAAGCAATGGGTGATGGTGAACTTGGCGTTAGGGAACGAGACTGAACGTGTTTCGATTACATACTGACATGTCTTACATCGTGTACGGTTACATGGCTTGGTTCCAAAGTGGCCATCGTTGACGGTTTTCACACGGCTGTGGACTAGGAGGTCCCTCAAATTTTTGTCCCGTCTATATACCAGCAAGGGTGGCTCACTAAATGCTTCCCGCGCCACTGGGTCAGCTTGGAGGAGAGGTAGGTGGCGAAACAGGATCCTTTTGACAGCAGTGCTGTGAGGGTGATAGGTCATTATTAACTTGACTCTATCAGAGGAGGTTTTTTGGCGGGGTTTGAGGGCCTCTAGACGTGAGATAGGGAGAACACGTTCTAAGGCAGAGGTAAGAACATCTTCTGGATACTGTCTGTTACGGAAGAAGTCCAACATTTCTTGTGCTCGGCATAGAAAGTTGTCATCATCTTGGCATAACCGACGGAGGCGGAGAAGTTGTGAGAAAGGCAAGGAGTCCCGACAAGCCGGAGGATGAGAGGAAGTATAAAGGAGGTAACTGTGTGCATCGGTGGGTTTGTAGTACACCGAAGTGGTGAGGTGAGGGGGAGTGATAGTGACAACAATGTCAAGGAAATTAACAGAGACATTGGAGATGTGAGAGGTGAATTGGATCGCAGGGTGGAAGTTGTTAATGAAATTAATGAACCTAGATAGGTCAACCTCTGGCATATCAGTGAGACCTATGCCATCATCGATGTATCTATGATACATCAATGGAAAAGGTCCAGGATACTGCTGCCACACCTGATACTCCAGGTAGCCCATGAAGAGGCAGGCATAACTGGGACCCATTTTGGTGCCCATGGCAACTCCACTTATTTGGTCAAAGAACTGTCCATTGAACTCAAAGGAATTGAGTCGAAGGACCAGTTCTGCAAGGCGCAGGAGAGTCTCTGTAGCGATAGAGGGATGCGTGCGCTGGTCCAGGAAAAACCGGAGAGCTCGGAGACCATCAGAGTGAGGAATGGAAGTGTAAAGTGCGCAAACATCTAACAGAAATAAACGGTAGGTACGGTCTGGAGAAAGCTGAATAGAGGAAAAAGTAGTAAGAGCATGGTTAGTGTCCTTTAAGAAGGAAGGAAGCTGCTCTACAATAGGCTGGAAGATGCCGTCGAGGAAGTCTGATATATGTTCGGTAGGGCAGGCACACGCAGAGACAATGGGTCTCCCAGGGTAGAGGGTTTATGAATTTTGGGAAGCATATAAAACACAGGTTTGCCCAGACCACTATTGTCAATACGGAGATGAGAAGCGCTAGAAGGTAAGGACTTGTTGGCGATAAGACTTTTGATGGTGTCATGGACCAGACGATTGTTGAGGACTGTCGCATCATTGTCACGGCGCTGGTAGAAGGAGCTGTTGGTGAGCTGCTTATTACCTTCTTGGAGGTACAGGTCCTTGCGCCATACCACAATGGCACCTCCTTTGTCAGCCGGTTTGATAACAATGTCATCTCTGCGGCGGAGCTTAGAGAGAGCATGAGACTCATCAGAAGAAAGGTTTGAATAACGCAGGCGTTGAGGTTGGAGCTGCTGAATGTCGTGTAGGGTATTCTGAATATATAAATCCAGAGCGTGGGAAGCCCCAGGAGAGGGTGTAAAATGTTTATTCTTGGGAGGAGCAAAGCGTGCAAAGGCATCATCTGATTCAGCCTGCGATCTCTGAGGAAAATCACTGTTGCGGAAATGGAGCTGAAGTCGCAGACGGCGATGAAACTGATGGACATCTTGGAGGAGATTGTACTGATCAGAGGATGGTTGGAGAGGGACAAAGTGCATTTGTTGACAGTGTTAACAATGAAATTCCTAGCTTACATTTGTCAATGTTCATACAATGCTTCCGGTGATCACGTGTCCGTTTTATTTCTAAGTCAGCTAGTAATAAACAACTCAATCCGTAATAAACAACTCATACTGATCAATCACTTGATTGACTGAGTGCTATTCACAAATAAGACAGGAATGAAATAGGTGGCTCGACATAACGGACCACAAAATATGAAGAATGTTGACCAATGAGTCCTGTCGTTTTTGACGGACATGGAATAGTTTAATTAAAAGACCCGTCACAGCAGAGCGTAGAAGGTTTGCACGATATCAGCTGGTCAAGGACTAGAGCGAGGGTTCCCAACCATTTTTTGCTTGCGGTACCTTTAGCCTTTTAGAAAACCTTCCCGTACCCTTCATTAACTAACGCGATGTAAGTAGGCCTACCCAAATTTGCCCGAATTTCCATTTTATTTCAGTAAAATTCTAAATAGGCTGTTCTTAATAAGAGGTTTGCATAATTTTAGCGATACCTAATTAAATGTGTCAATGTTTTCAGAACACACTTTAAAAATGAATTACGGGTTTACAGACAAATATATTAAAGCAGGCATACAGTGAGTAATCGATGAGTACAATCGAACACAGGTACAGAAAGTTTTTACTAAATAAATATCTATCACATCACTGCCCTGTGGTAGTATCTATTATCGGACTACCTTTACCCTTGATTTGAAATCGAGTTGGTCACGCGTTTACAACATGGTCACTTCTGCAGCAATAATTCTTAAGCATTAGCAGTCAATTTCGATGAAATGCGACTCTCCTATTTTGACTAATAGATATGTAAAAGTTGGTTATACTAGAACGCAGTAAATAAAATTAATTGCACACTGAAAAAAGTAATGGAGGCATACAATGCTTGTGGCATTTTATTTTCGACTCAGACTGAAGTTTAAAAGTACAATACGAGCTCCATCCCCTTAAATGATAATTGATAATCTATACAAGGCCTTCATAGACTAGAACATATCGAATGAATGAAGCCGTCTGCACGTCTAAGTTCAGTCCGCGATACAGTGTCGTACAGCTACTTCGACAAAATATTACGCTATGAATATCGAATGTGATTGTCACTGGTTTTAATGTATGTCAATATAGTTCTGTTACAATTAGCGCGTTTTAAAATTAACTGAATCGGAGTTACACTTCTGTTAAAATAAATGATGTAAAAATTCAAATTCCTTATAGGTTTTCGTTCAAACTAAAGGCCGCAGTTGATAATTTCAAATTGTCTTAAAATAAAGAAAAGTGTGGTTGCTGATCACATAAAATAACTAGTGTTTTAATCACTCGGATTATTTCTCTTGAATCTGATAAACCCATTAATTTAGTTTATTTCCTTAGCCAGAACAAATTAAGGCCCCTTACCGGACCACACAAATATAATGGAAATATTTAAACACATTTTTTTTCCTGCCACAACTAACACTTTTTTTTGCTATAAAAATATCTTCTTAGCATTACTCGTAAGATCACAAGGAGTATTTCTGCCAAATTTGAAGGTGAAAGATCATTGTGTGTTTAATTGTATAAAGAACATGCACACAGGAACTCTCTCTCTCTCTCTCTCTCTCTCTCTCTCTCTCTCTCTCTCTCTCTCCCTCTCTCCCTCTCTCTCTCTCTCTCTCTCTCTCTCTATATATATATATATATATATATATATATATATATATATATATATATATATATATATATATATATATATATACAGGGTGTTTATAAAGTCGCTGTGCAGTGAAATGTACGCCCGGGCGAGACTACGTCACCAGAAATGTGGTTTTCAATTGGGGCTTGTTGTGTAATGCTGCACACGGGATTGCGGAACACAGCATTGGAACACAGAATATCATGACGTAATTTGCATCATTCGTGACGTAATTTCTAAAATATTTTTCAAATTCACTGCAAAGCGACTTTATAAACACCCTGTATATATATATATATATATATATATATATATATATATATATATATATATATATATATATATATATATATATATATATATATATATATATATATATATATATATATGAAATTAAATAATTTTAGAATATATCATATATATGCACATTAAAAATAAATCTACAGATTAAAAAATAAATAATTTTTCATAAAGCAAACTTTATTCGGTACATAACAATTTAGCGCCTTAAAGTTGTTTATTGCTTATCAGAACACAGTCAAATAAATTAGACAAACATTAATTTTATTCTTTGTCAACCTACAGGTTTATTATCTGTAAAATGTTTGAAAATCACGTTTAACATCAAACTAGTTTCTTGATTTTGATTTTTATCGCCAGGAATGGCCGTTCTCTCAAATCCGTAACGTGTTTCGCTAACACTACTATTTTTAGAATATTTCAATAGAACAACGTAGTTCTGTACCAAATATTCTCCGCACTCCCGTTACATGCTTCTCGTACACTCTTGGGGGAGGGGGGGGGGGTGAGTTCGCGTACGCTTGGAATAGAGAGACTTGAAGATAATAAAAATGATATCTCATCAAGCACTATCCGCATTGACTACTGGCTGCGATGATAAATTACTATTTTATGATTCTTGCCTTGGTGGTACTCCTCGACAAATAACTCTCGACTGTTTGTGAATATTTACTACCTCGTTGTACCAAGATCATCTGCTTGTTTGTTCACTTTACACGTTCCTTCCAGAATGACTTTCAATGTATTTTTTTTTTAAAATTATTACTCGTTCACTCCACGTTTGTCAGGATCCAGTCGCTGTGTGTCTTTCTTTCGATTTAGTACTATTTAATCCTCGAAACTTCAGAATGTTTAAAAGACTTATTTCATCCTTACAACTGCTCTCTCTCTCTGTCTCTCTCTCCCCCCTCTCTCTCTCTTCCTTCTTTCTCTCCGAAGAAATATATAATTATTAAAGACATGAATATGAAAATATGACAGGACGTCAGTAATAAGAATGAAAGTGAATAAATGAGTGAACAAGCTGGGATAACAGGAAAGGAAATGAGTTAATACCTGAAGCGAGGAGAAGGAAAGAAGTAAGAAATCCAAGAGGCAGATAAGTAGCACACAACAGGAAGCCACAGAAATAAGAAGATCGGTATGAATAAACGGAGAAAAGTGTAAGAGAGCTGATCTAATAAACCAATAATACAGATTTGCAATATTATGACAATGTTATGACAAAGAGGATTTTGTTTGAACTCGTTAATTTTTTTTTTTATTGCTCTTTACGGAGCATGGAGCATCACTACAGCTGGTCTACTTGCAGGAAACCTGCTTTAACAACCCCGTGCTCTTGTAGCGGTGGTTTTTGTAGCAACTTTATTACAGGCCTAATACACAACCTCACTAAGTAGCTTCTTGCGACATGCCTGAGAGCAGTAGGCCTATTCTTTCCTTGTCTCCTCTGCGATCCCCAAGAACTACTCAGGTGGTTGGAGTAAGTAATGAATGAGAAATAGCCTTGGCGGCGAGAGTCCGGAAGATGATGGACTTTATAAAATTGACAGTAAGTGATAGAGTGATTAGAGGAGAAGCTGGGCTGTTTACTGATATAAAGGAGTGAGGGACAAATGAAAGGAGAAAATAAAGATAATCTAGGGCGCGAGGTATTGCACGAAAGTGTACGGTCATCAGAGTTTCCTGTAAATACTGTTACACTTTTGCAGATTTTCTAGATCCAGATTGTTGTACTTTGTACTTTCTTTCTCATTTGTTAATGATTTATTATTGTAGCTATTCAGTGCTGGCCTTCCCCATTCAGCGGGAAGCGTGGCCTCATAACGTCTGTACAACACACGGGCGGTTCCATTCACGAACGTTGGCCACATCCTTGCTTCTTTTGTCCGTGCACGCTTGGGACTTTAATCAGCCCCTTCGTATTTTCTATCATTAGCCAACAACGCTTATTACCAGCACTCGGTTGCAACGTGATTTGAAACCAGTATTCGTTACAACAGCGAATTCTATTTGGCTACAGCAGCCAGAAAAGGTTAACAATGTGTCTGTGTGTGGTGTCTGAGAGTGAGATAAAGGCGATTATTCCATAGACGATAATTTGTTTTTACCACCCACAGGAAATTCCCCGGTGTGGTTCACAGGGGCCACTAATGAGACAATGAAATAATAGGTTGTCTTTTCCCTCAGACACGTTTTACGAGGCAACTAATATGAGGTTGTGTATGAGGCTGGCAACCTCATCAATGAAAACAGATAGCTCCAGAAACCACCACTGCTGGAGCATGTCAATGCTTGGTTTAGGCTTCCTTTACGGCAAGGGTTCCCAACCTTTTCTATGCCACGCACCCCTAGGAAATGTTTGATTAATGTTCGCACCCCCTACAAAAGTAATTTCACGTTGATAGCTCAGTTGGTTAAGCATGAGACTCTTGACCTTAGGCTTCTTTGTCGCATCCTCTGAAATTCCATCTCGCACCCCAGGTTGGGAACCCCTGCTTTACGGTAACCAGCTGCAGTGAGGGGGTTATACCCTATAAGAAGCAAAAAGGAGAATGGTGGTGATGGCGATGACCCACATAGAATACAGCATGAGATAAGATTGATGGAAAGAAATAGAACTACTTTCGGTAACTTTTAGTGTGCAAGTTGGAATTTACGGAAAAAAAAGAAATACACACTTTACTAATCAAAGAAATTTTCTACATTACGACACAAGCGAGCATAGAAACAGAAGTAGACTAAAAATAAAGTCCGAACTAAACTGAACGCATGAAATGATACAAGAAGCCAATAGTAAATGCTGTAGTCGCCCCGGTAAATTCTACTTAAACATTTGTGGCATATACGACCAACTTATCACCGCCAAGATACGGAAGGCAATAGTTATGTTCTATTCACTCTGCTGCATACCATGATTACGGCCCTAGTTCTCCTGTGGTTATTTACCTGGATGCATGTTTTAGGGGAGATATGGAGCAACGTGTTAAAAATGGCATTAGGAGAAGTGAAAAAATAAAGCCTAGTTGACTCAAAATTAATTAACATCTGCTTTCTCACAACATGTTTTGTAAATTGTCACGGATTGCCTCCCCTGCTTTGCAGTAGTGGTCCAACAGTGACCAAAACTCAAGAGTATCTACTATTGACTTCCAAGGTATCTACCTGCGCGCAAGATTACTCTGGGCAGAGATGTAGATAGAAGATTAACGACACTTCTACCGTAAGGGAGCATCTACAAGATATTTCTAGAAGTCACGAACAATGTTGCATTGGGCTGAACAATTGTTAACGCATTTTATCTGGTCCGTCGCCTTTTGCGAAGGATTCAAGCAATGATTTTTAGCCCGTTCAAGCCCCAGTTGGTGTAATCCAACGAAATTCCTCTTATAAGTTATAGCTCTGTGTTACTGTGGGATTTGTGGTGGTTACTGGCCTGTCGGGCTTACTGTCAGTGGCCGACGTATTTCTTGCTAACGCGAATGATGTGGGCCGTTTTACTTTGGTATATGGTTAAGTTCGGTAACATTGTTAAAATGGGTCAAGACTGAGTGACCAAATTGTAGAGAAAGTAGACGCTGGACTCATAGTGGACGTGAATGACGAGACGATTTATTACTGGTAAGGACAGTGACATCATGTGCAGGTACAGTAGATCAGCAATATGGTTTCATGGCAAATACATTGATACTTATAACAATCAACTTGGCCGTTGATTGACTTCACTAGTCGTTACGACTTCAAGGTTAACGGCTTGATAATATATATTGGTCTATCGACTTGACCATGTTCATCTTCTTTATGTAGATATATTTATAGTTAAGACATTAATTTGTTCCTGGCGTTAGAGGGACGCGCAGGCAGCTTGACGCATTTGGTCAAGCTGAAGCTCTACCATAACGGTGTAGGAGATAGAGTACCTGAGGCGAGATACTCAAAGAACGAGCATAATCAAACATACAATTAACTTAGATACACTCAAAAGTGCGTCTATACAAGTCGCACGTGTGAAGATCTCAAACACTTAACTCCCACGCGAAAATAACTTAACACTCTGTTTAGAGGTAAATAAATGTCTAGGTATTTATATTAATTAAAGAATCTGGCTCGTATGTTTGCTTTCAAACATATAAAAACTGAATCGACTATGATTATTTAGTTTTAAAACAACAGGTAACAAATTTAATAATTAATTAGTATTAACAGTTTAAAATAAATAAAATGCTGGTGAATTGTATATTGGAATCAAATTTTCTCTTCACTGAGATTTAGGCTGAGGATATATCAAAAGTCCTTTTTGCTGGTGCCTTTTTTACAAGCACTTAACTTTCATAAGGGGGTCCTGCAACTGTGGTTCATCAATTCTGTGATGACGAAAGCCTTCTCCACACTCTCTTCTACTGTAGGCGGTTAGGGTTGATGCTTTTCTCTCATATTAGCGGCGTTAGTACCACAAATAGTCCGATGGCTCGTAACCACGAACTTTAGACAAATAGAAAGAAACAAATGCCTGCTAAGTACATTTGTTCGCCGCAGACTAACAGGCCCATTGTCATGCGCTCCACCCACCAATGTTAACCTCTGAGAAGAACTACATTCCCGAGCACACAGTGTAACTCAGGGAATATGATGAAAATTCACCAATATCCTTTTGGGTGTTAACTAGGAAATTGTGTTTAGAGTGCGTGAATAATAATTTGCCTCACTTACAATTAGAAAAGGTACATGAATCTCACAAGATAATATGTTACACGTTAGGCACATGTGATGTAATCATCACTCATTACTCATCACTACTCCCGTCTATGTCTGGGGTTGCTCTGCTGTCGGGTTTCCCGCACGACTAGTCAGAAACAATTACCAGCTCTTGCAGTGGTTCATGCATATACTATTTTTATATGTTGAGGTTGGCAGCCTTGTATATAACCACTTAGCAAGAAACCTGTAGAATTTATATTAGTAGATAAATTGTTTACAGTTAACCCAAAATTTTGGGAATACACAATCTCTTTGTACAGATTTAGACTGGAGACAGCTCTGTATTAGATGCTTTGAAATCACTTAGGTCTGGAAATTAGAGTTAATTCCTCTGACGGCGTATGTTATGCGAAATCTCTGGCCTGGGAAAACGTTTGTTTAATTCCTCAATGACTTGTGATCAAATTCCTAGGATTCCGGTCTTGTTAATTAAAGTCCTGGTCCCTTTAAGTTTCCAGTCTTGTATTAAAAATGCGGGTTTACTTGTGAATTCCAACGTTGCCCAATACTCGATCTGTTACTTATATTTGTGGAATTTCTAAGTCATGAGGTATAGCATATATATATATATATATATATATATATATATATATATATATATATATATATATATATATATATATATATATATATATATATATATATATATATATATATATATATATATATATATATATATATATATATATATATATATATATATATATATATATATATATATATATATATATATATACATACATACATATATATATATATATATATATATATATATATATATATATATATATATATATATATGTATGTATGTATGTGTGTGTGTGTGTGTGTGTGTGTGTGTGTGTGTGTGTGTGTGTGTGTGTGTGTGTGTGTGTGTGTGTGTGTGTGTGTGTGTGTGTGTGTGTGTGTGTGTGTGTGTGTATGTGTGTATGTGTGTATGTGTGTATGTGTGTATGTGTGTATGTGTGTGTATGTGTGTATGTGTGTATATACATATCCTGGTGTCAGGCTGTAACGGCCCTGTTCCCCTGATCTCACTAGCAGAGGCAAGCTGCATGGGCAACAGCTTGATCTCTTTATTTAAGTGCCCAACCTCGTGCCACCGTGACATCTATTCGGGGGTAAGCTCCTATAGTCAGAAAAGACTGAAAAGGAAGATAGATAGAATGTTACACATAGCTGTAAAGGAAATTGAATAAGGATGTTTAATACTAGGCAGCTAAAAAAACAAACTGGCATTAACCATTCCGTTGATCACATAAACGAGGGTGACTTTTTTATCGATTCCACAATAAATGTGGTATATCGCTAGAAAATGTATTTTTGTTCACATTCACACCATTTGGCTTATAAAGGCGATAGTGGTCCTGGCTTTCAAGAAATTGCCAGACGAAAGACGTAAATTTGACAGAGGACACACTAGGACACCCTCGTAAAAAAGAATTACTCTGATGTCTAGTTCTGGCTTTGTTCCAAATTCTACCAGCTAGGTTCTGGACACGTGATGTATTAGAACGGATTACAGAGACTTCTGCAGCAATATATATCAATAACACTAAATGTGTTGACCAAAGGAAAGACGTTCTAGTTAAAAGAAATACGACCGTAGGATAGCACTCATAGTCTCTAATAGTTCCCCGGGATAGACAAAGAAAGAACATTGTTATTGCTGCCCCAGGCATGCCGCAAGTGCTGACTAATGTGCGGTTGGGCTTACGGTTTGCAATTTTTTCACATAAAGTAAAATGCTATAGAAACCTTCCCTACTTATTAAGTTGTTCCTTTTCTACCCTAAGGTGCAGAGGTTTGTCAGAGAGCGCGCCATATTATCCTATCGGCTGTCTTTATGCTGGCCTGGTTCCAATCTAGTCCTCGACCCTTTCTTTATCCGTTTAATTTATATCTCCACTTATATTTCCAATGTTTTTCAGTCTTTCCCTACCTTTTACCTTCGGGATTTAGAAAAAAGGATTGCCTTGTAATGCTACCAACAAGCTTCTTCCATGTGTGTTTAATCTGTCGCTAGGTTCTTTCTCCCAAGTCCTGTTAAACTGCCATATGTCCGCGCCATTAGGAATACAAGTGAAATGATGATAATAAAGACATAACTAATAAACTCCATCAACATCTTAAAAAAAAAAAACTATGTTAGAACTTTCGTTAACTCTTTAAGACAGATGCTGACGTGGAGAAAAATGGGAAAAAGAAGGAAAACGCAGAAACAGAATTAAGAATCCTATAGTGTATCCATTGGATACACATGAAGCAAGTGTCGCAAGAAGTTGCCATATCTGACATTTGACAAAGAAGTTTTCTTTTTTAATTGAAACAAAACTGAAAGAAAAAAAACAAAATCTGAAATGGCCTATAAACTGACGTTACAAGAGACAGCACAAAATGGCTGCCCACAATGAAATCATGTGATAAGCAGACTGGATCTCACGCTAAGTTGTAATGTTAATTGTCACGGATTGCTTCCCCTGCTTTGCAGTAGTGGTCCAACAGTGGCCAAAACTGAAGAGTATCTAAATTGGGTCGTCAAAGGCGTTTACCTTCGCACAAGATTACTCTTGGCAGAGATGTAGATAGAAGTGTAATGACGCTTCTATCCGAAGGGAGTATTCACAAGATAATTCAGAAGTCAACAACCATGCGGCATAAGGCTGAACATAAATAACACATAATGAAGGGAAACCCGAGGCCTGCAAACAGTAAATCAACACTAGACAAACATAAAGGTATGTTTTCAGGCACTCGTAAGAAACAAAGAAGTAGAACACTTGGACAACAGAAAAACAACAGACGTGAGTGGCTTACCCAGGGTTCGAACCCCGTACCTTCCGTACGACAACTCCGCCTAGCTATCAAGCGAATCACACTGACCCCACGGCCAGCTAGGCATCCCCAAAAAAAAGATGCTTTACTGGCTATTTATCAGTAAGAAACACAAGATAACACCGGAAGTATACAGTGGGCAACTCAGCCCCTTAATGACGCAATCACTTCTGTTGTTCCACTATTAACAGTATGTGTCAGTCCAAACAAGACAAAGACCTTGATACTGGGTCCAGTAAATAGTAGAAGACTAAAGGACAATAGTATAGAACAGTGGGTAGGTTTCTGGTATTGTATGAACATAAATAACACATAAGGAAGGGAAACCCGAGGCCTGCAAACAGTAAATCAACACTAGACAAACATAAAGGTATGTTTTCAGGCACTCGTAAGAAACAAAGAAGTAGAACACTTGGACAACAGAAAAACAACAGACGTGAGTGGCTTACCCAGGGTTCGAACCCCGTACCTTCCGTACGACAACTCCGCCTAGCTATCAAGCGAATCACACTGACCCCACGGCCAGCTAGGCATCCCCAAAAAAAGATGCTTTACTGGCTATTTATCAGTAAGAAACACAAGATAACACCGGAAGTATACAGTGGGCAACTCAGCCCCTTAATGACGCAATCACTTCTGTTGTTCCACTATTAACAGTATGTGTCAGTCCAAACAAGACAAAGACCTTGATACTGGGTCCAGTAAATAGTAGAAGACTAAAGGACAATAGTATAGAACAGTGGGTAGGTTTCTGGTATTGTATGAACATAAATAACACATAAGGAAGGGAAACCCGAGGCCTGTAAACAGTAAATTAATATTAGACAAACATAAAGGTATGTTTTCAGGCACTCGTAAGAAACAAAGAAGTAGAACACTTGGACAACAGAAAAACAACAGACGTGAGTGGCTTACCCAGGGTTCGAACCCCGTACCTTCCGTACGACAACTCCGCCTAGCTATCAAGCGAATCACACTGACCCCACGGCCAGCTAGGCATCCCCAAAAAAAGATGCTTTACTGGCTATTTATCAGTAAGAAAACACAAGATAACACCGGAAGTATACAGTGGGCAACTCAGCCCTTAAATGACGCAATCACTTCTGTTGTTCTCCTATTAACAGTATGTGTCAGTCCAAACAAGACAAAGACCTTGATACTGGGTCCAGTAAATAGTAGAAGACTAAAGGACAATAGTATAGAACAGTGGGTAGGTTTCTGGTATTGTATGAACATAAATAACACATAAGGAAGGGAAACCCGAGGCCTGTAAACAGTAAATTAATATTAGACAAACATAAAGGTATGTTTTCAGGCACTCGTAAGAAACAAAGAAGTAGAACACTTGGACAACAGAAAAACAACAGACGTGAGTGGCTTACCCAGGGTTCGAACCCCGTACCTTCCGTACGACAACTCCGCCTAGCTATCAAGCGAATCACACTGACCCCACGACCAGCTAGGCATCCCCAAAAAAAGATGCTTTACTGGCTATTTATCAGTAAGAAACACAAGATAACACCGGAAGTATACAGTGGGCAACTCAGCCCCTTAATGACGCAATCACTTCTGTTGTTCCATGTGTCAGTCCAAACAAGACAAAGACCTTGATACTGGGTCCAGTAAATAGTAGAAGACTAAAGGACAATAGTATAGAACAGTGGGTAGGTTTCTGGTATTGTATGAACATAAATAACACATAAGGAAGGGAAACCCGAGGCCTGCAAACAGTAAATTAATATTAGACAAACATAAAGGTATGTTTTCAGGCACTCGCAAGAAACAAAGAAGTAGAACACTTGGACAACAGAAAAACAACAGACGTGAGTGGCTTACCCAGGGTTCGAACCCCGTACCTTCCGTACGACAACTCCGCCTAGCTATCAAGCGAATCACACTGACCCCACGGCCAGCTAGGCATCCCCAAAAAAAGATGCTTTACTGGCTATTTATCAGTAAGAAACACAAGATAACACCGGAAGTATACAGTGGGCAACTCAGCCCCTTAATGACGCAATCACTTCTGTTGTTCCACTATTAACAGTATGTGTCAGTCCAAACAAGACAAAGACCTTGATACTGGGTCCAGTAAATAGTAGAAGACTAAAGGACAATAGTATAGAACAGTGGGTAGGTTTCTGGTATTGTATGAACATAAATAACACATAAGGAAGGGAAACCCGAGGCCTGTAAACAGTAAATTAATATTAGACAAACATAAAGGTATGTTTTCAGGCACTCGTAAGAAACAAAGAAGTAGAACACTTGGACAACAGAAAAACAACAGACGTGAGTGGCTTACCCAGGGTTCGAACCCCGTACCTTCCGTACGACAACTCCGCCTAGCTATCAAGCGAATCACACTGACCCCACGGCCAGCTAGGCATCCCCAAAAAAAGATGCTTTACTGGCTATTTATCAGTAAGAAACACAAGATAACACCGGAAGTATACAGTGGGCAACTCAGCCCCTTAATGACGCAATCACTTCTGTTGTTCCACTATTAACAGTATGTGTCAGTCCAAACAAGACAAAGACCTTGATACTGGGTCCAGTAAATAGTAGAAGACTAAAGGACAATAGTATAGAACAGTGGGTAGGTTTCTGGTATTGTATGAACATAAATAACACATAAGGAAGGGAAACCCGAGGCCTGTAAACAGTAAATTAATATTAGACAAACATAAAGGTATGTTTTCAGGCACTCGTAAGAAACAAAGAAGTAGAACACTTGGACAACAGAAAAACAACAGACGTGAGTGGCTTACCCAGGGTTCGAACCCCGTACCTTCCGTACGACAACTCCGCCTAGCTATCAAGCGAATCACACTGACCCCACGGCCAGCTAGGCATCCCCAAAAAAAGATGCTTTACTGGCTATTTATCAGTAAGAAAAACACACAAGATAACACCGGAAGTATACAGTGGGCAACTCAGCCCCTTAATGACGCAATCACTTCTGTTGTTCCACTATTAACAGTATGTGTCAGTCCAAACAAGACAAAGACCTTGATACTGGGTCCAGTAAATAGTAGAAGACTAAAGGACAATAGTATAGAACAGTGGGTAGGTTTCTGGTATTGTATGAACATAAATAACACATAAGGAAGGGAAACCCGAGGCCTGTAAACAGTAAATTAATATTAGACAAACATAAAGGTATGTTTTCAGGCACTCGTAAGAAACAAAGAAGTAGAACACTTGGACAACAGAAAAACAACAGACGTGAGTGGCTTACCCAGGGTTCGAACCCCGTACCTTCCGTACGACAACTCCGCCTAGCTATCAAGCGAATCACACTGACCCCACGGCCAGCTAGGCATCCCCAAAAAAAGATGCTTTACTGGCTATTTATCAGTAAGAAACACAAGATAACACCGGAAGTATACAGTGGGCAACTCAGCCCCTTAATGACGCAATCACTTCTGTTGTTCTCCTATTAACAGTATGTGTCAGTCCAAACAAGACAAAGACCTTGATACTGGGTCCAGTAAATAGTAGAAGACTAAAGGACAATAGTATAGAACAGTGGGTAGGTTTCTGGTATTGTATGAACATAAATAACACATAAGGAAGGGAAACCCGAGGCCTGTAAACAGTAAATCAATATTAGACAAACATAAAGGTATGTTTTCAGGCACTCGCAAGAAACAAAGAAGCAGAACACTTGGACAACAGAAAAACAACAGACGTGAGTGGCCCACCCAGGGTTCGAACCCCGTACCTTCCGTACGACAACTCCGCCTAGCCATCAAGCGAATCACACTGACCCCACGGCCAGCTAGGCATCCCCAAAAAAAGATGCTTTACTGGCTATTTATCAGTAAGAAACACAAGATAACACCGGAAGTATACAGTGGGCAACTCAGCCCCTTAATGACGCAATCACTTCTGTTGTTCCACTATTAACAGTATGTGTCAGTCCAAACAAGACAAAGACCTTGATACTGGGTCCAGTAAATAGTAGAAGACTAAAGGACAATAGTATAGAACAGTGGGTAGGTTTCTGGTATTGTATGAACATAAATAACACATAAGGAAGGGAAACCCGAGGCCTGCAAACAGTAAATCAACACTAGACAAACATAAAGGTATGTTTTCAGGCACTCGTAAGAAACAAAGAAGTAGAAAACTTGGACAACAGAAAAACAACAGACGTGAGTGGCTTACCCAGGGTTCGAACCCCGTACCTTCCGTACGACAACTCCGCCTAGCTATCAAGCGAATCACACTGACCCCATGGCCAGCTAGGCATCCCCAAAAAAAGATGCTTTACTGGCTATTTATCAGTAAGAAACACAAGATAACACCGGAAGTATACAGTGGGCAACTCAGCCCCTTAATGACGCAATCACTTCTGTTGTTCCACTATTAACAGTATGTGTCAGTCCAAACAAGACAAAGACCTTGATACTGGGTCCAGTAAATACTTTCTTACGAGTGCCTGAAAACATACCTTTATGTTTGTCTAGTGTTGATTTACTGTTTGCAGGCCTCGGGTTTCCCTTCCTTATGTGTTATTTATGTTCATACAATACCAGAAACCTACCCACTGTTCTATACTATTGTCCTTTAGTCTTCTACTATTTACTGGACCCAGTATCAAGGTCTTTGTCTTGTTTGGACTGACACATACTGTTAATAGTGGAACAACAGAAGTGATTGCGTCATTAAGGGGCTGAGTTGCCCACTGTATACTTCCGGTGTTATCTTGTGTTTCTTACTGATAAATAGCCAGTAAAGCATCTTTTTTTGGGGATGCCTAGCTGGCCGTGGGGTCAGTGTGATTCGCTTGATAGCTAGGCGGAGTTGTCGTACGGAAGGTACGGGGTTCGAACCCTGGGTAAGCCACTCACGTCTGTTGTTTTTCTGTTGTCCAAGTGTTCTACTTCTTTGTTTCTTACGAGTGCCTGAAAACATACCTTTATGTTTGTCTAGTGTTGATTTACGGCATAAGGCTGAGCAATGGTTAACTTATATCTGTCCATCTCCTTTTGTGATGGATTTAAGCAATAGTTTTTAGCACGTTCAGGCCCCCAGCTGAGTTAATTCAGCGAATTTCCTCTTATAATGGGATATCTCTGTTGCATAATTTTGTTATTGACGGAGCATATAGAAACGTGGAGCGATAACCTTATATATATAACTTATATTTCAAAAATTTAATAACTGAATCAACTATATTTGTTTAGTTTTAAAATAACATGTAACAAATGTAATAGTGAATTAGTCTTTAACAGCTTAAAACAAAAATGGGAAGATTGGTGAACTTTAAATTTAAGTTTCCTCATAGAGGTTTGGTCAGGCGCTATAAATGTCCTTGTTTTGCTGTTGCCTATTACAAAAAACGAAACTCTAGATGAGTCCTGCAGCTATGGTTCATCAATGCTGTGGGCACTTCTCCACACACTCTTCCAATGTAGGCGGTGAGTGGTGATGCTCTTTCCTCACACTAGCGGCGTTAGTAGCACAAATCGTCTGATGGCTTGTAACCACGAACATTTTGGAAAAATAGGAAACAAATGCCTCTGCTAAGTACATGATAAGGGTGGATTTAGGCTGACATCAAAATTACCACCCCTATCGACACCAGGTATTAAAGTGCAAGATATAGGTGTCTTCTCTGGTTTATGATGTTGCTGTGTAGGTTGTAGTAGAATAGTTCCCAGAGTACAACACAGGCAACATGATGTGTAGAGTCATAGAAAATGGTAACTTCAATTTACGTTTCATACCATTTATTGTACGCCACAAAACAGTCATGATATATATATGTCATCACCAACATAGTCCAAGAAATTCAGCATTCAAAATAATATTAGTGCCAGCTGATAGTCATGTAGAATCCAATATTCAATATTCATAGTGTAAACAAATAGCTTCCATATATTCGATAACATAAAGTTCTGGTTCGTGGAGCTGTATACATAATATGCCTCAGATCTGAATGTCTAAAGTACATACATATTAATTCTGCAACAGTGTCAGCTGCAGATCATCAATATTCATAGATAATAATAATTACTCCCTTCCTGATGCTAGCAGATCAGATGTATACAATAAGTCCATTTATCGTCTGCACGTGAAAGCATACATGGAGTACAGGTCAACCCGACCTTTATAACATTCCTAAGTCTAACCATCTGACTTGAACGTGATCTCTGATATAACGAATCCTGGAACACAGACAATAGTCTTGTTGGTCTAGAGCGACCCATATATGTAACTAGTTCAGGTATAAAGATACCGGTGGCGAAATCCTAATCAAAGTACCTCTCCATTTTGAATCACACAAGCGAGCAAAGAGCGACCAAAAAATGCCGAACTTCTAGATGATAGCGTAAAGTTCAATACAAGAGGAATTACCTTTTTTCGAAATCAACCACTGAACATATGCCTCCAGGCAGGCTTGAATAACACTGGGAAATAGTCTAGTTAGTTAACTAACTCACAAAGACAATGTATTTCCCTCAGAAAAATCACAAGACGCAGATTGCGTCCGCTCGCTGCTCAGACCATATCTTAACTCCCCGAGCTGGGCGGAAAAC
This sequence comes from Oreohelix idahoensis, assembly GCA_024509875.1. Lineage (NCBI taxonomy): Eukaryota > Metazoa > Mollusca > Gastropoda > Stylommatophora > Oreohelicidae > Oreohelix > Oreohelix idahoensis. The sequence continues at coordinate 146,480 of JAMPIV010016874.1, forward strand.
ACAATCGAACTCTCAAAGTCTAGACATGCGCAGAACGCATCTACCTGAGTATCAATTCACACAAGACGATTCTAAGAACATACGAGATAAAAGACATATACTATCGCTCCTTTTATGGTCATGAACCGAAAACCTTAAGACAGGCTTCAGACATCTACAACAGTTGACTGATACTACCAAATAAGGAGATATGGTCACGCTTCGTTCAAGAAATTATAGACCGAACGTGTCTCGATACAAGAGGAGGTAAACTCATAAAAATAGTAGTCTCAATATCTCGAGTTATGTCCCTTTGACTGTAAAATAATATAATACACATTTCAGTCAAGAAAATGATCATACAAAGACTTTTTACGAAAAAATGATTCGTGCGTAACATTACCGCACCCTCCCGGGAAAAAAAATGATACATTTTTTTTAAAAATCCTAAAGCCGGAAAAATCTAGGCTCCTAACGCACGTATGATGCGCGGATATATACCTAACAAACTAGCTCAACGCATGGAGCGAAACTGAGATCATATCTCAGATCTTTAGAGAAAAAATTTATCTAAGTATACGCGTATATATTCCAGGAAGGTGCCACCAACACACGCCACAATGATGGCAACATCATAATGAAAGTCAAATTACAATCATGCCAATATATGAAATTTAATCTATTATTATAATATCATGCAATGTGTTGTGCAAATAGCGGTGTAATATACTAATAAACCGCACTATACTAATACATTATATAATGCATCAGTAATTATTAACTAATACATGTGTTGTTCTTCGTAGATAAGAATACAATCAAATAGAAGAAGATGTGAACATCATCCGCTCCCAATCTAGGACAGGACTTGATATCATCAAAGTTCCACAATGGACATAATCTCGCAGACTTCAATGATGTGCTGCGAAAATATCAATAACACAAATCTTAAAGATAACTGTTAAATCTCTTAATACAATCATGAAAATATATTATCTAAATGTGGCCGAGTGATCTTTTGGCCCGTATATCACTAACTAAGCCTTCTTAGATAATTACATGGTACAATGTTATAAATTCCTCAAAAAAGTGAGAAAATATTTGCTAACATGTCATTATAGTATTGGACTGTATATCAGGAAATATATATGACAGAAGAATCATGTGGAATCGTGTGGGCATCTGGACAGAATGTCTGCCATCACATTATCCGAACCACGGATAGCTCGCACCGAGAAATGAAATGGTTGAAGAGCTATGGCATAACGGGTGGACCTCGAGCTCTTCAAGTTTTTGCTCTGAATAGCAGTAAGCGCTTTTTGGTCGGTTTCCACAATGAAGTGTGCGCCTAGAAGAAATCTTTGTAACTTCAGAATAGACCATACCATAGCCAATAACTCACGGTCTAAAACCGAGTAATTCTTTTCTGCAGCATTTAATTTCCTAGAGATATACATCACCGGATGCAGAGTATCAGAATACTCCTGCATTAGTGCTGCCCCAATCCCAGTTGACGAGGCGTCACTTCGAAGAACAAAAGTTTTCTCAATAGTAGGTAACCTAAGAATAGGTGGAGATGAAAATAGGGCTTTAACCTGGTCCAATGAGGATTGACATTCTTTAGACCAGCGGATCAGATTAGGCGACCCTTTCTTCAATAAAGTAGAAAGCGGTGCCATAATGGAGGACAGATTCGGAATGAATCGTCCATAGAATTGGATCAAACCTAATAGACTCCGTACTTGTTTCTTCGTCTTAGGGACCGAAATGTTAAGTATTTTTGAAACATTGTGGTCCTCTGTCTTTAAAAGACCATGACCAACCCGATGACCCAGGAAAGAAATCTCACTAAATCCTATAAAGGCTTTAGAGGGTTTTGCAGTCAAGTTATACTCGCGAAGAGTAGACAGCAATTCGTATAAACCCAAATAGTGATCTTCCCAGGAATCACTGAACAGACAGATATCGTCTAAGTATGCTATGACATCTGTACGATATGCGAGAATTCGCCGCATCATGCGTACGAATGTAGCAGGGGCGTTCATAAGACCAAAAGGCATGAAATTCCATTGGAATAAACCCCTAGGTGTAGAAAAAGCTGTAAAAGGTTTGGCACGTTCAGTTAGAGGAACTTGCCAATAACCTTTAGACAAATCTAGTTTGGTAAAGAATCTAGAATTAGAAAGTTTATTGAGTAGCTCTTCCAATGAAGGCATAGGTTCAGCATCGAACTTCGTAACTTGGTTCAATTTGCGATAATCTACGCAAATGCGAATGTTATTATCCTTCTTTCGAACAATAACCATAGACGAAGAGTATGCTGAAGTGGATGGTTCAATGATTTCCAAACGTATCATTTCATCCAATTCTTTTTCGACTTGTGACTGGAAATGGATAGGTATTGGATAGGGTCTGACTCTGATAGGATTATGATCAGTTAGCACAATGTCATGTTCAATGACATGTGTGTGTCCCGGGATGTCTGTAAGAACATCCTGAAATGTTTGCAACATCGAAGAAACTTGTCGATGTTCCTCAGCGGAAAGACTTGGAGAAACGGTCACATTTTTCCAAGATTCCGTAGAATAAAGTGGGACCATAGGAAGAGGAAGATTGACATCAGAAAAAGTAGTTTCCTCATCCTGTATAACTGACAGAGATGAGTACTGACCATGAGGTGCTTGAGAATTGTCCGTTGCCTGGAAAATAGGCTGCAAATAGTCAGGTCTTTCATGAAATTCCGTGAGCATATTTATGTGGAAAGTTTTATGCCTTCCATCAATATCGACAACATAGTCGACATCAGAAATTTTGGAGACTATTGCATATGGACCTTTCCATGCAATTAGAAGTCTGTTCTCCCTTGAAGGAAGTAGAACGAGAGCTTTGTCACCTGGACAAAGTTGTCGTAGACATCTATTTTTTATTTGCAAACTGCCTTGCCTTTTCTTTAGCAAATTCGGATGAAGAAGTTGCTAGTTTGCATGCCTCGATGATCTTTTGCCTAAGAGCAATGACGTACTCATAAGAAGATTGAGTTTCATCGCTAATATTATCGGCAGTGATTAGATCGTGAAGTAAAGACATAGGGCCGCGCGGTTGCGCGCCAAAGACAAGTTCAAAAGGGGAAAACCCTGTATGTTCATTGGGGACCTCTCTATACGCAAAGAGAGCCGCGGGTAAGACCCTGTCCCAATCCTGAGGATGATCCTCAGTTATCTTCCCAAGTAAAGTTTTCAGAGTCCTATTCAAACGTTCGACTAACCCATTAAACATTGGGTGATAGATACTGCTGAGAGACCTTTTAATATGTAGCATAGACATTACCTGTGACATAGTGTCTGATATAAGTTGAGTGCCATGGTCTGACAATATTTCTCCGGGAAAACACAAGCGAGAAAATATCAGCCAAAGAGCGTCTGCGATATCAGCAGTTGAGATGCTCTTGAGAGGTATTGCCTCTGGCCAACGTGTGCACATATCGACACATGTAAGAATAAATTGATGTCCTCTAGCTGACTTAATTCTAAAAGGACCGATAATATCTATTGCCATTTTTTGAAAAGGGCGAATAGGAATGTCAGCAGCCTGGATAGGCGCAGCATGTCGTGGTCCTTTAGATTTGACCTCCTGACATACTTTGCAAGAACGACAGTAAATTCGTATGTCCTTGCTCACAAATGGCCAAAAGAAAGCCGCAAGAACCCTCGACTTTGTACGGGAAAAACCCATATGTCCAGCACATTGCGAGTCATGAGCATGTTGCAATATTCGCAATCTCATGCTCTTGGGCACAAGAATTTGTGAATGAGTGGACGTAGTCGAGTCTTGTACCATACGTACAAGTACGCCGTTCTTAATAGAAATCCAAGATTTTCTATTAGTATTCTGATTAGGATCACCTTTTTTGCTAGAATGAAGAATTTTTGTAAAGAAGGATCTTCTTCTTGCAATTTAATAAATGAGTCACGTGAAATAGTCAAGTGACTATCTTGGTCATTTACTTCATCACTATTAATTAATGAAGTTTGTGGTGGATCCAGAGCATGTGCTCTTGTGACCACCGCATTGGTAGCTTCAATGTTTTGCTCCTCCCAAACAGCAATCTGCTGTGGGGTACATTCCCTAACTCCGTGAATACGACCAGTAATAAGGTCCGCAATAGGGTTTGGAAGTAGACACGCGTGGACATCTCCCGTGAAGAAAGGAGTAGCTATATGTATTATGGCAGTAGGATACTTTTCCAACGTGCCACCAAATGTGACACATTTGATGACCTTTCCTGTAGCACAGGATGGATTTACAAGAGATTGTCTAACACCAACAGTAGTACATCCAGAATCAAACAATACTGAGACTGGATTACTATTTACAAGCCCCTTATGTAATATAAGAGAACCTCTCCCGTCATGAGCTACATTAGCAGGAAGAGCGGGCAAAGGATGACCACAGCTTAAAGTAGTAACGGTCTTCGGGTCAAATAAAGTACTACATTGGATACATTTATTTGCTCTACCAAAATCAAAAGATGAGCATCCGATAGCATTATGGTCTTTATCATTATTAACCTGTTTATCTGCTCCCTGAGATTCTTGTTGAACAGAGTTTGTTGATATCTTTTTTTCTTATGTTGCGATCTACCGCGACCATTATTGCCTCTGCAATTATCATTAAAGTCCCTATTGTAATTTTTATCCTGGTTTGAGTTCCAGTTTCCATAACTGTCATTACCATCTCTATACTGCTGAGAACCTTGGTATTGAGGTCTCTGCGAAAAATATTTTCCCCTATACCGATTACCTTTGTGAAAATTTCTAAACTTAACGGGAGTAGAATACCGTGTAGTACTAGGTTGTCTCCAGTTCTGGGAAGAAGAATCTCCCTGGAGTTGATTGCTATGATTCTGGGCATAATTACGGTTACTCTTTTTATTGAAATTTTGCTGGCTACCCTGAAATTTACGCATAAAATTCGGGCCATAAGGTGCTGCCGAAGCAACTGGCAGACCTTCTTTTACTTTAGAGTTGCTAATGGTTATGTGAGGATGCGCAGTAACGTACTGGCTACAGTATTCTTCCATTTCTTTTATGTTTTTAGGCTTACGCTCATGAAGAAAAGAAAGAAAAGATTCATTAACAGAAGACATAACCTTGTCTCTAAGTAGTAAGTCCATAAGAGCCTCAAATGTACTTTCTGTCTTAGACAGCTCAACCCATCGTAAAAAAGTAAGACGTATCCTTGAGATGAATTCAGAGAATTCAACTCCAGTTTCTGGTAACATGTTTTTAAATTGAAGACGATATCCGTTCTCGTTAAGTTGGTACTTCTTTAACAATGCTGCTCTGACAACCTCATAGTTGTTCTTGTCAGGCACATCTACCATACCCAACAAAGTCAAAGCATCACCTCTAAGTATCTTGGACAGATGATAAACATATAATGCTTTATCTATGTTATGCACCTTACATGCACTTTCAAATCTATCTAGATAAAATGTTATATCATCAATTGAAGCATTGAATGCTGGTAAATTAAGCTTGAAATCAACAGCATTAGACTTATTAGCAGATGATACCTTATTAGCATCATTAGCATTACTAGACAACTTCAACTTTTCTAACTCCAAAGCTAAGAGTTTTTCTTCATGCTCCATTTTTGCTTTTCTCTCATCAGACTCTCTTTGTAACCTTCTTTCTTCAGCCTCAGCTTGTTTTTCTAATCTTTTATTTTCAGCCTCTATTTCAAGTCTCTTATTTTCAGCCTCTTTTTCAAGTCTTTTCTCTTCTTCTTCTTTTTTTTTTGTATTTCCATTTGGAATCTCTTTTCCTCCACCTGCATCTGCAATTTCTTTTGTTCAATTTCTATTTCCATTTTTTTTCTTCCATCTTTAATACCTTATCATATTGAGTAGTTGCATATTCTTCCAACTTATCACCTGTCTTGCCAAGGGATTTCCCTTGTTCAATAAAGTAATCAAGTGTAGACATGATGTCTAATATTATGAGTCACAACCTGAAATAATTAATTAACTTATTTCAACCTTAATAGTAACAAGACTTAATAAAGTACTTGTATAATCCCAATGTTTAACCCAACCTCTGTGGGAAACAAGTCTTTGACACCAAACTTGTATTATCCAATGTATTATAATATCACAAGTCCCTTCTTAATTATCAAGGCACTACACAAATCAGTGCATAACACTCAGTTATTTATCATAACTGCACTACAATAGTGCATAAGCAAAAAACCACCAGTTAGTTATGATAAGTGCACTATAAACCAATAGTGCATGAGCATATATGTAACAATAGTGAAAGCTAACTATGCAAGAACTATGTAAACAATAACAAAACAATGTAAACAATAACAAAACAATGTAAACAATAACAAAGATCAAAGTCCATGTAAACAATAACAAGGATCAAAACAATACGAAACCATTCCCATAAGTCAAATAAATAAACAGCGAAAACTAAAAGAAATATTACAAAGAATGTGATGACAAAATGCGAAAATATGACAAACAAATGACGCTACAGTGTATAAACAAAAATTTTGTAAAGAACTAAATAATAGGAAAGAGTAGACCTACAAATACAAACAAATCAAAACATAACTAAAGAATGTGAAAAAATACCGAAAACAACACTGACCATATCGTCACAACTAACAAAAATAGCAATAAATATTGCTAACAATTTCCAATTAAGGAAATTGCTCCTAACAGAACGCTATCATAAGACCTCTATGACGTGGTATTTCTTATGACAGTCACCACCCATCCAGACCCGCAGAAATATAACATATAAATATACAAATACAACTAACATATAACATGTAACAAATAGCAAAAGTAGCAAAAAGTGTGTGAAAGAATACAGAAGGCTCAGCTAGAACATAAGGGCACAGTTCACAAACAAAACAGGCCACTTAACTTCTATGTGTCCAAAACGTCAGCACGGTGCAGAACAGGTTGAGATCAACATTCTGAGGATAATGATCCAACGTTGATCAACATCTGCTCCTATAGACAGCCATGACGTAGGAAAATGAGCCTCTGAAACCGGAACAGTTGTTACGGCACTTGTCCTTCTTCCTAACAGATCAGGAAAACAATTTGCTCGGAACTTGGCCTTCTAACGCCGGAAAACTGGATACCCACAAGCAGCGCCGGGTAGTTTCCAAAAAATCAGCAACTGTCAGGAAATCCGGATACTTTCAACAAAACTTCTTGTAAGGTGGTAGTTGAAGCTGTAGTTGTATCAAGTATGATGATGATGTCTGGGTTTGTTGACCCCCTTGATAGCTGGTACCAGAGTAAACCAACATCTGGCCACCAAAAATGATAATGGTGGGACAAAATGCAAAGTTAACTCAACGACTGGCCACCAAAAATGATAAGGGTGGATTTAGGCTGACATCAAAATTACCACCCCTATCGACACCAAGTATTAAAGTGCAAGATATAGGTGTCTTCTCTGGTTTATGATGTTGCTGTGTAGGTTGTAGTAGAATAGTTCCCAGAGTACAACACAGGCAACATGATGTGTAGAGTCATAGAAAATGGTAACTTCAATTTACGTTTCATACCATTTATTGTACGCCACAAAACAGTCATGATATATATGTCATCACCAACATAGTCCAAGAAATTCAGCATTCAAAATAATATTAGTGCCAGCTGATAGTCATGTAGAATCCAATATTCAATATTCATAGTGTAAACAAATAGCTTCCATATATTCGATAACATAAAGTTCTGGTTCGTGGAGCTGTATACATAACATGCCTCAGATCTGGATGTCTAAAGTACATACATATTAATTCTGCAACAGTGTCAGCTGCAGATCATCAATGTTCATAGATAATAATAAATACTCCCTTCCTGATGCTAGCAGATCAGATGTATACAATAAGTTCATTTATCGTCTGCACGTGAAAGCATACATGGAGTACAGGTCAACCCGACCTTTATAACATTCCTAAGTCTAACCATCTGACTTGAACGTGATCTCTGATATAACGAATCCTGGAACACAGACAATAGTCTTGTTGGTCTAGAGCGACCCATATATGTAACTAGTTCATGTATAAAGATACCGGTGGCGAAATCCTAATCAAAGTACCTCTCCATTTTGAATCACACAAGCGAGCAAAGAGCGACCAAAAATGCCGAACTTCTAGATGATAGCGTAAAGTTCAATACAAGAGGAATTACCTTTTTTCGAAATAAACCACTGAACATATGCCTCCAGGCAGGCTTGAATAACACTGGGAAATAGTCTAGTTAGTTAACTAACTCACAAAGACAATGTATTTCCCTCAGAAAAATCACAAGACGCAGATTGCGTCCTCTCGCTGCTCAGACCATATCTTAACTCCCCGAGCTGGGCGGAAAACACAATCGAACTCTCAAAGTCTAGACATGCGCAGAACGCATCTACCTGAGTATCAATTCACACAAGACGATTCTAAGAACATACGAGATAAAAGACATATACTAACGCTCCTTTTATGGTCATGAACCGAAAACCTTAAGACAGGCTTCAGACATCTACAACAGTTGACTGATACTAACAAATAAGGAGATATGGTCACGCTTCGTTCAAGAAATTATAGACCGAACGTGTCTCGATACAAGAGGAGGTAAACTCATAAAAAATAGTAGTCTCAATATCTCGAGTTATGTCCCTTTGACTGTAAAATAATATAATACACATTTCAGTCAAGAAAATGATCATACAAAGACTTTTTACGAAAAAATGATTCGTGCGTAACAGTACATTTGTGGGCTGCCAATTAACAGGCGAACTTTTCTCGTTGTCCACCCACCAAATGTTAATATCTCAGAAGAATTAAATTCCTGAGTGCACAGTGTAGCTCAGGGAAGACGAATAAAATTCACCATATTCCTCTGGGTATTAACTGGGAAAATGTGTCTAGACAGCGCGAATAATGAGTTTCCTGAGTTACAATTAACAAAGTGCATTTATCTCACAAAATATTATACACTTTTGGCACATGTGATGTAATCATCAGTCATCACTGCTCCATTCGGAGTCTGGGGTCACTTCTGCTGTCGGTTTCCCCACGACTAGCTAGAAGAAATCACCAGCGCTTGTTGTAGTGGTTTATGAATATACTATTTTAATATGTTGAGGTTGCCAGCCTCAAATATAACCACTTAGCTAGAAAACACGTTAAATTCAAATATTTGGGAATACACAATCTCCTCGCTCAGGGTAGAATGGACACGAGCACTTTCTGTGCATATGCTCTCGAATCACTTTTGTCTGGGAAATTATAGTAATTCCTTTATATGACGGGTGTTCTGCGATACACTTGGCCTGGGAAACTAGTAATTCCTCTTCGACGGGTGTACTGCGATACACTTGGTCTGGGAAACTGTAAGAATTCCTCTTTGACGGGTGATCCAATCCCTACGTCCTGGTCCCTTAAGTTTTTCAGTCTCTGTATTTATATAGGCAGGCTTACTTTTAAGGTTTTAAGTTTCCTAAATACTTTGATCTGTCACTTATAATATAGGAATTCTAAGTATGATGTCTCACTGGCTTCTGGGAGTCACTCATATGACGTGCGCTGCAGACTCGCTGTTCTGTGTCTCTGATTTCGCTAGATTATATTTCCAGTTTCCAGTTCACATCACAGATGGTTTTTCCGCCGAGTTTTCCAATGAAATTCAATGTATATCCCGGTGCTCACTTCAAACCAATGGATTCTCTTTAGACTATGTGGGTCGAGGTGTTCAATTCAAAAAATCTCCCATGTGTTTAAAATATTAAATTTTATATTCCCACGCGTGACGTCTTTATAATAAGACGTAATATTTCCGGTGACATCTATCTGCCTCTTCACAATCTTGTGACCATATTTTTCTGGCGTAATGTCTTCCTCCAATGGTTACTCGCCATACAGATTATCTGTGATAATGATACCGATAGGGTCCAGCAAATGCGATAATCTAATTATCACCCATCCTTCAGACGGCTTTCTGTGCGTGTTTGTGCGCTATACCGTCTTGGGTAAACACCGTCATCAGCTTTTCACCTGGGGTCAAATGTTTTACCGACACGTTTCAAAGGGTGGTCAGACTGAGAGAATAGATAAGCGTATGGCCAGTATAATTACCTGATATTATCGCATTTACCTTGCGGAACGTAAACAGTTCTGCGTGTAAAGCAGATACGTCCGTAGGGGAGTAGATTGTTAGAGACTTCACCCTACTGATCCAACATGGAGAGCAAAATAATCAATGAAAAGGCAAAAAATTGCCAAATAAAAGCGGTTAGTGAGAAAAATGAAGGAAAGAGATTATACTGCCGTAGTGGCTAAAGGTGTGAGAGAGCCACCAAAAGAACACGTACAGACGTTTTGTCACATTAATGTGACATATCATTTTATGTATATAAATGACAGTTAATTGTCTTTATTGTGATGTTTGTTTCATATAGAATAGTTTGAATAGGACTGAAGAATTATCAGTATAAATTAGAACGCAACTTTTCAATAACCCTGTAGTGTTGCTGATCTTCCCCACTTCTGTTGTGACTGTCCCTGCAGCCTATTAAAAACGATGGGGGTCCAAAAATAGACTTACTCAAATTGCATAATTTTGTTATTGACGGAGCATATAGAAAAGTGGAGCGATAACTTTACAATATCATCTGTTCTATTGAACTGAATTAACCTCATTCAAAGACGAGTTCTGTTAGCGTGGTTGTTATTTCGAAGACTTGTCAGCGCATTGTTCGGCGCTGTGGACACTAACGAAGAAACACCTATTTTGATATTAGAACGACGGTATCTCTCTTGATATAAACGAACAGGAACATCAGACACGTTTTTCTTCATTTGAACAGCGACATCTGTCTACATATTTTAACATGGACATGCTTTTCATTATTAAAACAGAAACATATGTCTACATATTTGAATAGAGACATGTTTCTCATTATTAAAACAGAGACATTTGTCTACATAATATACAGAGACATCAGTCGTAACATTAGAACTGATATATGTGTGGCCGGGCAGGGTAGTGGGGGTTGCTGTTTAACTCGAGAGTATTAGATTTTGATTACTAGCTAGCCTGCTAGAGGTGATGATTTCTCTCTACAGACTTACAGCAATTTACCAGGTTCGGGGACAATCCTCTATGATGTTTTATTTTTAGAGCATATGGTTATTATTTGTGTTGCACCTGCAACGATTAGCTTTGGCATGATCCTTTAATAATTGGTATGATGTCTAACTGCAAACATATGATTCGTCAACAGCATTTGTGTTCAATGAAACAAATGTTTATTCAATTTCCAACAAGAACTGGGTTAAGTCAAATGGTAACCACACCAAATTTGCATAATAGCATGTTGACATTTAATAAACAAGCATAAAAAGTCAATGCATTATTTTAATGATGCAATATTCCTTATTGCATCTCGTAATCTTTTCAAGTTGCTAAAACATGGCGTGGCTCCTCTATCCTTCTAGTGTTCCTTCGTTTATTTGTTAATGTGGTCTAGATTTCACGTTTTTCTTATCTCTTCATTTCAATGAAGAGCCAAACTTTCTCTTATTCATTAGTATTCCTTAGTTTGACTTTCTCTCAGCTTAAGGACCTTCATTCTTGGTAAAAGGTTCAGATATATGCCTGGGTTTACAATTCTTTACCCAGTTTTCGAGCGTAGCTCCGTTTCAGTTATGACTGTGGGCTCTAACAGTTATTGCATGCAATTCTTAGCACTACTTACAGTTTTCATGAATTCACAAACAAATTATTCTACGTTTCGAAATTACACAGTTGCTTTAATTGTGTGAAGTCAATCTCCTCTATAGAATATCACTGAGCAAAGAGAATTACGTCTTGTCTCCACCGCTCTAAATTCATTACTGACTAAAAAAAATGGCTTCATCTCTCGTTCATTCCGGGGGAAGCAAAAAAAGGACTGAGCTTCACCATTGGTGGGAAATCACGTGACCAATGCTTGGCGTTACGAAGCGAAGCTTAGCCTAAAATAATGCGTGGCTTTTCGAAGCTAACCTGGTTTAATTAAACATCTGCGCCAAGACTTTTTTAATCTTCTGTTTCTATAAAAATTTATTTTATATGTTAATATAGCCTGTATCTGAAAACTTACGGTATACGCGGTTACATACAGATCCCGGGGCCCTGCAAATGTATCCCGTAGGGAGACATTTGAGTACTATCAATAACAAAAATCCATCCCCAAAAATTTCTAAGTTCAAAAAAAATTTCAGAAAAATTTAAAGTTCAAAAATTTTTCTAAGTCCAAAAAATATTTCCAAAAAATTTAATTTAATTCCTATACTGGGGTCCTATGTCTATATGAGGTCGTCTGCTATGTAAAAAAAAAACTAGTAGTGGACATCAACTTCAAAAAGTGTAACTTATTCATCACATCATAATATTTTTCACCAAATTTACAAATTGGCAACACTGCCTAACAAAATCTGCAAAACACTCATAAGGTCATCACTAAAAAAATGTGACGAGTGGCAACACTGGGGAATGAACAATAAACTATCTTATTTGCAGAACTTGGCTGGATTATCATAATCTATTACATTTCATTCAAAAATATAGTTGATTACATTCTCTTGGATGTGGTGGGGGTGTTATCTCTTTTCTGTACTGTTATTTGCTCCATATTAAAAGCCTGCAAGTACTAAAAAAAATCTTTTTTTTTTTTTTTTTTTTTTTTCTAGTGAATGAGCCACTTGCTCATTATTACATGTAGAAAACATCTCTAAACATAATATGCATATTTATCATACGATAATACAACCAGCATCATTTTTATAAGTAATCATTTTTCACAATAAAAGCATTAAAACCTCATGGCTTATCCTTATTTATTTATTTGTATGTTTCCTTGTTATAGACATTTTCCAAATGGTAAGTGTATAAACTCGTTCTAAGTCCGTCACTGTAGAAAATGTTCTATATTACATTTTTTTTTTTTTTTTTTCAAAATATGTGATGTTTGTCTCTAATATCCGTACGTCTGGTGGTGATCCTGTCCATTAGTCAGTTATTTCTAATCATTCCTTCTTTTCTGTCAATACAGTATTTTTTTTTTTTTTTTTTTGAACTCTTCCCTATAATATAATATATTATATATATATATATAATATATATATATATATATATATATATATATATATATATATTTTTTTTTTTTCAAAGATCTTCTTTGACTTGCCATACATCAATTTTCAAACATCAAATTATTCAGCAACCAACAGACGAATGTGTTACTATCATTTTATGAAATATAAGGGAAAAGAAAAATATAGTTTCCAAATCATCATGAATTTTCTACATTGGGTTCCGTATTACTTTATTTTCTCTTTTAAGACAACTGCTTATACTTTTGACAATATGTATCCATGTTGTCACTCTCGAGGCATCCTTGTATACAATTTATATTTGTCTCCTTTTTTTTTTTTTTTCATAACACCAATGTATCATTTATGGTGTACCAATATCATTGTATCTATTCTAGTCCTCCTGTTATCTTGAGAATTCATCCTTAGTAACTCCCTATGTACCTTATCTAGCAATACATTTATGCAAAACACATCAAACAATTATTTATGGAAACATTTAACTGAGATGTAAGAACTTTTGACAATATGAGATGAAAAAAAATTTTGGGGTCATCACTCAAAAAATGTGACATAGAAAGGAAGAAAAAAATATTCAATTGATCGTGAGGAATCTACAATATTCTTATAAGACAAAGTTCCTTGCACTCTGACTACTATTTAACCATATTATTTCTGGTTATCCTTGCATACAGTGTACCATTTCCATTTCCTTTATAAGTCCAATTCATCGCTCATGGTGCTCCAATATTTTAAAATGTGGATCCTTCCTATTCCTCTTATTCTGTACTGGAAATATATCCTTATTAATTGTCCATGTACTATATCTGTGACATGTCTGTCCTTGGGATAACGTTATTTTCTTATCCAATATCCTCGGGGTGAGCAAATTCACCCCTCAGTATGTCCAATTTCATCAACCATTTATTTATTTTCTCTCCTGTAATTCTGGGTATGTTATGAGTATAGTACATTGTCAATTTATTCTAACTATCTTACAACATTCTGTAATTCGTGATAAGGAATAGTCATTTGTTATACAACAATGTTCATATTACAAAGGCAATGAGCAAAAATCAAAAAAAAAAAGATATCTTCTCCAAAAATGCGGATGTATCTCTATTTCCTTTACCTCTGGGTGTAGCAATTATTCAGTCATTATTTTTTTTTCTCCATTATTTAATCTCCATTTTGTGTCCTTAGTACCTGTGGTTCCATGGGATTATCATAATTCATTTATGTCTCTTGTCTACTGATAATCCTTCAATAATGACTTCAAATATGGTCCTCATATGTGCAACAATCATCTGCTCTGATTTGTTCCATGGTATTCATCAAATATTCTATTATATCCTTGTCTTATCTCGTAACCACGAAAGACTAAGATTATTCCTCCTCCAATGTTAATGTGGGGGATTTTGTGCATCAACATTTCAACAAAATCTCAGCTGTGACAACATAAAGTTTCACCTTAATATAAAATGTCATCTTCATCATCATACATAACCTGTTGCTTCTTCATCTCATGTGTCATTAGTGGTTATCATGCGGTAATGGGGTATTTCATTTGCTAGGTCAGCATGTGCAAATGCTATTTCTTTAACATGGGCAAAGGCATCATCAACAAATAGGTGCAATTTGTTCAATCTGGGGTTAGCATATACTAATGCTCTCAAGGGATTCTTCATTTGCAGAAATTCAGCATGCGCAAATGTCATTGGGGTATTTGTGATAGGCAGTAAAATTTTTGACAGTACTAATATACATCTGGGTCTAAAATAATAATGTACATTTGAAATAATCCTGTGGAGAAAAATAGCATAACCTACAATACTAGTTTTGGGTATGAATTATGTGCTGTTGAGAGATGTCATAGTATGAACAGTATGATTGATCAAGGTGATAGATATAAAGGAGTTTAGCATAATATAGATCAAAGAAATATTAGTATGGGGTAAGAAAACAAAACTACTGGTGTACAGTGTCTGCATGAAAATACAGGACTCTGGATCTGCAAGGACAAGAAGTCTGGTGAATGAAACATGGAATATGATTCGTTTCAAAAGTAGAGATCAATGTTACAACAGAATAGTATGACACATGTGTTATAGGTAAAGTTGTGTAACATTCTGAATATCAAAAACTGTCTGACTAATAAGGGTGTCTGTAAACAAAGAACATTGTATCATCTGTGTCATCTTTATTTCAATAATCCAAATAAAATGTCTAACTAGAATCCTCCGTGGGCTGGTCTTGATTTCTTTCTGGGCATCATTATTCTAAGGCTGGAAAAAATAACTTTCTCAGTGAGGCTTTGACATCTTAGTCTGTAAGCAAGTCATTTGAACTGTCCAAGACTGAAAATAGAGTACATGGGGAGAGTTAGTACATTGTTAAAAATTAAGTGCACATTCGCGGTGACGGTACATGGGATGGCATGTACATTGAAGACTTGAGGGGCGTGTCTCAGCAAAGTTTTAGTAGTTCCTTCAGTTTCTCTGCCATCTCTAACCTTGCAATGTCCCGACTGCTTAGGCGAGCATCATACTGAGTAGCAGTGGTGACGGGTGTGATAGGCGACGACACTGCATTTGCTGATTGTTGGGACACTGAGGACATTGACGAATGCGGTGATGGCTTAACATCTTTTGATTGCGGTGATGGTTTCACTGTGGTAGGGGTTTGTATGGCTGGAACATCTGTTGGTTTTGAGGCAGGTATATGTTTCGCCTTGATTTTTCTTCTGACCTGGTTGTGCTGAACGTTAGCACCGGTTACAATGGGCACAGTAATTTGCACACTGTTGTTTTTGACTAGTTGAGATGAGGCTAACACTTCTCGGCTTGGTTTTGGAACATGATTGCGTTTCTTCAGAATCTTTCGTCTGATATAGTTGTGCTGTATACGCGGAATTTTGTTGCTAGGGATTGAGTCATCAGATTCTGTTTTATAGGCGCGTTTGACGCTGGAGCTGACTGGTACAAATAATGTACTATCCGCATCACTGGTTTCAATGGAACTAGCTGTATCAATGTCTGTTTCTTGTTGGTATAATTCTACCATTTTTCTGTCATTATGTTCGTTGGGGTCTGACAAATCTATGCTGTCTTGTTCTGTTTCGTCTCCATAAAGATTGCTGGTATATGGTTCAACAATCTGCTTGGGTATAGTTTCTTCAGGATCTGATTGTTTTGAACGAGCAATCTTGTTCTTGTGGTATAGCAGTGTTTGGTTTTCACTAGTGTTAAAACTAGAACTGCCTGAACTGGGGATCAGCTGACGATTTATCACTGCGGGAGTAAGTTTGAGTGTGGATATAAGGTGCTTGGTTGTTGTCATCGTGTGACGTCTGAGGCATTATTTCTTCATTTCTAATGCGCAGGTCTCTGTCCTGGAGTCGATTACGCAATTCAAGTGGTGGGATATCTTCTTCGCTTTCGGACGAGTCTCGTTGTTGTCTTGCTCGATGTATTTCATCTGTGGGTGGTCTGGGTATGTGGTCGTCTTGGTAAAATTCAGAGTCTGTCGTCTCTGACTCTGATATGTCAGACGAATCTGTGCTGGATGGATTATAATTTAGGGTGGCTTTTCTGACTGGTCTTGTATTTGTCGTCAGAGGCGGAATGGGCCGGTGATTATCAATTTTTATTTGTTTTACGTGAGCTTTTGTTTGGTGTTGTTTCTCTTCATTCCAAATAATGAAGTTTACAGGCGTAGTTTGTTTCATGATTTTGTAGCCATCTAACCATCGGTCATCGAATTTTGAACTGCGTACATGTTTCTTGTAGTATACTCTGTCTCCTATTTTGTATGTTGGTAGCTTGGCTGATTTATCATGTTGTTTCTGTTTCTTGTGAAATGCCTTCTGCGTATTTCGTTGTGCAATCTGGTGAGCTTTATACTTTTCTTGAAGGATTATTTCGATGGGGTCTTCTCCCATGTATTTTCTTTGTGGGCGAAGTAGGTTGTCTAACGGAAAGTTTGGTTCTCTTCCGTATAGCATGAGAAAGGGTGACATTCCTGTGGTATCGTTCACGTTTACTCGGATGGCTTCAAGAGCTTGGTTAATGTATAGGTCCCAGTATTGGTGGTTCCCCTTGATATATTTGCTAATAATATCATGTAGGGTGGCGTGCATGCGTTCATTTCTGCCATTTGCATTTGGGCAATAATAAGTGGTTGTAGTATGCTCAATATTCAGCTGGTGTAAGGTGGCTTTAAATGGGTTACCTATAAACTGTTTACCGTTGTCTGAAATGATTCGTTTTGGACAGCCATGCCTGGGAATGAATTCTTGTAAAAAAATTTGCGTGATGGACTGCGATGTGGCATCACTGAGTGGGTAACTTTCTGGCCAAACAGAGTATTGGTCAACTATGTGCAGGAGGTATTTGTTGCCTGATTGGGTGAGTGGGTAAGGACCTGATAAGTCAATGCTCACTGTTTGCATGGGGTAATGGGAAGGTTGCATTTCTTGAAGGGGAATTAAATGTGGCTTCATGTTTCTCAATTTACATGTTCTACAGGTGGCTACATATTCTGTAATGTCCTTGTAGAAAGTTTGCCAATAATACCTTTTCTTTATGACATCAATTGTTTTGTCTCTTCCCATGTGCCCGTTGTTATCATGAAACTGTAGCAATACTTCTGGGACTAGATGTGCTGGAATGACTTTTCTTAGTGTCCCTTCTTGTTTCTGATCATATAGTATAGAATTCCATCCGTTGGGTGTACTGTAAAATCTTTACTTTTTGTTGGGTTTTCTTTCACGTATGTGAGCAGCTTGACAATTTCTGCATCTTTCGCTTGTTCTACTCTCATGTCAAACATCTCTTGGCTTTCTTCTTCTACTTGAGTGGCGGAATCTGAGGTACTTCTTCGACTTGATGAAGTAATTTCATTAATTTCTTTAGCATTATCGTCAATCTCTGAGGATGTGCCATCATTTTTGACTCTATTTGTTTTCACTTCAGTTTCATCATCATATTTAATCCTGGATAAGAGGTCTGCACAGGTGTTCATTTCGCCTGGGATATGTTCGATAGTGGTGTCGTAGGACTGTAAATTCATTGCCCATGTCTGTAACTTCTTTGGCTGTTCTTGTGTTTTGGTGAGCCAGTTAACCAAAGGTTGATGATCAGTTCTTATAATGAGTTTAGTTCCTCTGACGTAAAAGTCAAACTTTTGTACTGCATAGTGAATAGCATATGCTTCTTTCTCAGTGGTGGTCCACCGTTTTTGTGACTTTGACAATGCGTGGGATAGGAATGCAATGGGTTTCTCATTTGGAATGTTTGGTAGGATGGGTGTTTCATCTTCTAGTACAGGTTGGACCAAACAAGCACCAATTGCGTTATCTGAGGCATCGGCGTATAGTATCATGGGCTGAGAAATATCTGGATGTCCAAGCAGTGGGATGGTGGTTAGGGCATTTTTTAGATACTCAAAGGATCTCTGGCAGTCTTCTGTCCATTTGAAGCGTGCATACTTGCGGGTAAGGGCTATCAAAGGCTCTGCTGCTCTGGAGAAATTGATGATGTGGCGTCTATAGTACCCTATTGTACCAATAAATGAGCGTGTTTGTCTCACCGTCTTGGGGCTAGGCATTTCTCTTATGGCTTTGACTTTATCTTCATCAGGTCTATTGATGACAAAGCCTAAATATTTTGTTTCTGTCTTTAGAAACTCACACTTCGACAGTTTTAACTTTATTTGGTGATGCCTGAGTCTATCAAACACTGTTTCAACCTTGCGGAGGTGGTCTTCCATCGTGCCTGCGGTATGTATCAGGATATCGTCTATGTATGCCAGGGCAAATGGATGTAGACCCTTTAACACTTCATCCATGAGTGACATATATGTTGCTGGAGATCCTTTTAGACCAAATGGCATAACATTCAAAAAAAAACTTCCCATGTGTGAACAGAATGTGGATTTCTGTTTTGCCTCAGGTGTCATGGGGATGCACCAAAAGCCTGACCTTGCATCAAGTGTGGTAAAGTATGTAGACTTTCCTAACGTCGCAAGTAGATCGTCTATCCTGGGGAGGGGGTAGGAAATGACTTTTGTGATTTTGTTAAGGGCACGGTAGTCGCAGCAAAAGCGACTGGAGCCGTCTTTCTTTGTTACGATCACTATGGGTGAGGACCATTGGGAACGGGATCTTTCGATGATTCCTGCCTGTAGCATTTCATTTATAGACCTTTCCACGAGTTCTCTATTTTTCAAGGGCGTATGATAGGGTTTCATATGTATTGGCTCCTCTGTGGTTGTTTGAATGTCCATTGTGACAGTGTTAGTTCTGCCTAATTCCATGTCATTGAGTGCGAATACATCTTGGTGCTTTTCTACAAACGTTTTCAAACGTTGCTTATTATCTTCTGTGGCATTCAGGGTTGCAAGTAACTGAGCTATTCTCTCTCTGTATTTATGATCTGCTATGATATCTCTGGTCTGTCTTGATGCCTCCGTTTCATTCCCATAATTTTGGGACATTTTTCTTGCATCTTGTGAAAATCTCTGCTCCTGGTATGTGGCTTTCTTTTGCGTAGTTCTTTGCCGTTCATTGGGCTGTGCTTGGTACTGTCTCCTCTGCCATGTACTGTGTGCATTTCCATTTGTCACTGCATTTACTGTATATTCATTTCTTATTATATTTCTGGGGTAGTCGTTGTTGTGCCATTTTTTCTGATTATTTCTGTCGTAACTGCGCTTATCCGCGTACGTTACTGTATTTCTTCTGTTTGTGCTATAGGGCTGTCTTCTTTCCCTGGGCGAAAATTTTTCATTCTTTCTGTTTCCAACTTTGCTGCTATAGTATCCTCCTGTGGTATAGTCATATAAGAATTCTTCCTTTTCTTCGGAAATTTCAATTGGTTTTGGGACTTTATCATATCCACCTGTTTTTTGAGTTATATTGATACTCCATGGGGCATGTATCACTGTCTTGTCGCTTTGGATATCCTCCTGGCAAGACAATTTCTGTTTCTCTGTTACTCTGTGATATACAGCACTTCATCTTTTCTCTTGGTGTGCTGGGGCGCAAGAATGAGTAATTATAGTCATTTTCATACTGTGGCCTTTCTCTTCTTATGTATGGACTGGTTTGTTTCTGCCATCTGGGTAGGGTATGCTGTGGTGTAACATGACTGTGACTGATGTTACTGCCTTTTTCTGCCTTATAACTGTTTACTTTCCGTGTACTATGGTTATTTGTACTGCGATTTCGTGCATTATGTCCAGTGGGAGTGGTTGAGACAATTTGTGGATGGTCTCTATTGGTTTTGGTTTGTCTTATTGTTGACGTATCCACTTGCGCTACAACTGTGCCTCTTTTTATAGTGGTAGTTTTTCCTGACATATTCAATATCATGATGGGGAAATCTCTGGACTTCGAGACTTCAGCGATTCCCTCTGTAATTTGCAACAATGGGTCATCAATAATGCTTTCTTCTGCTAGGGGCTGTACTTGAATTGATTGCCCTGGTGTTATGTACTCAGAATTTTTTACTCTGCCTTTTGCTATGACCAGGGAGTTTGGAGCCACCGTTATGGGAGCTGTAATCCTTACCAAAGACGCTATGTGGATATCGTCCTGGAGATCTATGTACGTATTGTTGACTTTGATTTTGTGGAGGTCATAGTATATTCGAACTTTGTGTTTGTTAAAAAAATCTCTCCCTAGGATAAGATTTCTAGACATTCCTTTAGTAATGACAAATGGGTGTTCAAAATTTGTTTCGCCTAAGGAAAATTTTAGCCATGCTGTCCCAACTGAATTTAGTCTTTGTCCCGTGACTGAAGCTAGGTGTGTTTTGGACGGTTGAAATCGTACTAAGTGTTGGATCCTCTTGAACAGCTGGAACCTAATAAGGCTGATGGATGCTCCTGTATCTACCAGTGCCCTATATTGTTGGCCCTGTATAGACATGATGCAGGAACTGGGGTCCGGATGTATTTTAGTTCCATCATGCAACGTTTCTTCATATTGTATTTTACTGGATGGGCCCACTTGACAATTTCTGTTCTGTGTTGTTTCTTTTGTTTTGGACCAGTTTCTGTGATTGTTGCCCTCACTAACGGTCCTGTTTAGTGAGTGGCGCGGCCGTTTCCCTGACGCATGAGGGGTTGAGGTGCGCCTCTGGTATACTGATTTCTGGTGTAATCACGTGGGGGTGGTGCGGGTTGTTGTGGTTGGTAACCTCCTCTTCTGGGTGGTGCATGATTGTAATTTGCTCTACAGGACTTGTAACCATGTCCGAGCCTACCGCATGTAAAGCATCCGTTTGTATTGACATTATTGACGTCGTTTTGCCTCTGTGTGGGGGGTCTATAATTGCGGGGTCTATCATCACGTATTCGTGGGCGAGTCCATTGCCTCCTGGTATGGTCAACTTCCATAGGCTCATGCTCATCATAGTCCCTATATTCTGGTCGGGGTTCCCTACCTGCTCTTTGTTGGAACCTTCGGTGAAGATTTTCCTCCTGTATTGCTGCTTGGATTGTTTCAGCAATAGTCTTGGTGTCTTTTCTAATAAGATGCCTTCTGATATTTTCCGCTCTAAGGCCATCGGCAAATATCCCCACTAACTGTATTTCTACATCAGGTGTGGTAGGGATTTCTCCGCAAAATGCCTCTTCTGCCATATTGAGGAATCGATCTCCAAAAAGTTGTACCGATTCATCTCTTTCCTGTTTCATGCTTCTAAGGACTGACCAAGCATGCATTTTGTCTATGATTTCCCCATATCTCTGGGTGAGCTCTTTTTTTAGGGACTCGTAGGTTTCTGTGGGGTACTGCTGGGACCTCCTTCTTAAAAAATCAGTCACGTACGAATCAGAACCTAACAGAGCGATTTTCTTTTTCTCTTCATCCGTTGTTTCTGCTATTGCCGCAAATTTGTCTATGTCGGCCAACCATCTCCTGAATTTCTTCTTATCTCCCTCGAATGGTTGTACTATGGACCTAACTTGGGATAATTTTGCATAATTGCTATTCTTTTCTAAGTTCTCAGTAAGGCGCTGTAGCGCTATCAATGTGGGTTCCTCCATATTTGGATTGACTGGGGGCTGCAACGGTTGTGCATTTACAGGTTGGTTCTGTGGTTGTTGTTGTTGTTGGTCCACACCAAGCTGTTGAAAATTTTCCATTAATTGATCCATCTTCGCTTCTGCTCTTTTGTAGAGGACTGGTCACTAGGCAACAAGTTGAGATGTGTTTTCCCAACATCGATGCATATTTCTAATTGCAATCTTTGAGTTTCTGCAATTTTCGCAGCATGAACTGGGTTAAGTCAAATGGTAACCACACCAAATTTGCATAATAGCATGTTGACATTTAATAAACAAGCATAAAAAGTCAATGCATTATTTTAATGATGCAATATTCCTTATTGCATCTCGTAATCTTTTCAAGTTGCTAAAACATGGCGTGGCTCCTCTATCCTTCTAGTGTTCCTTCGTTTATTTGTTAATGTGGTCTAGATTTCACGTTTTTCTTATCTCTTCATTTCAATGAAGAGCCAAACTTTCTCTTATTCATTAGTATTCCTTAGTTTGACTTTCTCTCAGCTTAAGGACCTTCATTCTTGGTAAAAGGTTCAGATATATGCCTGGGTTTACAATTCTTTACCCAGTTTTCGAGCGTAGCTCCGTTTCAGTTATGACTGTGGGCTCTAACAGTTATTGCATGCAATTCTTAGCACTACTTACAGTTTTCATGAATTCACAAACAAATTATTCTACGTTTCGAAATTACACAGTTGCTTTAATTGTGTGAAGTCAATCTCCTCTATAGAATATCACTGACCAATGCTTGGCGTTACGAAGCGAAGCTTAGCCTAAAATAATGCGTGGCTTTTCTAAGCTAACCTGGTTTAATTAAACATCTGCGCCAAGACTTTTTTAATCTTCTGTTTCTATAAAAATTTATTTTATATGTTAATATAGCCTGTATCTGAAAACTTACGGTATACGCGGTTACATATGCTCTCGTAACCTGAGAATGTTGTGATGTTACTGGTACTCATATTGAAAAAAAGTGGTCGTGCCGCTAATGACCTGGTGAAAAAAAACAGTCGTAAATTATTAAGACTGTCATGCAAAGACGTGAGCATCAACAAAATATCGAAAGAAATGGAAAAGAGGAAGTCGATAGCAAATGGCGATGAGCGAGGATTGATGATGTAGAGACATGCATACGTTTCCGATATAAAAAACTTCTGAATATTGTATTTACGCTCTTTTTACTTCCCTCCCAAGCACTGTGTAAAATTTAGTCTTGTATGTTGAATTGATTAATCTGTATAGTTAAGTGTTACGTAAATATTGACCCGCTGTTGAATACTGTATTCTTCAAATAGCCGTTCTTAGCTTGCAATAACTCGTCAGCATTACCAGAGTGTCCCGTCTAGTTCTCGGGGGTCTGTGAAGAGACAAAGAAAGAACAAAACTACTGAGTGTTCTCATACCTCTAACACTGGTGGAGAAACAGGTGAATCATCATTCCTTCTCATCCAGCACCGAACAGACATTTGACCTGTGCAGACTTATGTCTTCCATAGTATTGCAGTCATAAGTACAACCAGCTTGCTACAAGTACAATTAGCATTCGTACATTCAGTCTCCCTCAGCAAATGTCGAAAGGTATGAATGCTAATTGTACTTGTAGCACGCTGGTTGTACATACGACGGATGCATCCTCTTTCACATCCATTTCTGCTAATCCCACGATTGATGCCAAAATCCAACAGTTTTAACCTTGTTGATTCATCCATTGCAGTGTCATTATCCAGCAGTCGATCATTAATTGCCCTTAATATCTCCCCCTTATATATGTCCAGTGTCCCCACTATGCGTGCTCTCGAGGCCAGTCTGTCAGCTCTCTCATTGCACCGTACGCCTGCATGACCATGACAGTAGGTCCACGCCAGTTCTTCAAGACTTGAGGATTCTATTGGTGTTTTCCATTCCTGCCGCAGCCATACCTTCTGAACTTTCCGAAGCATGGCTTGAGAGTCTGACAGTATAACTGCCCTGATTGATGGAGTTTCAGACAGCCACCTCAGTGCTGCAGGAGCTGCCTCTACCTCCATTCTCATGCTGGAAGTTGTTGTCAGGTAGGCTCCACTCTGTTCAGCGACGACCCTGCCCTTAATTCTCGCAGCGCACCACTCTGTTCAGCGACGACCCTGCCCTTTATTCTCGGAGAGAAGCCCCATCCTGATCTCTCACCACGCACTACAGCCCCATCGTGTACACAATGGCATCATCATCCCCAGCATGATTACTTATCAGCTTATTAAGCTCCAGCTCTGCTTTTTCATTACCCCAAGATCTGCACTCTCTCCAAAGCTAATGATGACCTGCCGATAGTTTATCCAGTTCTCCCCTGACTTGATCCACTCTTCCCCTTTGGATATATTTTCAACCCTGGTCACCTGACCAATCGTAGCCTCTGCCTGTGCCATCCATGACATCCCCCTCTTTATTCTTGCTCTTTGATGTCAGCTACGTTCTCATGCAGGGGGTGTCTTTTGTCGCCGGTTACCCGCATATAGGCTTTTGCCTGGGCCATCGCATATCTGGATCTAATCGACAGCAATGCGAGCATGTATCTCATTGTCACAATGGGGGTATCACGCGTAGAGCCCAAAACAAGTCGCATCCCTTCATTTTGAATGCGTTCCAGTTGTTCAACTTGTGACACTGACAGCATGAGTATTCCTAGCCCATACTCGATTACTGAAATCACGAGCTGATGATACATGAAAAACAGTAGTCTCTGTTCCAAGCGCGCAGCAGCCATTGTTTTTAAGGCTGCCAGTCCTTGCTTGCACTTCCGTATGATCGGTTCGACATGATACTTGAACGATAGCCCACGATCGAACGTTACTCCCAGATACTTCAGCCTGTCGTTCCTTTCAATGCTCTGCCCATTAAAAGTGATGTCTGGAAGGTCTGCTTTCACTATGGAGTTGTTCAATGAGCACCAAATCACACAGGCCTTGTTGGGATTGACATTTGATCCGCTTTCCTCAAACCATTTAGAAACCACCTGTAGTGTCTCTTGTATGCCTTGGACCATTTCCAGTCTGTCCGAGCCAGTTCTGTACAAGAGTACGTCATCTGTGAAAGTTAATGCTCGTCCCAGTCCTGTTGGTTGAAAGGCTGCTACTTTTGTTGTGCAGATGTTAAACAACACTGGGGATAGTGGAGAACCCTGGGGTAGTCCCGAGCAAATGCGCATTGATTCTGATGTCCACGTTCCCTTGGGAAATGCAACTGATTTCTCCATTAACGCAGCTGCTATCCACCTTGTTGTCCATGGGTTTACACCATATGTCATTATAAGTCTAATAGGGTTGCAAAGTCCACACTGTTATAAGCATCCTGTAGGTCAATTGCGACAGCCACCGAACACATCATAAACAAACGTTCTAGCGTTACCCCATGTTGTTTTCTTAGTCCCATAGCTACCCAGGGTATCAGGAAGGATGTGTGCATTTTTGAGGTGGCTCATTACTTGTCTTGTAACTATCTTTTCAAGTAATTTACCATATACATTCTGTAATGTGATAATTCGATAGCTGCTGAGCAGTGTGGGGTCTTTGCCAGGTTTAGGAAGTGGCCGAAGGTAACTGTTTATCCAGTCTTCCGGCACTGTGACGAAATTAGTTGTGTCGTTTTACATCATTTTCGTTCTGTCTGCATTATTAACGTATTTCTTTAATTTCATCACCGATCGACGTATTATTTGGCATATTTTATGCACTTACATTCTTGCCTAGTCCCTCCCAGACTTGTTTACGTTTCACTATGTAAATCGTAGTATGACAAGGCTAATTAAACAATTAATCAATCAGTACACGTTAGCTCCGCGAGGAGCATAGGCATTCAACAAAAACATGCCAAGTCTTCCTGTCCTGTGCCATCCGCTCAATTTCTTTCCATGTTTTCCTCATCATTTTCACCTCTATATCTAGTTCTCTTCTCCATTTGTTTTTTGGTCTACCTCTACCTCTTTTTCCCTGTGGATTCCAAAACAAGGACTGTCGTGTAATGCTATCAACAGATTTCCTCAATGTGTGTGCTATCCTTCGGCAGCGTCGTCTTCTCAACTCTTGTTCCACTGGTACTTGTCTGGTTCTTGTCATCAATTCCACATTTGTGATTTTGTCATACCGTGTCAGTCCTTCTATTCTACGCAAGCACCCGTTATAAAAGTCTGTAATTAGACAGGTCAGCGGTTATTACTTTTATCACTTAAGTTGTCTAGCCACCTTTGATAGAGGCGGTCACTGTTGAAACAATGCGGTCTAGCACGAGCGACATAAAGAAAGTCAGATTGGCCGTATGGGAAAGCCGTCTGGGAGATTTGCGAGGGCCCAGGTGATAATGAAGTAATATTTCCGCATAAAGAAAGTCAGATTGACAGTCTGGGAAAGCCGTCTGGGAGATTTGCAAGGGCCCAGGTGATAATGAGGTAATATTTCCGCTGGACCATCTCTGTATCAATAATACAGGTAACTCGTCTTGGGAGATTATGGCGGGAAAGATATTAGCAAGGAAATAAGTTCACCGATATGTTTGTGAGTTTGCACAGGTGCAATCGGAAGTATTACTGCCATATTTGAAAGAGGCAACGAGTTTAAATTTTAAATTTGATATTTTTAAACGCGGGGGATAATAATGATTTAACACCCCGACCCACATAGTATTAAAGAGACAGGATTGGTCTAAATCGAGAGCCTGAAATAAATTTTAGCTCTCACTGGAAAGCTGGTCGGAAATACCAATGTGGAAGCTTGAAGGAAAATGATAATATAACCTAGCACATTCGGAGACACAAATCAGACTGCATCGCAATGTCATATTAGCAACTCCCAGTAGCCAGAGAGACATCGGACTAGAATTTCAAATTAAAAGTGACAGACGAAGTATTTGGGCATCTTTGTAACTTAGAAAAGAAAACCCACATTTTTAAATACGAAGACTGGAGACTTAAGGAATCAGAGCACCTGTCATAAGAGAAATACTAAAATTTCCCCGACCAAGGGTTCGAAGCATCTAATCATAGTTGCTGTGTCCATTCATCTGTGCCAAGATATTGTGTTACCAAAACGTTAATTTGGGGTAAGTGTAACCATTTATTTTACAATGGGAAATTGACATGTCTTTACTTGCTAAGTGGTTATACAAAGCGTAGGATGCTGATAATCTCAACATATGAAAACGGAATGTTCATAAACCACTACAGCAAGCACTGGTGTTGGCTTTATGCCAGTTTGCACAGGAAAGCGAAAGCAGAAGTGACCCCAGGCTCCAAATAGAGCAGTGATATGATTAACTCACATGTGCCTAGAGTGTATAGTATCATTTTGTGAGATATGTGTACTTTTATAATGTTAGTTCAGCCAAAAGTCATTTCACTCGAGCTGTCCAGACACATTTTCCCATTTAAGTGACCAGAAGAAAAATGTGATTTCTAATCATATTCCCTGAGCTATGCTGTATATGCTCAGGAAGAATAAAAATTCAGAGAGACCCAACTGGTGGAAGGACAGCGAGACAATGCGCCTGTTAATCTTCAGCCCACAAATGTACTTAGCAGAGGCATTTGTTCTTTTATTTTCCCTCAAGTTTGTGGTTCGAAGCTACAAGACTGTTCGTAGTACCAGACTAGTTTGAAGTAAAAGTCTTTGCCACCATCTTGTGAGTCAAGAGCTTGGATTCGACCCTGAGTGCTCTCATCACAAAAGAATTGACGAACACCACGGCGGCAGTACTCACTTAGACTAAGCTAAGTTCTTATTAAAGGAAACAGCAAAAGGACATTTTATAACTTTTATAACCAGTCTCCTTGAAGACAATTTTTATGTAAAGTTCACCCATCATTTCAAACTTATTTTAAATTGTTAAAGAAATATGATTATTAAATTTGTTAAATGTTGTTTTACAAATTCATAGTTGATTCAGTCATTATATATATGATAGAAAACGTATGATCCAGAGTCTTTAATATATATATAAATAATGAATAAATAAATAAGTATATATATATATATATATATATATATATATATATATATATATATATATATATATATATATATATATATATATATATATATATATATATATATATATATATATATATATATCCATAGAGCCAAATAATAATTGATTTCGCTGGATTACATCAACTGGCAGCTTGAACGGGCTAAAACCAAATTACATAAATCTTCATAAAAGGCGGCGAACCAGATACTCTGCCCCATGCAGCATTGTTCTTGACTTCTGGAATATCTTATGGAAGTTACTTTGAGATAGAAGCATCATTATCTTTCTATCTACAACTCTACCACGAGTAATCTTGTGCGAAGGTAGACACCTTGGAAGACCCAAATTAGTTACTCATGTGTAGTGGTCCAACTGAAGAGCTAAGGGGAGGAAATCAGTTACAGGCACCTCCGGATTCTGTATGTTGGTTTTGAAATCCCTCACCAAATTTATAATGGCTGTGTCATCGAGCTGTTTAATGTGATGATATTGTACAGCATCAGGACTCGGAGCAGTGTTTCTGCTGGTTTTCAATGTGTACACCACGTTCTCTTCAGAAATGAGATCGAAGTATATCTGGCCACTTCGGACATTTTTCAGAATGCTGTACTTTACTTTCAGGCGGGCACTTTTGTCACCTTTATCCGTTTGCTCCACATATCGATTAAAAAAATGCTCTTCCCTTCTCTCCGTCCGTCTTCAGGCTTAGTCCTGTAGAGCTTTTGATATTAGCGATAGGTTGGCGTGCACTTTTCCTACTCACTCTTCGGTGTAAGGACCAGAATTTCTGTAGGGTTTTTTCTGTGCCCACCTGTGTCACAAAGACCTCTCACACTTTATCCTTGGCCTCCTTTGCCAAGCTCTTGAATCTATTAACGGCTCTTTGCTTTTTCCCCTTCATCTCTTCAACCTCTCCCTCATTCATCATTCTTCTGTTTCGTACTTTACGCCATTCCTTTGTTGCTCTTTCCTTATCTACCCATTCTTCCTCCACTGTCTTATTCCACCAGGGAGGTTGGGTGAAAGGTGTTCTCGCTGTCTTTTGTTTGGCATTGTGACGTCATGTGTGTAGAGGGTTGTTACAGTCGAGTGGGCCTGTAGGATACTTGAAGGTCTGTTTAGGTTTCTTGTGTCTAGTGGTCCTACTCTATGCAATGAGTATGACGCAAGGTAGGTGATCACTTTCTTGTACACATAATACATTTCAAAGTGTCATTGTGGTGGCAGCACTAGAGATAAGTTCCAGATCTATCGCACCATTTGTTTCCCCAGGTTTAGTTGCCAGTCTAGTTGGACGTCCATCATTCAAGATTCATGTTAAATAGTGCCTGGCTCAAAGCTATACCCTGCCTGTTTTTTCCGTGATGTTCCACCACTCCTTGGATCTAGCTTTGAAATCGCCAGCAATTAAACACCTTATGTTAAAATCTTCAGACAATTCCGCCAGAAAATTCCAACTACTCTCTGCTGTAAGATGGTCAACATGAGCATATAAATTGTAGACTCGCCACTCCTGACCACCTATATTCACAGCCATCCCATGCAATTCCGCATCCTCACTAATTTGGGAACTTGTATCCAGCCACGAATGAGGGAGCTCATGTTTTAGACCTTAAGACTGTCCGATAAAAGTCATGGGCCGCATTGATTGTCCAATGAAAGCTATGGATCACTTTGATTGTCCAATGAAAGTTATGGACCCCTTTGATTGTCACTTGAAAGCCATGGACGCATTTGACTGTCCAATGAAAGATATGGATACCTTCTTGGAAAAAAATTTACATAGAAGCATAATAAAAAACTTTACGTTTTAAATTTTATGTTACTTGCACGGTCCCCCTGGAATCCATTCATGGAACCCCACGATGTCTGCAGACCACAAGTTAAGAAACCTTGATGTATAGTAATCTTACATATTTTTGATAACAGAACAAAAACATATATTTTGGTATTTTAATAGCTCTATGTTGAAATTAGAATAAATACATGTTTTTCGATATTAGAAAAAGAGAACGAACTTTATTTTCAAAGGGTTAAAAATTGGGCAATGTCGTAGATTTTTGATAGGAGAATTAAGACTTGGGTTGGTCCCTTCTGATTAGATTTGAATAAGTGATAGTCACAGTGAGAGATAGTAATAGCAATAGATTTCCACGAGTGGGATGGTAGACTGTGATAGAGGCTGTCTCTGAAATCGAGAAATCTTCTCTCTTTCACCTATCTTCTACGACAGATTTAGAGGAATCAGACAGTCTAAACACACACAAATATATATATATATTACATATATAGTTCTATCCACTCACGTGTACGCACGTACAAGACGACAGTTAGACGTACAGACGTGGGAAACTATAACAATGATTATACAGATAATTTGGAACGAGCTGACCAACGCGCTGATTAAGTTCTCGAGAAATTTTAATTATCGTAATAAACTTCTATCACAACATAAAATATTACATCAAGCATATACAAATAGTCATAAAAATCAAGGAATTGCTACAAGAAAATGATAGACCCACTGGTATGATCTTCCCTCGATGTTTAGCCCACAGTCCCGTTAGGAGAAAGATGATAGCCCAAAGAGTCACGGATACATATGATTTGGTCTAATATTTCCCCCTTTTAAGGTATGGACAGACTTGATATCTCTGCTCTATTTTAAGGGAAATATGGTTAGCAATACTTGCATAAAGAAAGTTAAGACAGCAAAATGGGTGACAAATTACAACCATAAAGAAACACTCAGACCTGCATTCACTCTATTTACTCAGCCGTGGACACGTGCTCTCTTGCATACTTACAGCTTTGTTAACAGCATCTGGAACCATAATTTTTAGGACATTAACATACAGAATCGTCAAAGGCAGTCTTTGACCAAGAAATCCCCAGTTCCAAAAAGACGGATTGAATTCTCTGCTTCAGGAACGATTCCTTGGGTGTTCTTATTTTTCGGATGTCTGTTTAGGACTTTATTTGGTCACCACACCACTAGTCAAAACTCCGTCGGAATGTTACTGACGTTAATATGTTACTTGCCACACAGGCTAAAAATGTACTTGAGTTGTTTCTCAGGAAGAATTAAATATGGCGCGATAGGCCTGTTACTTCATTTAACCTTTAAAGTACTTGTAAAGATTATGCACCAAGGTTTTCAAGGAAAATGTTTTAGTTCTTCACAGATATCACTCATCAGTACTTAACGCTGGCAAAGTTTGGGTTAACCCCAGTATTCACTGAATAAAGGAAAAAACACATATAAAATAATTATACATACTAGGTACTCGTTATAACTTACATTTTTAAACTGCAAGCGTACAGCTTGACTTATCATTTAAAACTTCCCGTAAAATAAGTTATATACATAAAATCAATCATCATGAATTAGGAATACATACGTATCCCGTCAATACTCACTGGTGTAGCATTTCAGTTATAAGTTAATTTTAAAATATATTCTCGTCTGATTATTTAGCTATTAAATTTAATTACTTATAGCTACCTGGTTTTAAGCTAGAAATTATACTTTATTCTGCTTTCCACTGAAACACGTCACTAGAAAATAATACAGACTATATTTTTTAAGCCCTCTGCACAAAAATCTAACTAGTGAAATAAGCGATTTAACACTTTAAACACTTCACAAAATTACTAGATATCTAATATATAATATTTACCTCCGCACAGAACTACAGATAAATACCACGAACTAGAATCATTCAATATAATGGTAATCTAGAACTCAGCAAAATGCTGCCCAGAAACTAAAGACTTCAATACACAAGATAATCTTCTAGCCTGGCGATCTGTCTACTGCAGATTTAGGAGTAAGAATGAAAATCTAGTTTCAAACTCTGGTTAATATACGCGTCTTAGACACCTCCGTCTAACAAACTGGCCGAAAAGTGCCCTGACAGAGGAAACTACCAGACAAATGTCTCCTCATCATGTCTGACAGAGTGAGTTCTCAAACGTTTATGTCGAGAATCTAGCCGAAGAGCGCTGTGTCATGAGAGAAGTATAGACACCTGTCTGCTTTCTGTGTCTGACCAGATGTCGGGTTTCACACCTCTCCTGAGCACTCAGCCGATGAAACTACGTTGTGACAGGTGAAAATGCAGACGATATGTCTGCCCTATGTCTGAGATAGATGAATATTCACAGTGTACGTCTACAACGCAATAACCTCCAGAGCCTGACATCTACGTAATAGAATGCGTATCAGTATGAGAAAGAAAAACGGTAAAGTGAGAATGGGAACGAAAATATTTTTCGCAAACGACCGAATGCGAAAAATACAGGAAAAGAATAAAGAGTGATAATAAAATAGAGGACACGGGTGGAAGAAAGAAAGAATATATAGAAAATTTATTGATCATAATCTCTATGCGACAGGCAAACATACCCGTCTGACAATCTGCCCTGTCGCGAGAGGTTAAGTAATTTATGAAGAATATAGACAACACGGTGTGTCAGGTGATACAAGGATAGTTGCCAGAGAAGAGTCTGGTCTTATAAGAAATACCCCATTCTCAGAGCAATGGTGTATAGAGTTCATAGGTTTAAAGTCAGGCTGTAAAGAATTACTGGCCGAGATAGTAATATTCAGTACCAGTATTCTATGGTGCCTCTCTCGGAATTATACCTATGGGCTGTTATGGTATCTAGGGGAATTAATTAAATTCAAAGTAAAATGAATTCAAAGCTGACATAAAGTAATCAAAACAGTGCACTACAATTTCTTAATTTTATTTATGTACATTCATCTGTTTTGTTTTGTTTGTGTAAACACAAACCCTAAAAATAAAAAAAACACACTGATGATGTTGCATGTATGTACACCCTATAAAAGTCAATTACTAAAATTAAAGTCTTTTCCTTGTTGCTAAGGCTCCCTTGTTATGAAAATAGTCTTAGTTCAACTAATCATGCTTCTATCTCAAGAGAGTGTTCATAAGATATTCCGAAGTCAAGAACAATGCTGCATTGGCAGGGCAATTGTTAATTTTATATTGGTCCGCCGCCTTTTATGAAGAATTAAGCAATTAATAATTTCAGCTCGTCAAGCCCCCACCCCGATTTACTCAGTGGAATTTTTATTATTAGGTATAGCTCTGTTTAGAGTGTATTTAGTAAATTGACTGAGACAAACATGCAGTACATTTAAAATGATTAAATCGAAGTTAAATTTGTATAATTACAAATAACACATTTAATAATCATTTAGTTTTAACAAGGTTTAGAAAATTTTAATAATGATTTAACAGAAAGTTGTCATTACTGTTGTGATGGGATGAACGTTTATAAAGGATTTCACGAGGCAGCTTTAACGTTTAACTTTTCTGCCAATAATAGTTTGGTTCTTTGTGGACTGATCACGCTCGTCGCTAGTCAAGGTTGTTAGGGCGCAGCATGTTCCCAGAAATGTCAGGAAGTGTCTACGAAGTTGGTCCCTCGTCTTAAAGCTCAGGCCACTGTTCCCTTCTTGTTCCAGAGATAGTACCCTCAACTGGTACCACCAACAACTATGATAAAAGAATAGAAACGAAACGCTCTCCTGAGTATTGCGTTTCCCGACACATACTTATGTGTTCCCTTCTCTCTATTCCACCATCCAATTTTTACTAGCTTGCAATATAAGAAATTTATATTCTTATTATGTTCGCATGTGAGGATGCCGAGTTTTGTTGTAGCAGGCTTTTTGCCGAAATAGTGATCTATATATGGATGGGGAAAAGTGATAATCATTTAGACATGTTGTATGTACTTTACCCCAGTGTTTATTCTCTTTTGCCAAGGAATGGCAAAGTTATATTTCGCATAAAAAGGTAAAACCACAATTTATTATGAACTTGGGCTTCGCCATCGGTGTTGATAAGCAGATGCACAGTGGTACTTTTAAAAAGAATATCCATTCAAAGGAAGAAGACATTCCTATGTATCAGCACTGGATTGTATGATATTATTCAATTACCTCTATGAGAGAACCTATGAAGAAATGAGGACATTTAATGAATGACTAATTTTGGTCTATATTCTATTGTGAGTGAA
This sequence comes from Oreohelix idahoensis, assembly GCA_024509875.1. Taxonomy (NCBI): domain Eukaryota; kingdom Metazoa; phylum Mollusca; class Gastropoda; order Stylommatophora; family Oreohelicidae; genus Oreohelix; species Oreohelix idahoensis. Next base: position 180,725 of record JAMPIV010016874.1, read on the forward strand.
GCTCACGAGAGAGAGAACAGCCATGTTGAAATTCATATACTTTGTATTTATCGAGTGAGAAAAAGGGATGCCTGTACTATCGCTCGATGAACCAAGAGATCACTGCTACATGTGAGAACCCATGTCTGGGATTCCTATATTATGAAATATATATATATTGAACTTTACGTGAAGGAATATTCGCTAGACGAGGTTAGGTCTAGGAGCCTTCCTATATACTGGTTATGGTCTGACGTGCCCAGTCAGTAAAGCCAGATGATTTACATGATGGAACGCTGAATGCTTATTTACGAATGCTCCATTATGATATTTGCCAAGCATGAATGCTAACTTAAGATGATATTCCTGTGATCAACATTATGCTGTCTATGTCGACATTTGTTCCTGTAACCATACACGTACTGTCCAAGTGTGCGTCCCATTAAATGTTATAAAAAGACCACCGTAGTTCCAGTACTTCTTGAATTCGAACAGTGTGAGTATGAGTGATGTACTACCAACCTGTCAACTCTATCGAATCATTCTACCATTCGCGTCCTGACATTCAGATACACACTCATTGTTTACACTCACATTCTTGTCGGAGCCTCATCACGTTCCAGGACAAGATGACCTGTATGACCAAAACTGTGCTGGGTTTGATGAGTTGACAATCGTTACACTTTACTACACCAGTCCCAACATCTACATTTATCCACTGGTGGACATTCACATCATTTAGCAAATAAAGCATGATTCAACAACTAGTAGCCAGTATGAGTTAACAACTACACAAAGAAAGAGTTTAACAACTGGTGTGCCAGCTTCCTGGGTCAACCTGCACAGTGACCATATTGAGAAGTAAACTACTGAGACCAGACGTTCCTTGGGGTCTGTTACGACACACAAATACATCAACAGTACAACTCTACAGTGATGTCAGCGTGACCTGTCCTGTCGAGAGTATGCAGTAACTAGGTCAGGGTTTGTTGACATTTGGTTCGTTGGACATTTGCCATACAACTGACAGTGTTACACAGCGAGCTTGGTTGAAACATAGAACATTACACATCAGGTCTGGAGAATATTTGACAGTGTTTGCGAAAGAAAATGTTATTGAACTGAGAAGTCCTACATTGATTGTTATCATTCAAATCAACGATGGAGCTTCTATTTCTGTGTTGAATTTAAAATAATTAGACCAGAAGTATTTGTTTAATAAAGTACCACAGTACTGTACTATTAGGCAGTGTAACTGAGCCTTCATTCCAACACTCTATTTACATCATATTGCCATACTATTTATGCATTTATGTATTTATGTTTAACTATTTATATGTGATATTTGTTTGTATCCTGCGGGTTGTTGTTTCGGTTGGGCGGCGTCACACAGCAGAGTATCCCACGTAATAGAGGGTCTGATGTGTGCGTTTCTATAGGTGCAATTTTCTTTATTGAAAATTTGCTGCGACAGCTGTTGCTATTAGTGTTAGCTGTGAAGTCTGTACTCATTGTTGTTTTTGTAATATTCCTCTGTTCTTTAGTTTGTTTTGATTTGTTTGTAATTTGTTGGTCTACCCTATTCTATCTTTCAGTTCTATTCTCAATTTATATTTATATACTGTGGCGTTATTTGTATTTGTTATCCTCTTGCGGTTTATCTTTTATTGTTTTTCCCACTTGATTTATTTCATTTCCGCAAATGTTTTCATGTTCTTCTGTATAACTGTTTTGTTTTGTGCCTGATCGACATACACTATTTAAAATATAGTTGATCATATAAATTGATGTACAAGAATCAACTGATAGTTAATTGCTATTACTAAAGGTACACAGTTGATGATATAAAACACTATTTCTGGTGCACTGCACTTATATTATAGAGTGAACCAGCAACTTATAGCTGTTATTATATAAGGATTTATACAAGACCTTTGTAAGGCTTGTTTCCCACAGTGATTGGGATAGTTAAGTACTATTTTTCACAGGTTACAAAGTTATCATACAAAGTCTTTGATTAAGACTAAGAAAGTAAATTTATTTACTTTTGCAAATTACTGATCTTATTAGACAAGATGTCTACCTTGGATTATTTTATCACACAAGGCAGGGCTCTTGATAAGACTGGTCAGCAATTAGAACAATGGGCAGTTGCTCAATATGACAAAGCATTAGCTGCAGAAGAGAGAAAACTTGCTGCTGCTGCTGAAGAAAGAAAAGCATTGATTGAAGAAAAGAAATTAGCAGCTGAGGAGAAAAGATTAGAAGCTGAGGAAAAAAAATTACAAAGAGAGGATGAACAAAAGAAATTGCAGATACAGACTGATGAAAAAAGATTCCAGATGGAAATGGAAAAAGAGAAAAGAAAAGATGCTGCAGAAGAGAGAAAATTACAAGCTGCTGCAGAAGAGAGAAAATTACAAGCTGAAGCTCAAGAAAAAAAAGCAATAAGAGAACATGAACACCAAAAAGAACTTTTAGCATTTGAGTTAGAAAAGTTAAAGTTAACAAACATAAGTAATGTTAATCAAGCATCTAGTGGTAATGGTAAACCCTTTACTTACAAGGTCAAGGTACCAGCGTTCAACCCTTCCAGTGATGACATAACATTCTGGCTAAACAGATTTGAACGCTCGTGTCGAGCACATAATGTGGACAAATCACAATATGCTAACCAGTTATCAGAAAATCTGAAAGGTGATTCTCTGACTAGTTTAAGTTTGGTTGAAGAGGCTGACAAAGATAACTATGATGTTATTAGGGCAGCCTTATTAAAGAAGTATCAGTTGTCTGAAGAGGGTTATCGGAAGTTGTTTAAGACAATGGTGCCTGAGGCAGGTGTAGAATTCTCAGAATTCATTGCAAGGACACGACTTACATTTGATCGTTGGATTGAGCTATCCAAAACAGAAAAGACTTATGAAGCCATTATGGACTTGATACTCAGAGACAAGATTATGTCAAGTATAAATAAACCTTTCCTCGAATTCTTACATGAGCGTAAACCTAAGTCTCTAAAAGAAATGGAACAATATTGTACCCAATACGTCACTGCACATCCGGACGTAGCTATTAGCAACAGTAAGGTTAAAGAAGGTATGCCAGTTGCTTCTGCAACACCATACAACCCTAATCACTCTCACAAATTCCAAGGACCTCAAAATAGGTTTAATAAAAAAGGTAACTATTACAGTTATCAGAACCAAGGTAACCAATCATTTCAGGGTTCTTCTTCGAATACCTGGAGAAGAGCTGACAGCCCTCGATTCAGGGGTGGTCATAATTACAGGAACTTTCGCAAAGGAAGTCATTCTAGAAACTATCCAAGTTTTCCTTCATGGAGACAACAGGATCATAATTACCGAGATACTCATTATAATGAATATGATGATAGTAACCAAAGGAGCTATGATTCAAACCCGAGTAGGGGTTATAATGGTGGAAACAATGATAAGTACAGAGGCAATAATAACAGAGGTAGAGCACAATTCAAAAAACATAAAGCTCATTACCAGGCGAACTCTGCACAGCAAGAGTCCCACGAAGCCTATAAACAAAATAAAGATAATGATGACTCTAATAATATGGCATGTGCCGCTTTTGATTTTGGGAGAGCATCTCAGTGCCCCCAATGCAAAACATTATTTGAGCCAACCACAGTGTCTACTTTAAGCTGTGGCCATCCTCTTCCCGCTCTTCCTGCGTCAATCGCGCATGATGGGAGAGGTTCTCTTGTCTTACACAAAGGTATAGTAAATGACAATCCAGTCTCAGTACTTTTTGATTCTGGATGCACAACTATTGGGGTTAGGCAGTCACTCATAGATCCTTCTCATTCTACAGGCAAAGTAGTCAAATGCGTAACATTTGGCGGCACCATAGAGAAATACTCTACCGCTATCATTAGGATTGCTACTCCTTTCTTCACAGGAGATGTACACGCATGTCTTTTGCCGGATCCGATCGCTGATCTTATCATCGGTCGCATTCACGGAGTCAAAGAATGCACTCCGGAGCAAATTTCCGTTTGGGAAAATCAAAATATGCAATCTGCTAATGCAGTAGTCACTAGAGCTCAAGCTCTCAATATGCCTGAAACTTCATCTGTTGAAGATAATGAAGTGCATAACCAAGATGATCCCTTGGTAATTTCTCGTGACTCGTTTATAAAACAACAAGAAGAAGATCCGACTCTTAAGAAATTCTTCACTCTTGTAACAAAAGGTGATCCGAATAAAGATTCAAATTGTAAATCTTGGATTACAATGAAGAATGGCGTACTTGTACGTATGGTGCAAGACTCCACTAAGTCAAGTCATTCTCAGATTCTTGTACCCAAGAATTTGAGAGTTAAGATCTTACAACATGCACACGACTCTCAGTGTGCTGGTCACATGGGTTTTTCCCGTACTAAGTCAAGAGTTCTTGCGGCTTTCTTTTGGCCTTTTGTGAACAAGGACATACGGATCTATTGTCGATCCTGTAAAGTATGTCAAGAAGTCAAATCCAAAGGTCCTCGTCATGCTGCGCCTATTCAGGCTGCAGATATTCCTATTCGTCCATTCCAGAAAATGGCGATAGACATCATTGGTCCATTCAAGATCAAATCTGCTAGAGGACATCAGTTTATCTTAACGTGTGTAGACATGTGCACACGTTGGCCAGAGGCTATCCCTCTAAAGAGCATTACTACCGCTGACATTGCAGATGCTCTTTGGCTTATATTTTCTCGGCTGGGATTCCCCGGAGAAATATTATCAGATCATGGCACCCAACTGATATCGGATACCATGTCTCAAGTAATGTCTACTCTACAGATAGAGAGATCTTTGAGTAGCATCTATCATCCTATGTCCAATGGGATGGTCGAGCGACTAAATAGAACACTTAAGAACTTATTAGGGAAGATAACTGAGGATCATCCTCAGATTGGGATAGGGTTTTACCCGCGGCCCTCTTCGCGTACAGAGAGGTCCCCAATGAACATACAGGGTTTTCGCCCTTTGAACTTGTCTTTGGCGCGCGACCGCGCGGCCCAATGTCTTTGCTGCATGATCTTATAACAGCTGACAATATTGACGATGACACAAAATCTTCTTACGAGTATGTCATCGCGCTGAGACAAAAGATTATCGAAGCATGCAAATTGGCAACGTCCTCTTCTGAGTTTGCTAAGCAGAAGGCAAGACAATTTGCTAATAAGAAGAGAACTTTACGACAACTTTGTCCTGGTGACAAAGCATTTGTTTTGCTACCTTGTCGTGAAAATAGACTCCTTATTAGTTGGAAAGGTCCGTACGATATAATATCGAAAATTTCGGATGTTGACTACATCGTCGATATCAACGGGAAGCATAAAACCTTCCACATCAATATGCTTACGGAGTTCCATGAACGTCCTGACTATCTACAGCCTATTTTCCAGGCAACGGACGATTCTCATGTCAAACATGGTCATTACTCATCACTGTCTGTAATACAGGATGAGGAAACAAGTTTTTCGGATGTTAATCTTCCGCTTCCAATGATCCCACTTCATTCTAGTGAATCATGGAAAGACGTTACTGTTTCTCCTGATTTGTCTCTAGGAGAACGGCGACAAGTTTCGTCTATGTTACAAACATTTCAGGATGTCCTCACTGACATCCCTGGACAAACTCATGTCATTGAGCATGACATTGTTCTAACTGAACATACTCCAATTAGGGTTAGACCTTATCCTATCCCTATACATTTCCAAACACAGGTTGAAAAGGAGTTGGATGAAATGATAGATTTACAAATAATCGAACCATCCACTTCTGCATATTCTTCGCCGATGGTTATTGTTCGGAAAAAAAGACAATAACATACGTCTTTGCGTTGACTATCGCAAATTGAATCAAGTTACGAAGTTCGATGCTGAACCTATGCCTTTACTAGAAGAGTTACTTACTCGTCTTTCTAAATCGCATTTTTTCACTAAACTTGATTTGTCTAAAGGATATTGGCAAGTTCCATTATCCGAACGCGCCAAACCTCTTACCGCTTTCTCTACTCCCAGAGGCCTTTTCCAATGGAATTTTATGCCTTTCGGCCTTATGAACGCACCAGCTACATTTGTACGCATGATGCGTCGAATCCTATCGTATCGGTCAGATGTCATTGCTTATCTAGACGACATCTGTCTTTTCAGCGATACTTGGGAAGATCACTATTCAGGATTAGTTGAATTATTATCAACTCTGCGTGAGTATAACCTGACAGCAAAACCATCTAAAGCTTGTATTGGCTTTAGCGAAATTGCTTTCTTAGGCCATCGAGTAGGTCACGGTTTCTTGAAGACAGAAGACCATAATATCACTAAGATACTTAAAATCTCTATCCCTAGGTCTAAAAAGCAAGTGCGAAGTCTTTTAGGTCTCATACAATTTTATGGACGTTTCATTCCGAATCTGTCCTCTATCATGGCACCTCTCTCTACACTATTAAAGAAAGGGTCGCCTAACATGGTTCACTGGTCTCATGAATGCCAATCTTCACTAGAGAAGATCAAAACTATGTTTTCATCACCACCTATTTTAGTGTTACCTACAACAGATAAGACATTCGTTCTTCGTAGTGACGCTTCATCCGCTGGGATTGGAGCGGCACTAATGCAAGAGTACTCTGGAACTCTGCATCCTGTAATGTACATATCCAGAAAACTTAATGCTGCAGAAAGGAATTACTCGGTTTTAGACCGTGAATTATTGGCAATGGTTTGGTCAATTCTCAAACTCCAAAGATTCCTTCTGGGCGCGCATTTCGTAGTGGAAACTGACCAAAAAGCTCTTACGGCTATCCAAAGTAAGAACTTGAAGAGCTCGAGATCAACTCGATACGCAATCGCTCTTCAACCTTTTCATTTTTCGGTACGAGCTATCCGTGGTTCAGAAAATGTGATGGCGGACATTCTGTCCAGATGCCCACATGATGCCACTTAACTGTTAAATATTGGTTTTTTTTTAATATATATAACTTTACAACAGTTATTTTTTGGTTTCTTTACTAAGATACACATTTGTAATTTAATAATAGAAGGATGGTATCGCTACTTAGCGGTTTATTGATGTTAATTCACGATATCTTTGCATTTCTAAGTCGAACTAATTTGGTTGTCGCTAGAAAAGGTCAAAGGCTATGCAGCGGAAGTATCGCTAGCAAGGGGTGTGTGATCCATGGCTGTCATCCTGTGAGGATGCCGAGTTTTGTTGTAGCAGGCTTTTTGCCGAAATAGTGATCTATATATGGATGGGGAAAAGTGATAATCATTTAGACATGTTGTATGTACTTTACCCCAGTGTTTATTCTCTTTTGCCAAGGAATGGCAAAGTTATATTTCGCATAAAAAGGTAAAACCACAATTTATTATGAACTTGGGCTTCGCCATCGGTGTTGATAAGCAGATGCACAGTGGTACTTTTAAAAAGAATATCCATTCAAAGGAAGAAGACATTCCTATGTATCAGCACTGGATTGTATGATATTATTCAATTACCTCTATGAGAGAACCTATGAAGAAATGAGGACATTTAATGAATGACTAATTATGGTCTATATTCTATTGTGAGTGAAGCTCACGAGAGAGAGAACAGCCATGTTGAAATTCATATACTTTGTATTTATCGAGTGAGAAAAAGGGATGCCTGTACTATCGCTCGATGAACCAAGAGATCACTGCTACATGTGAGAACCCATGTCTGGGATTCCTATATTATGAAATATATATATATTGAACTTTACGTGAAGGAATATTCGCTAGACGAGGTTAGGTCTAGGAGCCTTCCTATATACTGGTTATGGTCTGACGTGCCCAGTCAGTAAAGCCAGATGATTTACATGATGGAACGCTGAATGCTTATTTACGAATGCTCCATTATGATATTTGCCAAGCATGAATGCTAACTTAAGATGATATTCCTGTGATCAACATTATGCTGTCTATGTCGACATTTGTTCCTGTAACCATACACGTACTGTCCAAGTGTGCGTCCCATTAAATGTTATAAAAAGACCACCGTAGTTCCAGTACTTCTTGAATTCGAACAGTGTGAGTATGAGTGATGTACTACCAACCTGTCAACTCTATCGAATCATTCTACCATTCGCGTACTGACATTCAGATACACACTCATTGTTTACACTCACATTCTTGTCGGAGCCTCATCACGTTCCAGGACAAGATGACCTGTATGACCAAAACTGTGCTGGGTTTGATGATTCAACAACTAGTAGCCAGTATGAGTTAACAACTACACAAAGAAAGAGTTTAACAGCTATCTATTTGGTTTACATAGAATATGTTTACATTTACATCTCCACTGAGTGAAAAGTGTTCACAATATAAATTAAATATGTTCTCATTTACATATACACTTGTTGAATAGTTTGAAACTTTTATTAATTTTAAAGTGAATATGTGTACATAGATATTTACACTGGTTTGAAAATGTAAATATTATACTTAGAATGTACATCATTTCTTTCATCTTTACCTCTCTGCTCCATATGGAACTTGGGACTACTTGTGCTTTTAGTTCTCTTTAAGAAACTAGCGATAAGCAGTCACCAGCCCTTGCAGTGGTGGTTCATGAAATCATCATTCTAAACGCTGAGGTTGCCAGCCTCAAATGATGTGGACCTCCACTAGCGATTTTCACATATTAATATTCACATGGCAATATATACATATTAGTTCACATGTTAGTAATGAAAAATATAAAATGCAAAATGCACAACTTACGTCAATCCTGGCTCACAGACATTTTGCTCAGATGAATAAAGTTAAGGCACTAGCAGATGCCTTTTTAAACGTGCTCTTGGTGGTCGTTACTTTTACAAGATAATTCCATCTAAGAGTCCGTGTGTTTCAGTTTCCTCAGATTCCGGTTCGTTATTAAAATGGTAGAGTTTTCCTGGGCTGTGTAAGTCCTTTCAAAATACTCTAATAAAAGTACGGCCTGATAAATGGAATTCTGAATTCTAACTTCTGGCAGTCTGGTTGTGTCGTCTTGGCAAGCAATTTCTCACAGTTTCTTAACACTGAAACGTGTCAGGTTTTATTGCCTGTACTCCCCCACATTTGGTTTGTTGCGTTGCTAAGAAAGCGCCAATCGTTTTCATATATGGGTGGGGAAATTTAAAATCATTTTCGACATGAAAAAATGATGTGCATGATGCAGAGGTCACCTCTCCCATATATTTTATGAAAACATTCGATTGCCTGGCAGCAAACTCGCCAACACATCTCTAACCTCATACGGCAATGTGTGTAAGATGTAACAACTTATAACTTTCATTTAAAGTAATGTCTTCGTGATAGTCGGACCGGAAACGATTATGTCATTTATATCTGTACATAAGGTGTCTCACAGACGAGTAGTCTTGTTACCTCTCGCTTGAGCACGCAAAACCCGTCTCTTTACCACCTTGGCAACAGACGCACCCTTACCTTGTCAGGGCTTAAACAAATACGCTCGGGCGATTTTAGTGTTAATCAGTCGCGGTCAAGGTTTGGTACACAAGAATTTACCAACATGACTGCCGTTCCAACATTGCATCACCTGTCTACTATCTCGGCAAGGATGGTCAGGTAAACAGACAAGACGAATTATTACTGAAAGGAGTGTAACAATGAAAATACCAAATTTCTGCTGCATAGCAGAGAAAGAAAGAGGTGCCGACATAGGAAAAAAACACGTAAATAGTCAGTACAAGAAATGTAACTGATTACTGCCTCAGTGAAAGAGGGATGGAGAAAGGGTCGCCCGAAATCCATCTTGTGACAGTATCTATTTATAATCATGAAATAAAATATGTTGAAATGTACAACAATCATCATTAAAACGTACATTTAATATTGTATATGTCTCCATTGTAACATTAGAACATGCTTCTTTCTTGATATTAGAATAGTTACAAATATCTTAACATTCGGACATTCATCTGTCTCGATACTACAAGTCTACAATAGATGCATCGATCTTGACATTAGAATAAATATATCTAACACAGCACTAGAATAGAAACATCTAATCTGGACATTTGATAATATACATCTCTCTTGATAATGGAACATAAACATCTGTCTAGACATTACATAAGGGTCCTTAATGAATCAACCGAAAAGAAAATAAAGAGTACTCTGCAGGGCATTGATGAATGACGTTCTCTTCTAATGTATTATCTCATGTTTATAGAAAGCTAGCTTTAGAAGTAGAGTGCTAATGTTCCTTTGACGAGACACAGTCTTTCTTAATTCCGTATAGCTGTACGGTTGTGTCAAATTTATTTACCTTTAGGCTGATATATTTCGAACTGACATTTCCACTGCACGTGGGTGTTTGAAAAGTTAAATTGTTGGAATAGCATTCATTCATTCATTCATTCATTCATTCAATCATTATTATGTAAAGCCGTTCTTTATTTATGTGTAGTAGTTGCAGTTGTATTTAGTTGGCTGATCCCACAGCAGATACGGACGTAGGGGAGCGAAGTGTTAGATCAGAGTTCGGCAACCCTGGAGATTTCTGGATCTACAAGGTACTCTTGTAACACTGAGCGCCCACTAAAGATCTACCACCCACACACATCCACGCACACAAATATATATATATATATATATGCGTATGTGTACTTTTAAAGGGGAGGGGGTGGGGATGATGAACCTCACAAAGATAATATCTCGCTCCTATCTCATGCAGTTCACGATTATATTTTGTAGCCAGCTCGAGTTTTCATTGAGAATGCGGAAAAAGCACCTTTGTTCCCCCGATTTTAAATGTCTGCAAGAGAGATCTCGAAATTTCCCTAGTTTAAAAAAGTCCTTCTTTTTCTTTCTTTTTACATTTGTCTTTATGAAAATACATATTATACCCATATATATATATATACACACACACACTTAACGTAAAGAGGTCAGTCTGGAAAAAGTATGCTCCAGGAAATAGGAGAAGCATTTTACAAGTCAAAGCATCTTCTGTGAGGTCAGACTGCTCTGCTGTCACCTTTGACAAAATGAAACAAATGATGTTTTAATTTCAAAGCTCAGCTTCACCCCTTCATCTACAGCCACTTGTGACAATTCTTCCTCCCTACTAATATTAATGAACGTTCCAATAACAGAATGTTTAGACAGCTTCCTTCTCCCGGCGAAGTAGCCGTGCTCGAAACCTGGTAGCCTCACACTCCTGTCTGCCCAGCTGTAAAAAGATGCCTGACTCTGCTCTTGAGTAAAGAAAGTCAAAGGCAGTGAGGCGCGGAACTAAAGATAACACATTCAGTACTTTAGGCCTTGACGTATCGTCTGGTTGCGGACCATGTCTCTTCTTGTTACTTCACCCACCTTCCTCAAATACCTCATTTTTGAGGTTTGAGTCTGGTTTTTGTTGGTTGTAGTCATTGCCCAACTCTCGCATCCATATTTCAAGACTGGGACATAGGTGGAGCGGTATACAGCCATCTTCGTTTTCTTACCAACCTCTCTCTTGCTGAGGAATCCTCGATTTATGGCCTGAAAAAGTCTCTCAGCTGCTGCTTTTCGAGTGATGCCTCCATTTCGGTCTATAATAGCTCCGGGGTATTTAAAGTGGTCGACATGCTCCAGGACCTGTTCTCCCAACTTAATCTGATGTCTTCTTTCTTCTCGTGATATCATCATGGATTTTGTTTTAGAGCTGCTTATGACCATCCCTCTCTTCTCCAGCTCTTCTTTCCAGACTTGCAGGTTGGATTGTAGATGTGCCTCTGATTTAGCAATCAGGGCAACATCATCAGCAAATGCCAGCTCTGAAATACAGACCTGTCTCATCTTCCAGTACCCCACTGAATACTTTCTTGTTCTCTCCTTAAATGCCTTGATGACACCGTCCATGAGAAGTATGAAAAGATAAGGTGGCAGGATATCACCTTGTCTTACACCAGTGGCGGTCCTGAACTCTTCTGACATATGGTTTGCTGTCATAACATAATTTATGCAAGACTTGGGGAAGCTCTGTATAGCATGAATCAGAGGTGCTGGAATGTTCTACCTTGCCAAACAGTCCCAAAGTTAGCTCCAGGGGACCCTGTCAAACGCCTTTTCCAGATCTATGAAACAAAGATGGATCTCAGTCTTATACTCAAGGGCCTATTCACTGAGCTATCTGAGTGTGAATATTAGGTCTTGAGTACTTCGGTTTGCTCGGAATCCGCACTGGACCTCATGCAATTGTGGCTCAGCTAGGCGTCGGAGTCTCTGCTCTAGGATTCTAGAGTAGATTTTACCAGGGACACTGAGAAGGGATATGCCTCTATGGTTTCCACATTGTCGATTGTCACCCTTTGTCGTAGATTTGTGATAGGTGATTAAGACTTAGTTTGGTCCCTTCTGAACAGACATAGAAATAAGTGATAGCTCAGTGGGAGGTGATAAAATAGAAATAGATTTCACGAGTGAGGTGGAGGAAATATAGTAGATTCTGTCTCTGACACTCGAGAAGCTTCTCTCAGTTAGCCTATCATCTACAACAGAGTTAGATTACTCAAACAAATCTAATATAATATATAGTAGTATATATATACCTCCCATACACACACACATAAGTGACTACAATAGACACACAGACGTGAAGCTATGACAATGGAAATATAGATAATTGGAAACGAACTGACCGACACACTGGAATAAGTTTATGTGAAGTTTAATTATCATAATAAACTTCCATCACAACATATAAAATTTCATCGAACATATACAAATAGTAATAAAGTCAATGAATTGCTACAAGAATGATAGACCCATTGGAATGATCCTTTCCCTCGATGTATAGCCCACAGTCCTGTTAGAAGGAAAGTGATAGCCACAAAGAGTCACGGAAACATAGGATTTAGTCTAAGAGTTCCCTTTAAAGATATGAACAGACTTGGATACTCTGATCTATCCTAAGGACAATATTGTTAGTAACAAAAGACTTGCATAAAGAAATTTAAGACAGCAAAATGGTGCCAAAATACAACAATAAAGGAATCAGTCCTGCATTCACTCTATTCAATCAGCCGTGATCACGTGCTTTCATTCGTACTTACAGCTTTGGTAGCAACTTCTGGAAAACACAATTTTTAGGACATGCACATACAGACTCTCCAATGATAGTCTTGGCCAAGAGAACCCCAGTTCCAAAAAGACGGGTTGAATTCACTACTTCAGGGAACGTTTTCTTGGTTATTCTTATTTATGAATATCTGTGTAAGTCACATTAAAATTGTCCAGGCACGAACGTTAACAGCGCGCACAGTGTCAATAGCTTAGGTTTCTAGTAATGAGGAATGTCAGGTCAGTGCCTTCTCTCAGTATAGGACTTGATTTGGTCACACCACCACTAGTCAAAACTCCGTCGGAATGTTACTGATATTAATATTTTGATTGCCACAAGGGCTGAAATGTACTTGAGGTTTTTCTCTGGAAGACTTAAATCAGGCTAGAGGGGCCCGTTACTTCATTAAATCTTAAAATGTTTATGTAATGGGTACTCTGCCGTTCTGGATGCCAATGCAATCTAGACAGGTTTTACTTTATACACCCAAGTCTTTAAGAAAAAATGTTTTAGTTCTTCACAGATATTTCTCCGTACAAAACGCTGGCAAAGTTGGGTTACCCCAGTTTTCACTGAATAAAGAAAAAACAACATATAAAATACTTATACATACTATGTACTCGGTTATAACTTACATTATAAACTGCAAGCGGAGAGCTTGACTTATCGTTTAAAACTCCCGTGAAATAAGGTATAATTCATAAAATCAATCATCATGAATTAAAAATACTGACGTATTTCGTCAATACTCAATGATGAATCAGTGCAGTTATAAGTTAGTTTTAAAATATTCTCGACTGAGTATTTAGCAGTTAAATTAAATTTATTTATAGCTGCATGAGTTTAAGCTAGAAATTATAATTTATTCTGCTTTCCACTGAAACACGTCACTAGAGAATATAACAGACTTATAAATTAATTTCTTCTGCACAAAAGAAACTATAGAAATATAATAGGCGATTTAACACTTAAATCACTCACAAAATACTAGATATATTATATTACCTCCAACCAGAACTACGAGTATCACAACGAAACTAAGAGTTTCACTTATAAATATAAGTATCTAGAACGAAGCGATCACGTCTACTGCAACTTGGAGATTGAATGAAATCAAGTTTCCACTCCGGGGTAGATATATGAAAACAGACAAAGGATGCGCGTTATTTCCAAAACCCCTGTCTCCCCCTCTCCTCTTTCTCTCTCTCTCTCTCTTAACACTTCCCATTAACTTAGACGTTGCCCGTAACTGCCAAACGTGCGTTTTCACACCTTCTACGACGACCTGTCTCATTTCTGAGCGATGCGGATGGCAGTTTCCCCACCTCGCCGAGAAATTTAGCCGAAGAAAACTCGTATCAGATGGAAATGCTAGACGATATGTCTGCCATCTATGTCTGACAAGAACGTTTATTCACAGTTATTCGTCCACCTCCAGAGCCTGACATCTTACGTAATAAAGTGCTTTTCTAAATGAGAATAGAAACAGGCGAAAGTTTGAATGGGAAAGTAATATTTAGTCGCAAACGAACGAATGCGAAAAACAGGAAAAGGATAAAAGAGCGATAATAAAGTAGAGGGCACGGGTAGAAAAAGAAAAGAATATAGAAAATGTATTGATCATAAATCTCTATGCGACACCCTTTTTGAAAATTGGTGTTATGATGGCAATCTCTCAATCCTTTGGTATGGTCTTGTTGCACCACGCTGCCTGTAGGACCCTTAAGAGTAATAGGTTGCCTGATGCTCCCATGTACTTAACCATTTCATCATGGCCTGCTGCTTTGCCCATCTTGATTTTCTCCAGTGCTGCCTTCAGTTCTTCCATCTTTATGTCATCTTCACCATAATTTGTTTTCTCTTCTGTGCTAGTGGTTATCATTTCTGATGCTTCACCATGCTCATCATCCAGGAGTTCTGAGAAATATTCTTTCCATCTTTCCATTACTTCCTTCGGGGCAGTAAGCAATTCGCATTGCTTGACCTTTATAAATTTGAGAGGGCATTGTTTTTCCTTCCTCATGTTCTTTGGGGTCTTATAGAACAATTTCTGGTTTTCTTGCGCATCTTTTTCTAGCTTTTCTCCAAATTCTTCCCAGGACTGCTGTTTTACTGCTAGCACCTTGTTCTTTGCTTCTGTTCTGAGTGCCACATATTCTCTATATTTCTCCATTTGTCCTGTATTGTTTTTAGCTCCTAAGTATTGTTTCCATGCCATTTTGTTCTCTCTTATTTTCTCTTTGACTTCCTCTGTCCACCAAGGTGTCCTCTTTCTCTTGTTCCCAAGTCGGACTTCACCGCATGCTTCTGCAGCAGCTGTCTTTATGATGTCCTTGAATTTAAGCCAGAGGGTTTCTATAGCATTGTTTCTATAGTTATAATACATGTAAGTGGCTCAATCTGTTTTGGATATCATTTTCAAAGCGTGTTTATTAGTTTGATCCAAATAATGACAAGAGTTACAATTTCCATGTTTTTCTTACAATACCTGTCATGGTTGTTTCCCATGCGTTTCTCCTTACGATTTTCGGTCTCATTCTATATCTATTACCGTGGGGGTTTCAAAATAAGTGCTGCCTTATAATGACAGCTACTAGTTTCCTTAATGCGATTCATAATGAACGCCAGTGCCTTCCCCTCACTTCTTGCTCCACTGGTAGTGGTCAAGCTCTTAACATCTATTCCAAATTGGTGACCTTGTTATACTATATCACTCCTGTTCTATACAATTACCCATGTAACTTTTTGGTTGTCATGTTTGTTCTTCGTGTTTCAGAGTCAAACAGAGTCATTGGCAGCTAAGTAGAAACATAAAAGCTGCCTGCCAAGTGAACTCAGCCGTATGTGTTAGCTCTCTCTCTCTCTCTCTCTCTCTCTCTCTCTCTCTCTCTCTCTCTCTCTCTCTCTCTCTCTCTCTCTCTGGATCCGAATTCTTCAATCTCGTTGTAATCAAGATAAGCTTAAGGATGGGCAATTTTGTGCACTCATGCCTGGAAAATTAGACACATGTTATCTTTTAGATGACCATCCTTCCTTCCTATTCCGACACACCTATAAGTCAACTACCAGACATGACGGAAGCAATAAACTAGCATAGTTATCAATTGTCTGTGTCTTGAGTTAACCTTAGACAAGGGAAAAAACCTTGTAAATGTGGTTTTAATCTTTATACTGATCCCTGCCTTTGCTACGCAGCTTCAGATGACCAAACTGCCTCGTGTTTCTTTTTATACAGTTTCTTTTCGTATGTAGTTTATTGTTTTCAGGAAGTGATTTTGGCATAGCCTCTTATTGTTTTCAGGTAGTGATTTTGGCATATCCTTTTATTGTTTTCAGTTAGTGATTTTGGCATATCTTTTTCTTGTTTTCAGGAAGTGATTTTCGCACATCCTTTTAAGGGTTTTGACAAACGCATGCGATTTATAGTAGCGATAGGTGACTACAGCACGTTCACAAAAAGCAGTCTTCTTCTTTCACCTTTCAGCTCCCAAAGTAACATAGGCCTTTGTTACGCACAAATAATTACTTTTTCCAAAGTCTTTGTATGATCATTTTTCGTATGTATGATCATTTTTTGACTGAAATGTGTATTATGTTTTTTTACAGTCAAAGGGACATAACCCGAGTTATTGAGACTACAATTTTTTAGGAGTTTGCCTTCTCTTGTATAGAGATACGTTCGGTCTATAATTTCTTGAACGAAGCGTGACCATATCTCCTTATTTGGTAGTATCAGTCAACTGTTGTAGATGTCTGAAACCTGTCTTAACGCTTCTGTTCATGACCATAAAAGGCGCGACTGTGTAAGACTTTTATCTCGAATGTTCTTAGTATTGCTTTGTGTGAATTGATACTCACGTAGATGAGTTCTGCGCATGTCAAAAACTGGGAGTTCGTTCTGTGTGTTCCGCCCAGCTGGGGAGTTTAGAAATGGTCTGAGTAGCGAGCGGACGCAACCTGCGTCTTGTGATTTTCTGAGGGAAATACGTTGTCTTTGTGAGTTAGTTAGCTAACTAGACGTTTCCCAGTATTATTCAAGCCTGCCTGGAGGCATATGTTCGTGGTTGATTTCCGAAGAAAGGTAATTCCTCTTGTATCGAACTTTTTGCTATCATCTAGAAGTTCGTCATTTTGTCGCTCCTTGCTCGCCTGTGTGATTCAAAATGGAGAGGTACTTTGACTAGGTTTTTCGCCACCGGTATCTTTATACCTGAACTAGTTATATATATATGGGTCGCTCTAGACCAACAAGACTATTGTCTGTGTTCTAGGATTCGTTATATCAGAGATCACGTCCAAGTCAGATGGTTAGACTTAGAAACGTTATAAAGGTCGGTTTGACCTGTATGCCCAGTATGCTATTCACTTGCAGACAGTAAACGGACTTATTGTATACATCTGATCTGCTAGCATCAGAAAGGGAGCATTTATTATTGTCTATGAACATTGAAGATCTGCAGCTGACACTGTTGCAGAAGTTATATATATTATTTATACAGCTTCACGAACCAGAACTTTATGATATCTGTTTACAATACAACTATTGAGTATTGAATCCTACATGACTATCAGTTAATATGATTTTTAATGCTGCATTCGTTATACTATGCTGGTGATGACATAAATATCATGACTGTTTTGTGGCGTGCAATAAATGGTATAAAACTAAAGCGAAGTTACCATTTCTATGACTCTACACGTCATGTTGCCTGTGGTGTACCCTGTGAACTGTTCTACTGCAACACACACAGCAACATTCTAAATCAGAGAAGACACCTACATCTTGCACTTTAATACCAGGTGTCGATAGGGGTGGCAAGTTATCATTTCAGCTCAAATCCACCCTTATCATTTTTTGTGGCCATGTGTTGGTTTACTCTGATACCAGCAATCAAGGGGGTCAACAAACCTAGACATCATCATCAAGCTTTCAACATTACAGTTTCAACTCATCACCTCAATGTTTGATGAAAGATTTTGAAAGTACCCGGCGTTGCTGAAAGTTGGAAATTGTTTCAAAATACCAGGCGTTGCTCGTCAAGTTGGCAGTTTTCCTGATCTGTTAAGAAGGACAAGTGCCGTAACAACTGTTCCGGTCTCAGAGGTACTGTTGCGGGTTCAGAAGGTCAAGTGCCGGTTTGAGCAATTTATAAGATTCAGAAGGTCAAGTGCTCAAGTCAATTTGTAGAATTCAGAAGGTCAAGTTCAGAAGCTGTTTCCTGTTAGAAGCTCATTTCCTTCGTCATGGCAGTTTGCGAGAGCAGATATGGATCAACGTTGGATCATTGTCCTAAGAA
Organism: Oreohelix idahoensis; assembly: GCA_024509875.1. Classification (NCBI taxonomy): domain Eukaryota; kingdom Metazoa; phylum Mollusca; class Gastropoda; order Stylommatophora; family Oreohelicidae; genus Oreohelix; species Oreohelix idahoensis. The sequence goes on from JAMPIV010016874.1 coordinate 199,095, forward strand.
TGCTGATCACATCCTGTTCTGAACTGTGCTGACGTTGTGGATACATAGAAGTTAAGTGGCCTGTTTTGTTTGTGAACTGTGCCCTTATGTTCTAGCTGAGCCTTCTAAATTCTTTCACACTTTTTGCTATTTGTTACATGTTATATGTTATTTATATTTGTATATTTATATGTTTATATTTCAGTGGGTTTTCTCGGTTGGGCGGTGTCTTTCAGTAGAAGATACCACGTCACAGAGGTTCTACTGTTAGCGTTTTCGTTAGGGACTGTGCGAATTTCCTACTGTGAAATTTGCTAGCGACAATCGTTGCTATATCTGTTTAGTTGTGACGAGTTGTGCTTTATTTTCGTTTTTTGTATATTTTTTTTTTCTCTCTTTCTTTCTGTTTTTTAGTTTTGATTTCAATTGTTTGTATTTGTAGGTCTCCTCTTTTCTATTATTCAGTTCTTTACGTAAATTTTTGTGTATACACTGTAGCGTCATTTGTTGGTCATATCTTCGCATTTTGTCATCACATTCTTTGTGATATTTCTTTTTAGTTTCGCTGTTTATTTATTTGACTTATGCGAATGTTTTCGTAGTGTTTGATCTTTGTTATTGTTTACATTGACTTTGATCTTTGTTGTTGTTTACATTGACTCTGATCTTTGTTGTTGTTTACATTGACTTTGATCTTTGTTATTGAATACATTGTTGGTGACCTTTGTTATTGTTTACATTGTCTTGTTATTGTTTGCATAGTTCTTGCATGGTTAGCTTTCACTATTGTTACATATATGCTCATGCACTATTGGTCTATAGCGCACTTATCATAACTAACTGGTGGTTTTTTTGCTTATGCACTATTGTAGTGCAGTTATGATAAATAACTGATGGTTATGCACTGATTTGTGTAGTGCACTGATAATTAAGAGGTGACTTGTGATATTATTATACATTTGATAATACAAGTTGGTGTCAAGTCTTGTTTCCCACAGAGATTGGAGTAAACATAGTGATTATACAAGCACTTTATTAAGTCTTGTTGCTATTAAGATTGAAATAAGATAATTAATTATTTCAGGTTCTGTACTCACATTTTAGACATCATGTCTACATTTGAGTACTTTATTGAGCAGGGTAAAGCCCTTGGGAAGACAGGTGATAAATTAGAAGAATTTGCGACTGTTCAATATGCCAAGGCATTGAAGTCGGAAGAAAAGAAAATGAAAGAACAAACTGAACAAAAGAGAATAGATGCTGAGATAGAACAAAAGAAACTGCAGATGCAGGTGGATGAGAAAAGATTACAAATGGAAATGGAAAAACAAAAAAGAGAAGCAGAATCTCAGGATAAGAGACTTGAAAAAGAGGCTGAAAATAAGAGACTTGAAAAAGAAGCTGAAAATAAGAGATTTGAAAAAGAGGCTGAAAATAAGAGACTTGAAATAGAGGCTGAAAATAAAAGATTAGAAAAACAAGCTCAGGTTGAAGAAAGAAAATTGCAGGCACAGGCTGAGGCTGAAGAAAGAAGGTTACAAAGAGAGTCTGATGAGAGAAAAGCAAAAATGGAGCATGAAGAAAAACTCATAGCTTTAGAGTTAGAGAAGTTAAAGTTATTGAACGCTGGTAATGCTAATGATGCAAATAAGGTGTCAGATAAGACTAATGCAAAGGATTTCAAGCTTAATCTACCAGCATTTAATCCCTCAATCGATGATATAACATTTTATCTAGATAGATTTGAAAGTGCATGTAATGTGCATAATATAGATAAAACATTATATGTTTATCATCTGTCCAAGATACTTAGAGGTGATGCTTTGACTTTGTTGAGTATGGTAGATGTGCCTGACAAAAAACAACTATGAGGTTGTCAGAGCAGCATTGTTAAAGAAGTACCAACTTAACGAGGACGGATATCGTCTTAAATTTAAAAACATGTTACCAGAAACTGGAGTTGAATTCTCTGAATTCATCTCAAGCATACGTCTTACTTTTTTACGATGGATTGAGTTGTCTAAGACAGAAAGTACATTTGAAGCCCTCATGGACTTACTACTTAGAGACAAGGTCATGTCTTCTGTTAATGAAGCTTTTCTTTCTTTTCTTCATGAGCGTAAGCCTAAAAACATAAAAGAAATGGAAGAATACTGTAGCCAGTATGTTACTGCGCATCCTCACATAACCATTAGCAACTCTAAAGTAAAAGAAGGTCTGCCAGTTGCTTCGGCAGCACCTTATGGCCCAAATTTTATGCGTAAATTTCAGGGTAGCCAGCAAAATTTCAATAAAAAGAGTAACCGTAATTATGCCCAGAACCATAGTAATCAATTCCAGGGTGATTCTTCTTCCCAGAACTGGAGACATCCTAATACTACACGTTATTCTACTCCGGTTAACTTTAGAAATTTCCACAAAGGTAATTGGCATAGAGGGAAATATTTTTTGCAGAGACCTCAATACCAAGATAATAGAGGTTCTCAACAGCATAGAGATGGTAATGACAGTTATGGAAACTGGAACTCAAACCAGGATAAAAATTACAGTAGGGACTTTAATGATAATTGCAGAGGCAATAATGGTCGCGGTAGATCGCAACATAAGAGAAAAAGATATCAACAGACAAACTCTGTTCAACAAGAATCTCAGGGAGCAGATAAACAGATTAATAATGATAAAGACCATAATGCTATCGGATGCTCATCTTTTGATTTTGGTAGGGCAAATAAATGTATCCAATGCAGTACTTTATTTGATCCGAAGACCGTTAGTACTCTAAGCTGTGGTCATCCTTTGCCCGCTCTTCCTGCTAATGTTGCTCATGATGGGAGAGGTTCTCTTATATTACATAAGGGGCTTGTAAATAGTAATCCAGTCTCGGTGTTGTTTGATTCTGGATGTACTACTGTCGGCGTTAGGCAATCTCTTGTAGATCCATCCTGTGCTACAGGAAAGGTCATCAAATGTGTCACATTTGGTGGCACGTTGGAAAAGTATCCTACTGCTATAATACATATTGCTACTCCTTTCTTCACGGGAGAGGTCCACGCGTGTCTACTTCCAAACCCTATTGCGGACCTTATTATTGGTCGTATTCACGGAGTTAGGGAATGTACCCCACAGCAGATTGCTGTTTGGGAAGAGCAAAACATTGAAGCTACCAATGCGGTGGTCACAAGAGCACATGCTCTGGATCCACCTCAAACTTCATTAACTAATAATGATGAAGTAAATGACCAAGATAGTCACTTGACTATTACACGTGACTCATTTATCAAATTGCAAGAAGAAGATCCTTCTTTACAAAAATTCTTCATTCTAGCAAAAAAAGGGGATCCTAATCAGAATACTAATAGAAAATCCTGGATTTCTATGAAGAACGGCGTACTTGTACGTATAGTACAAGACTCGACTACGTCCACTCATTCACAAATTCTTGTGCCTAAGAGCATGAGATTGCAAATATTGCAACATGCTCATGACTCGCAATGTGCTGGACATATGGGTTTTTCCCGTACAAAGTCGAGGGTTCTTGCGGCTTTCTTTTGGCCATTTGTGAGCAAGGACATACGAATGTACTGTCGCTCTTGCAAAGTATGTCAGGAGGTCAAATCTAAAGGACCACGACATGCTGCGCCAATCCAGGCTGCTGACATTCCTATTCGCCCTTTTCAAAAAATGGCAATAGATATTATCGGTCCTTTTAGAATTAAGTCGGCTAGAGGACATCAATTTATTCTTACATGTGTCGATATGTGCACACGTTGGCCAGAGGCAATACCTCTCAAGAGCATCTCAACTGCTGATATCGCAGACGCTCTTTGGCTGATATTTTCTCGCTTGGGTTTTCCCGGAGAAATATTGTCAGACCATGGCACTCAACTTATATCAGACACTATGTCACAGGTAATGTCTATGCTACACATTAAAAGATCTCTCAGCAGTATCTATCACCCAATGTCTAATGGGTTAGTGGAACGTTTAAATAGGACTCTGAAAACTTTACTTGGTAAAATAACTGAGGATCATCCTCAGGATTGGGACAGGGTCTTACCCGCGGCTCTCTTTGCGTATAGAGAGGTCCCCAATGAACATACAGGGTTTCCCCTTTTGAACTTGTCTTTGGCGCGCAACCGCGCGGCCCTATGTCTTTACTTCACGATCTAATCACTGCCGATAATATTAGCGATGAAACTCAATCTTCTTATGAGTACGTCATTGCTCTTAGGCAAAAGATCATCGAGGTATGCAAACTAGCAACTTCGTCTTCCGAATTTGCTAAAGAAAAGGCAAGGCAGTTTGCAAATAAGAATAGATGTCTACGACAACTTTGTCCAGGTGACAAAGCTCTCGTTCTACTTCCTTCAAGGGAGAACAGACTTCTAATTGCATGGAAAGGTCCATATGCAATAGTCTCCAAAATTTCTGATGTCGACTATGTTGTCGATATTGATGGAAAGCATAAAACTTTCCACATAAATATGCTCACGGAATTTTATGAAAGACCTGACTATTTGCAGCCTATTTTCCAGGCTACGGACAATTCTCAAGCACCTCATGGTCAGTACTCATCTCTGTCAGTTATACAGGATGAGGAAACTACTTTTTCTGATGTCAATCTTCCTCTTTCTATGGTCCCACTTTATTCTACGGAATCTTGGAAAAACGTGACCGTTTCTCCAAATCTTTCCGCGGAGGAACATCGACAAGTTTCTTCGATGTTGCAAACATTTCAGGATGTTCTTACAGACATCCCGGGACACACACATGTCATTGAACATGACATTGTGCTTACTGATCATAATCCTATCAGAGTCAGACCCTATCCAATACCTATCCATTTCCAGTCTCAAGTCGAAAAAGAATTGGATGAAATGATACGTTTGGAAATCATTGAACCATCCACTTCAGCATACTCTTCGTCTATGGTTATTGTTCGAAAGAAGGATAATAACATTCGCATTTGCGTAGATTATCGCAAATTGAACCAAGTTACGAAGTTCGATGCTGAACCTATGCCTTCATTGGAAGAGCTACTCAATAAACTTTCTAATTCTAGATTCTTTACCAAACTAGATTCGTCTAAAGGTTATTGGCAAGTCCCGCTAACTGAACGTGCCAAACCTTTTACAGCTTTTTCTACACCTAGGGGTTTATTCCAATGGAATTTCATGCCTTTCGGTCTTATGAACGCCCCTGCTACATTCGTACGCATGATGCGGCGAATTCTCGCATATCGTACAGATGTCATAGCATACCTAGATGATATCTGTCTATTCAGTGATTCCTGGGAATGTCACGCGTAGGGAGAGAGCAAGGTCGACACAGGTCAACTGCTCTAGATAACAGTAAGAATATAGATTGATTTTCTTGCAATACTGTAATAATGATGTTATTTGTTATGAAACCAAGAGGTTAACTGTCTGAAATCAAGGGTAACTAAATACCATGTAAGAATATCAGACAAGTTGTTCTCCCACGTGACTTTTGTTCCACAACTAACATACACCACACAATGTTGACCATTCGTCAATAAAGAGGACAGTAAACAAGAAAGGGAAGTAATCACAAAAAGAGAGCCCTGGACAGGCTTATGATATTTTATCAAATTGACTCAGACGTGTAGTAAGTAAATAAACAATATGCTATTTATTAAGGGAATCACATTTACAAAGGGTTATTTTACATCTGATGAAAAAAGAAATATGGAAAAGAATCACGTTTACATCTGAAAACAAACAGGAATTTAGGTCCCAGTGGGGTGCCTTATTTTCTTCACTGACTAAGTCTGAGCGTTTGGTGGCTATGGGTGTATAGTGGTCTTCCTTTACTTTATTATACTTATCGTAGTGTTCTTGTAGGATGTAGGCTGAGAGGACACTCTGTTGTGACTTCTTGATGAGAGCACGTGGTGGTGACTGACTGCCCTGTGTGGCACTAGTGTCTTTAAGGATGTCTGGTTCACACTCAGGGGTGAAGATTCCGTCCCTGTCCCTTCTTGATTTTTGGGCTCAGCAAAATTGAGGGAGGTCGAAGCCAGGTCCTATGTTACTGACACTCTGCACTGGAGAACAAAGTAAGGGGACCATTAATCTCTTGTCTAAAGAGATTTTACATGTATTAAGTTCCTCCCCGAAGACTTTTGGTCTCAGAGCATAGGCACACTTACCACTGAAGACTTTGACTGTCCAGTACACTGTATGTAAAATATATCTCAGTGACCATTGTCTAACAGGCTCTGTCCTCATCCTTCCAAGTCAAGTGTCTCTCCTCTACACTTAATATGTCTTACTATTTTCCACAATCAACAGTCTGTCTTGTAGTCTGGTGTATCTTTAGTTAATAATTAATTCTTAATTATTTTTCAGCAAGGAACAACAGCTTTCATAATGTATACTCATAACAGAGTTGTGTTCTAATAAGGCAAGCAATAATGCACAGTAATAAAATACTATAAGCAAATCATATAAGAAAATTAATAATATGTTATACAGGTACATAATGGATATGGAAGAACTAAATCCAATAGCATAACATATGTTTCTTATCATAGTCAACCACATACTTCTTCTGCAAATTACACTTGTATCATTAAGCAATAATTAAACAAATAATTTTGGGAGATAACTCACCACACAAAATCACTTCAGGTTCACACAATCAGAACTTGAATATTTGAATATATTCATAAGCACGTTATTGACTTTACACACAGTTGTGTACAATCTGTGTATATTCTTTAAAAGTCTTATGTACTTAAAATTTAGTTTAGGCTGCTTTCACGGTGTTCATCAAGAGAGTAAAGTAAAGTTACATTTTCCTCTGATAAATACAGTTTAAGACCGGAAATAGGTGGTCGTCTATGGGTCACGGGTTAATTGATGTCACCCAAAAAAACCCACCATTACCATCGCGTCTTCGCAAAATTCTACCTGCGGAATCTAAATGGCCTGTTAACGAAATTTAATACAAGAACTTCACCTGATCTCGCGTTCTCGTAGGAAAAAAAAAAGAAGGGGGTCATAGGGAAGACTAGAAAACAGTGACAGGATGGACTGAGTAAAGGAATGTGGAAGATTTAGGAAGAGAAAGGATAGACTGCTCCATGACAGATACCCCCCCATTTAAGTTAGTGGTCAGACTAACAACGCGAGTCTAACTTTCTCTGTGCATTCTATCACGTATGATTCTAACGTCACGTCTAATCTTCACTCTCTTTATTTACTTTTACGATCCTCTCGGACAGCGATGCTGAATCCGATGGTGTTTCTTCGATTGTGTCTAATTCTGCCAGCGTATGCCTGCTCAGAAAGTCTGCTCCCACATTGATCTTCCCTGGGATGTATTCCACCTTGAAGGAATAGGGCTGAAGTAGTAAAGCCCAACGCATGAGTCGTGCATTAAGTTTCTTTGACGCCGCTAGAAACATAAGTGGGGCATGGTCACTTTGTACTGTAAATTTTACTCCATAGAGATATGGCTGATGTTTTTGTACCGCCCATACCAAGGCAAGACACTCCTTTTTAATTGTAGAATAATTCCTCTCTGCTGAGTTTAACCTACGACTGGCATAGGCTACAGGAAACAACAAGTCAGGTTTGTCATCATCTGTCTGCATCAGTGAAGACCCAATCCCAATGTTACATGCGTCTACGCGCAGAACAAACGGCTTTGCTAAGTCTGGTAGTCTCAGTATAGGTCGTGATGTCAGCTTGTGTTTAAGTGTAGCATACGCTTCTTCACAATCCGGAGTCCAAACTACTTTCTCTGGCTGGCCTTTCCTGGTCAGATCCGTCAGCGGGGCGGTCAGTGTGTTAAAACCCTGAATAAAGCGCTGGTAATATGCACAAAGGGACAGAAATGAACGGGTGTCTTTCTTGGTAATAGGACGCGGTGCTTGTTTTATTTTCTCAACGTTTTTATCCACAGGCCACATACAGCCATGAGTGATCGTGTGTCCCAGAAATTCTAACTCCTTGAAACCAATTAAACATTTACTGGGTCGCGCCGTAAGTCCCGTCTCTTTCAGTCGCTGGAGCAGCTGGGCGAGGGCTTCCAAATGTTCCTCAAATGTGCTCGTTGCTATTAATATGTCATCCATAAAGTTGTGGATGGCATTATTTTGCAATGGGGTGAGTAATTTCCTCATCATTCTGGTGAAGATACCCGGAGCGTTGCTCAACCCAAATGGCAGAACATTAAACTGATAATGTCCTTCAGACGTACTGAAAGCAAGCAACGGCCTAATTTCTTTCTTGACCGGGATTTGATAATAACCCTTGCTCAGGTCAATTTTTGTGAAGAATTTGGCCTTACTTAATTTGGTGAAGAGTCCATTGGGGTCAGGTAAGGGTTCTGGTTGGAACTCTGTCACAGCATTAAGTCATCTATAGTCGATGCAGAGACGAGCTTCTCCACTAGGTTTTTGGAGGAGCACAACACTCGCACTATAGGGTGACTCAGATTTGGATATTATATTGGCGTTTAGTAATTGCTCAATTTCCTCTTGCAATGCACTTGCTTTTGCATACGGTATTGGGTATGTTTTCACCCTGACAGGAGTTGGATCTGTCACTTTCATCTCAAACTCGACGAGATTTTTCAGACCCGGCCTATCTGTGAGCACTTCTGAGTGTTCTTCTAAAAGTTGTTTGACTTGTTCACCTTCTGCACTCCCTAAAGTTGAGCTTATTTGCACATCCTTGTGCGATTCTTGTGGACGAAGTGGATACTCAACATATATTTTGTCTTCATTATCCACTTCTGTGGCAACCGCCAGGGTCATAAGATGAGCTGGTTCGGGGTTTGGGCGTTCAACGTACTTTTTAAGAAGATTTACATGATAAATCTTATGTTTCCCCTTTTTGGAGATTTTATAATTAGTACGAGAAATCTTCTGTACCACTTCAAATGGTCCCTGCCAACCGATTTGAAGTTTATTGTTGCCACTGGGCAACAACAAAAGTACTTTCTCCCCAATATGCAATTCCCTGTCCTTGGCTGATTTGTTGTAATGTTTGGCATACTTACTACGCGCTCGTCGCAAGTTTGTTGATGCCATCTCCCAACCAACCTTTAAGCGTTCCTTGAGTTCCTGGACATATTTTGACGCCGTAACAATACTGTCGTCTGCACTTTCATCTGTCATAGCCCGAAGAAGAGCTTCAAGCGGTCCTTTGATTGGACGCCCGAACAATAAGGTGGCAGGAGAGAGACCTGTCGAAGAGTGTGGCACTTCTCGGTAGGCAAATAGCGCTGCAGGCAGAAACAAATCCCAGGTTTCTGGTTTTTCCTGAGCCAATTTGCGCAACATAGTGATGAGAGTTCCATTGAACCTCTCAACTTGTCCATTGGACTGAGGATGATAGGGCGAGGTGTGAATATGCTGTGTACGAAATACTCGGAAAACCTCTTCCGCTAACTTTCCCTTGAACTGTGACCCATTATCCGTAAGTATTTGTCGAGGAAAACCTAGCCTGGTGAATATACTCACTAATGCTTCTGCTACATGCACTGAGTCTGATGAGGGTAGTGCAATGGCTTCACCCCACATTGTACATGTGTCGACTAGTGTTAAAATGCAGCGGTTCCTCCTTTTAGTTCTCAGAAGAGGTCCTATGATATCCACAGCTACTCTCTCGAAGGGAGTTCCTGTTATTGGCATCTCTCCTAACGTCGCTGGGGATGTCCAATGTTTAGGTGCCACTCTTTGACACTGGGCACAGGACTTAACAAATCGGATGATATCTGCATTCATCCCCGGCCTATAGTAATGGGCTGATATGCGTTGCATGGTGGCATTTTGACCCATGTGACCGCTGAATGGAAGTGCATGACCCATCTCCAAGATTTGGTTCCTGTACGTAGATGGAACGACTAGTTTCCCATGTTCTAGTCCTATGTTTCCTGCTCTACGATATATTAATCCCAATTTCATATAAAAGTTTCCTTTCTGCAGGGGAGTATTGGCAAATGGCAGTTTCTTGAAGCAGGAGGCCAGAGTTGTATCCTGTGTTTGAGCATTCTTTAACTCCTGAGGGAGGGGATTCTGCACAGGTGCTGGCTCCTGTTCACTCGCAGCTTTACTTCTGGTTGTCACTGCCGCAATAACAAGAGGTTCTTTTGGTTCACCTAGGAATACGTATCTACAACCCAAGATCAGGTCATAGATTGGGTCATCCATGACTGCTGCTCTGAACTGTCCTGACACAAAGCGGGATTCCACCTGGATATTTGCTATTTGCAGAGTCATTGTCTTGTCACCTTTTGTGGCTCCACGAAGTTCCACAGTGTCTGGTGTTACCTGGCCAGGGTCTACCAGTGTGATGAGGCGACAACTGCATCAAATTCCAGTCCCGTTGTCATAGAGGCATAATACGTGCTGTGTCCATTTACCTTCACTGTGTCGGGTAACGGACGGTCGATTGAGGCTATTCGTTTGCCTCATTGGATTGTTCGTTGGCGAGTTTGTCTGTATGAATGCAGGTAGGTGTGGAGGGGGGTTAATTTTCTCTTCTTGAGTGTGGTGTGTGTTTGTGTTACACAACTTAGAGCACTTCCTCCCCGTCTCCTGGTTAGTAGAGGTCCTCTCTTGTTTTATCCTATTATAAGTTTGTGATGTGTTCTGTGCTTTATGGGAAAATCCACTAGATTTAGGGTGATTGTCGGAACAGGGGTGTGTAGATGCTTTTGCAGGCATATCAGTATATTTCCGTCTTGTAGACTGAGCTTCTGCCAAAGCTCCCTGAAACCTTTCAGCCAGAGTGAGTAACGACTCAAGGTTTTCGGCCCCATGCTCTGCTAGGAACCTTCTCATATCTGGTGTCATTGTGTCCTTGAGTTGTTCCATAATAATCCACGCAATCCTTGTGAGAGTTTGAGCGCCCATTTATCTTTGTCCAGACCATACGACGAGGCAAATCGTTCTTATCTATCAAGGTACGTGTCGATTTTCTCGGCACTGTTGGAGAAAATTTCTAAAGGAAATGACATAGCATTAGTTCCTGTAGCATGACTGGTAATTGTGTTACCATCTGCTGAAGGAGAGGCACCAGAAGATTCTAATGTACTGGGACTAGCCTCTACTTCAACTCTTCTAGCTTCTACGTCTAATTCCTTTAATCTAGTTTCATGCTGCCTTTCTTTTTCTCTCTCCTCTGCTTGTCGAATTTCTCTCCTCTCCTGTGCTTCTCTCTCTGCTCGCTCCTTTTCTAATCTCTCTTCTCTGTCAAGATGTTTATCGATTTCGGCGCTAATGAAACTCGTTAACTCATTACCTACCATCCCCATGTCCTTAGCGAATTCCATTAAACTAGATCTTACTTTGGCTAATTCAGCCATTGTTGGTGCTGAATAAATCTTGTGGGTAAATTATCTCCCAATATACAAGAACAATTTTTTACCAAAGCAATAATGTTAGTCAGTGAATAGAATATGACTAATAGCACATTAACTCCATACACTCACTCACTCCTTAACTAAAATTAACTTATTAGAAAGTTATTTGAAAAAGGAAAACCACCACACTACTAGCTTCAATTAATTCTTAATATCCTGTCCAGATGCTACAACGATAAAGTCTAGGTGATAGAAAAAGATTCTCACTCTAGAAGGTGAAGAAAAGCAATATTTTTGAGCAAAGGCAATGGTTTATGCCTCAGCTCTTTGCTATTCGTATCACCAGCGAGAGCTACTGTGCGCTAGGATACTTAAATCTCGAGGCGAGCCCTCACTTGTCACGCGTAGGGAGAGAGCAAGGTCGACACAGGTCAACTGCTCTAGATAACAGTAAGAATATAGATTGATTTTCTTGCAATACTGCAATAATGATGTTATTTGTTATGAAACCAAGAGGTTAACTGTCTGAAATCAAGGGTAACTAAATACCATGTAAGAATATCAGACAAGTTGTTCTCCCACGTGACTTTTGTTCCACAACTAACATACACCACACAATGTTGACCATTCGTCAATAAAGAGGACAGTAAACAAGAAAGGGAAGTAATCACAAAAAGAGAGCCCTGGACAGGCTTATGATATTTTATCAAATTGACTCAGACGTGTAGTAAGTAAATAAACAATATGCTATTTATTAAGGGAATCACATTTACAAAGGGTTATTTTACATCTGATGAAAAAAGAAATATGGAAAAGAATCACGTTTACATCTGAAAACAAACAGGAATTTAGGTCCCAGTGGGGTGCCTTATTTTCTTCACTGACTAAGTCTGAGCGTTTGGTGGCTATGGGTGTATAGTGGTCTTCCTTTACTTTATTATACTTATCGTAGTGTTCTTGTAGGATGTAGGCTGAGAGGACACTCTGCTGTGACTTCTTGATGAGAGCACGTGGTGGTGACTGACTGCCCTGTGTGGCACTAGTGTCTTTAAGGATGTCTGGTTCACACTCAGGGGTGAAGATTCCGTCCCTGTCCCTTCTTGATTTTTGGGCTCAGCAAAATTGAGGGAGGTCGAAGCCAGGTCCTATGTTACTGACACTCTGCACTGGAGAACAAAGTAAGGGGACCATTAATCTCTTGTCTAAAGAGATTTTACATGTATTAAGTTCCTCCCCGAAGACTTTTGGTCTCAGAGCATAGGCACACTTACCACTGAAGACTTTGACTGTCCAGTACACTGTATGTAAAATATATCTCAGTGACCATTGTCTAACAGGCTCTGTCCTCATCCTTCCAAGTCAAGTGTCTCTCCTCTACACTTAATATGTCTTACTATTTTCCACAATCAACAGTCTGTCTTGTAGTCTGGTGTATCTTTAGTTAATAATTAATTCTTAATTATTTTTCAGCAAGGAACAACAGCTTTCATAATGTATACTCATAACAGAGTTGTGTTCTAATAAGGCAAGCAATAATGCACAGTAATAAAATACTATAAGCAAATCATATAAGAAAATTAATAATATGTTATACAGGTACATAATGGATATGGAAGAACTAAATCCAATAGCATAACATATGTTTCTTATCATAGTCAACCACATACTTCTTCTGCAAATTACACTTGTATCATTAAGCAATAATTAAACAAATAATTTTGGGAGATAACTCACCACACAAAATCACTTCATGTTCACACAATCAGAACTTGAATATTTGAATATATTCATAAGCACGTTATTGACTTTACACACAGTTGTGTACAATCTGTGTATATTCTTTAAAAGTCTTATGTACTTAAAATTTAGTTTAGGCTGCTTTCACGGTGTTCATCAAGAGAGTAAAGTAAAGTTACATTTTCCTCTGATAAATACAGTTTAAGACCGGAAATAGGTGGTCGTCTATGGGTCACGGGTTAATTGATGTCACCCAAAATAACCCACCATTACCATCGCGTCTTCGCAAAATTCTACCTGCGGAATCTAAATGGCCTGTTAACGAAATTTAATACAAGAACTTCACCTGATCTCGCGTTCTCGTAGGAAAAAAAAGAAGGGGGTCATAGGGAAGACTAGAAAACAGTGACAGGATGGACTGAGTAAAGGAATGTGGAAGATTTAGGAAGAGAAAGGATAGACTGCTCCATGACAGGGAAGATCACTATTTGGGTTTATACGAATTACTGTCTACTCTTCGCGAGTATAACTTGACTGCAAAACCCTCTAAAGCCTTTATAGGATTTAGTGAGATTTCTTTCCTAGGTCATCGTGTTGGTCGTGGTCTTTTAAAGACAGAGGACCACAATGTTTCAAAAATACTTAACATTTCGGTCCCTAAGACGAAGAAACAAGTAAGGAGTCTATTAGGTTTGATCCAATTCTACGGACGATTCATTCCGAATCTGTCCTCCATTATGGCACCGCTTTCTACTTTATTGAAGAAAGGGTCGCCTAATCTGATCCGCTGGTCTAAAGAATGTCAATCCTCATTGGACCAGGTTAAAGCCCTATTTTCATCTCCACCTATTCTTAGGTTACCTACTATTGAGAAGACTTTTGTTCTTCAAAGTGACGCCTCGTCAACTGGGATTTGGGCGGCACTAATGCAGGAGTATTCTGATACTCTGCATCCGGTGATGTATATCTCTAGGAAATTAAATGCTGCAGAAAAGAATTACTCGGTTTTAGACCGTGAGTTATTGGCTATGGTATGGTCTATTCTGAAGTTACAAAGATTTCTTCTAGGCGCACATTTCATTGTGGAAACCGACCAGAAAGCGCTTACTGCTATTCAGAGCAAAAACTTGAAGAGCTCGAGGTCCACTCGTTATGCCATAGCTCTTCAACCATTTCATTTCTCGGTTCGAGCTATCCGTGGTTCGGACAATGTAATGGCAGACATTCTGTCCAGATGCCCACACGATTCCACATGATTCTTCTGTCATATATATATATATTTCCTGATATACAGTCCAATATTATAATGACATGTTAGTAGATTTTTTCTCACTTTTTTTTGAGGGAAATTTATAACATTGTACCATGTAATTATCTAAGAAGGCTTAGTTAGTGATATACGGGCCAAAAGATCACTCGGCCACATTTAAATAATATATTTGCATAATTGTATTAAGAGATTTACCAGTTGTCTTTAAGATTTGTGTTATTGATATTTTCGCAGCACATCATTGAAGTCTGCGAGATTATGTCCATTGTGGAACTTTGAGGATATCAAGTCCTGTCCTAGATTGGGAGCGGATGATGTCCACATCTTCTATTGCTTGTTTATGTCAACAAAGAACAACATTGTATTACTTATTAATTACTGATGCATTATATAATGTAATAAAATAGTGCGGTATATTAATATATTACACCGCTGTTTGCACAACACATTATATGATATCATAATAATATATTTAATTTCATATATTGGTATGAGAGTAATTTGACTTTTATTATGATGTTGCCATCATTGTGGCTTGTGTTGGTGGCACCTTCCTGGAATATATACGCGAATACTTAGATAAATTTTTTCTCTAAGGACCTGGGATATGATCTCAGTTTCGCTCCATGTGTTGAGCTAGTTTGTTAGGTATATATCCGCGCATCATACGTGCGTTAGGAGCCTAGATTTTTCCGGCTCCAGGATTTTAAAAAAAAAAATGTTTTTTTTTTCCCCGGGAGGGTGCGGTAATGTTACGCACAAATAATTACTTTTTCCAAAGTCTTTGTATGATCATTTTTCGTATGTATGATCATTTTTTGACTGAAATGTGTATTATGTTTTTTACAGTCAAAGGGACATAACCCGAGTTATTGAGACTACAATTTTTTAGGAGTTTGCCTTCTCTTGTATAGAGACACGTTCGGTCTATAATTTGTTGAACGAAGCGTGACCATATCTCCTTATTTGGTAGTATCAGTCAACTGTTGTAGATGTCTGAAACCTGTCTTAACGCTTCTGTTCATGACCATAAAAGGCGCGACTGTGTAAGACTTTTATCTCGAATGTTCTTAGTATTGCTTTGTGTGAATTGATACTCACGTAGATGAGTTCTGCGCATGTCAAAAACTGGGAGTTCGTTCTGTGTGTTCCGCCCAGCTGGGGAGTTTAGAAATGGTCTGAGTAGCGAGCGGACGCAACCTGCGTCTTGTGATTTTCTGAGGGAAATACGTTGTCTTTGTGAGTTAGTTAGCTAACTAGACTGTTTCCCAGTATTATTCAAGCCTGCCTGGAGGCATATGTTCGTGGTTGATTTCCGAAGAAAGGTAATTCCTCTTGTATCGAACTTTTTGCTATCATCTAGAAGTTCGTCATTTTGTCGCTCCTTGCTCGCCTGTGTGATTCAAAATGGAGAGGTACTTTGACTAGGTTTTTCGCCACCGGTATCTTTATACCTGAACTAGTTATATATATATGGGTCGCTCTAGACCAACAAGACTATTGTCTGTGTTCCAGGATTCGTTATATCAGAGATCACGTCCAAGTCAGATGGTTAGACTTAGAAACGTTATAAAGGTCGGTTTGACCTGTATGCCCAGTATGCTATTCACGTGCAGACAGTAAACGGACTTATTGTATACATCTGATCTGCTAGCATCAGAAAGGGAGCATTTATTATTGTCTATGAACATTGAAGATCTGCAGCTGACACTGTTGCAGAAGTTATATATATTATTTATACAGCTTCACGAACCAGAACTTTATGATATCTGTTTACAATACAACTATTGAGTATTGAATCCTACATGACTATCAGTTAATATGATTTTGAATGCTGCATTCGTTATACTATGCTGGTGATGACATAAATATCATGACTGTTTTGTGGCGTGCAATAAATGGTATAAAACTAAAGCGAAGTTACCATTTCTATGACTCTACACGTCATGTTGCCTGTGGTGTACCCTGTGAACTGTTCTACTGCAACACACACAGCAACATTCTAAATCAGAGAAGACACCTACATCTTGCACTTTAATACCAGGTGTCGATAGGGGTGGCAAGTTATCATTTCAGCTCAAATCCACCTTTATCAGCCTTCAACATTATTATTCCAAGTCTTCCTGTATCGTGTCATCAGTTCAAGGTCTTTCTATATCTCCTTCATTCATTCATGTCTGTCTCCTGTTAACTTCTCCATATGGTCTTTGGTCTTCCTATACCACTCTTACCCTGGGGATTCCAGAACAAGGACTGCCTGGTAATGTTATAAACAGGTTTTCTGAATGTGTGTCCTATCCATCTCCAATGTCTTCTTGTCATTTCGTGTTATACAGGCACTACAAAAAGCTCTATTCCCTGTTGAAAGCACGAAGTTTGTGCCAACAGCAAAAGTCCTTATGAGCTCCAGAACGTTGAAGCAGCAGTAAAATAATAGATAGAATCAAAACGTTATTCAGGTGTCATGATCGATACAACACTATTGATCCTTATCGATGTTTTGTATGAAACGTGTCGGAGTGGTAATACATGTGAACATTCAATATAAACTAAGAAACTAAATTATTTTGTCTACGAAGTGAGTGAATGGCGGAACAGTGCAGTCCCTGTAATTGAGTTGCATTGATGAGCAGAGAGAAGAATAGAGTAAACCCATTTGACGTGGATGTGGTTTAGGGAAGTTAACTGGAAATAAATTATGAAACAAAACACGAATCCTACTTCAGAAATACTAACTTGACTTTAAATTCTGAAGGCACAAAACAAAGGTAAAAAAAAAATGTAAGACCTCCCCAGACTCTTATCAATAGAGTTAGGTCGCAAACAATGCACTTTGTTTCCTTGTTTGGCATACATAATTATCCTATAATCAGTAATCTCTCAGGGTAAGGTATAATTGTGGGAGGGAACGGCGTTTCCATTGTTGTGATCGTCCGTAACTTCTCGATTAGGGGGACGAAGGGGAACAAATTCAAAATAGCACGTACATTTAGCAATACAAAATCAATAAACTGGATATCCAAATTATACATACAAGTTTGCAGTGTTCCTGTGATAACCGTTGTAAAATAAGTATGATAAAACGTGTTTTATAAAATACACCGAGAAGCAGAAAATGAATTTCCCCATGCATTTTATTGTATACAATAATTAATTATGATTTCATAATTTTAATGCACACTGATTTAAATGCATCACCTTATTGTAGGAGCTACAATAGCTCCAATTGGATTGTTGCTCCCGACGCTATGAATTGCAACAAAGCTAGAACATTGTTCACAATTTGTGTACAACGACACCAATATTTGCGATACTGTTAACAATTTTATGTACTTCTTCCTACACTCTTAGACGTCTGCTTGAATGTTGTCAAAGAAAACAGTAGACAGCGTGAGGGTGTTTGCATCCCCGTAGCTGTTCAACGAATGGTACCGGTGTCGGCCATATGCGCTTTCTCTGTTCCGCATATGTTGGGCAACTTTGAAGCAGATGTTCAGCAGTTATTTTATCAGTGCCACAGTTACACTCATCAGTAGTTCCTATCTTTAGCTTGTTGAATAGATAGTGTCCCACTCTGTTGTGGCCCGTGCGAAGTCCGAAGATTTACACATGTTCTCTTCTGTTGAGCTGGTAGTATGCATCATTGTGTGTGTGACCTAGATGTTCTACATTCCATTTGTTTCTGTATCTGATTCTGATAAAATTCTTTGCCTCCTCGAAAGTTATGCTTGCATCAGGCTGAGGTTGCTTTCCACCTTCCTTTGCCAATCTGTCAGCCTCTTCATTGCCGGAGATGTTACAAAGTTTGTGTACAACGTCACCAAGTTCTGTAATCCTTTGACAGTTGTATCACATTATTGGGTTCGCTCTCATTTCCTCTCCGGCAGTACTGCTATTTTAGAGTCATTGTTTGCTCTTCTTCTCCGTAATAATTCGTCGTTTCTGTTTACCTGACTATCCCTGCTAAGAGAGTAGACAGGTGATGAAATATTGACCGACAGTCATGTGGGCAAAATTATTGTGTACCAAACATTTGGCGTGACGGATTAACACGACGTTCGCCCAGCAAGTTTATTTAGCGCTGATATGGCTATTGTGATTCACTAATTACTGTCGTGAAGAATCACAGCCCAGGCGGTTAAAAGACTGTAGGTGTTTGCACAAGGACGGGGAGATAAATTATTCGTCTGCGGACATATTACAGACATGCACCTGAAAAGCGGAATGTTGTAATAGCTTCGGGGCAGAAGTGTTACGAAGACATTATTTGTGAAAATGTAGGGAGTTGTAGAGCAACCATTACCGCGAATCGACGGGTATAACAGTTCCATATTTGGAAAGTGACCTTTTTAAATAACACGCAGAATTTTCTAAAGAGGAAATTTTTTGAATAAAACCCATCAAACCACTCATGATTGTAACTATTGGCCGGCAATCGAGATGTAAACATAACAACATTTCTGATTGGAGCCTGGGCTAATAGTAAACAACAAGGTGCGGGGGACGACAGTTGCAATACAACCTGACATTTTAGTCTGGTGAAAGCACTGTGAAATTTAACTCGTCAAGAGAGCAGCCAGACAGCCAGAGTAAAGAACATGATCAGAATTCCATTTATCGGACCGGACCTTGTTTGAGCATCTTGAGGACTTACATATATCCCAGGAAAACTCTACCTTTATTAACACGGAAAACCGGACTCCTGGGAATCTGAACACGAAGTCAGAGTGGGAACGTATAGTAAAGTAACACACCAGACCGCATGTAAGTGGCATCTTAAACAAGTTGCCTTAACTGTTTTTCTGAGCCAGGAGTCTGTGATCCCAAAGACAATTTGGGGGTGAGTTGTACATTTATAATTCTATATTTTACCTTATTAACATGTGAAATAATATGTAAATACTGACATGTGAATATTAAAATGTGAAAACTGCTAGTGGATGTCCAAGTCATACGAGGCTGGCAACCGCAGCATAAAGAATGATGATTTCATGAACCATCACTGCAAAGGCTGGTGGCTGCTTTATGCGAGTTTCTTATAGAGAACGAACGAACGAACTTTATTTTCAAAGGATTAAGAATTGGACACGCAGGCCCGTCTTACATTCTGCCCTTCTTTTCTCTGTCATCTTACATACCGTATCGTTTCAATCGCACATGTATTTTGAGCATTATTTAAGCATTCAAAATTATCAAGGTAAAATAATAACATACATTTGTAACATTCAGTCATGATCAAATTTAAGTATGTTTAAAAAAAAAAAAATTAAAATAAATTTTACAAAACAACAACAAACAAACATACAAACAAACAACATCTAAACCATTCATAGAGAACCAATAGCAGAAGTAGTTCCAAGTTCCATATGGAGCAGGGAGTGAATGATGAGAGAAATGATGTACATACTTATTATAATGTTAACCTTTTCATCCAATGTAGAGGTAAAAGTAAACCTATTCAATCTAAATGTAATGAAAGTTTTCCGCTCACTGGCATTAAGATTCATTCTCAGAGAGGGTAAAGTTCTGAGGTAGATGAGATGAATGAAAAGAGGGGAGCACATGAGTGTGCGTAACGAAAACGCAATACTCAAGAGGGTATTTGTTCTCTTCCTTTGTGACACTAGTCGGTGGTACCAATTTAGGGTACTATGTCTGGAACAAGTGAGAGTATAAGTGGCCTGAAGTCGACGCTGGACACCATCATCAGACGGGTCTTAGAGACGCTGGACCAGCTTTGTGATTACTCCCTGAAACTTCTTGGAACGTCACAACTTTCAGATTTGACCAGTGACGATTGAACCAGTCATTTATCTGCAAAGAACCAAACATCAGCTGGAGCAAAAACCATCAAACTATTGGCAGCTAAGTAAAACTTAAAAACTGCCAAGTGAACTGTCCATTTTTCGAAAACCATAACATCGCCCTGTGACGAGTGCTTTTTAAAAGAATTATTCATTTTAACCTGTTAAATATAATTGATTATTAAATTTGTTATTTGTGTACATACAAATTTAACGTTGATTTAATCATTTTGAATGTAATGCACCCGTATGTGCATTATTCCATACACTTAAAACAGAGCTACTAAATTAAGATTTCGTTGAATTAAATCAGCTGGGAGCTTGAACGAGCTAATTATAAGACAATCCTTTACAAAAGTTGTCGGCAGAAACTAAAGTCGACATTGCTGGGACTTATTCAGCATTGCTCTTGCTTTCTGAATATCTTGTGAACAGTCCCTCGAGGTAGAAGCAACATTATCCTTCTATCTACATCTCTGCCAAGAGTAATCTTGTACAAAGGTAGACAGACACCTGTGAAGACCCACATTAGATACTCTAGGTTTTGCCCACTGTTGGACCACTTCTGCAGAGCCAAGGGGGTGCAACCAGTGACAAGCTGTAATCTTGCAACAGTTGTAGTTTTTGTATAGCATGCCCAGGACAAGTAAATCGAGGCTCCATCAAAATTTTGAGTACCACGACAGAGGGCCATTTGCAAAATTTCAGCTGCCCAGATTATATGAAACCTAGTGAATGAAGGGCTCAAAGATTTGAAACATCCAAACAACACTAATATCGAATTAAATAAAAGTGTTTAAAAATGAGTCTATTGTTTATGATTAATAAATTACGTAGATATTGATTACATATTAGAAAGAACTATGACCAGTGCTGTTCGTTTAAGTTCTTTCCGTGTCTTCTTTATCTTTTTTTTAGGTATGTCTGCAATTAATTTCCTTCTTCGTATGTTTTGGGTCTCTCTGTATTTCTGTTACATTTGCGGAATCCAGAACAAGTATCGCCTTGTAATGCTATCACGTGGTTTTGCCAATAATTGACCAATGTCACAACGCTTGTTCTATTAATATCCATTAGTTCTACATCTTGTCCTACCATTCCAATCTTTGTATCACAATCCAAGCACAAAGTTATAAAAGTCGATAACTACTCATTTGACGTTTTTGTTTGTTCTGCGGTTTAGAGATATTCGATACGACTGGCTTGACATTTGTAATGACACATTTATTTTTGTATTAAATTAAATTTCATTTGATTTCCATATATTTCTTAATGAGTGAAAGCGCCTCTTGCCGTCTGCATTCTTATTTTGATATCACTGTCGTTTCATTCAAACTGTGTCGTATTTGCTGTCAAGACATACGTATGCGTCGATGAGTTTACATCTTGTACGGGTGTCCCTCCACGCGCACTTTTTGGCTATCAGTTGTCGCATTTATTCAAATTATTTGATTGATTTCTGCCTGAGCTTTCAAACGCATTTGATGTAACCTTTTATTCATTATGCAGTTGAACATTCTTTTATTGGCCTTGCACACTAATTTATTATTTTTGGAAACATTTTCTCAACACAGCTAAGACGGTAAACGACTCAAGGTGCGGATACGGTTCTCTTTATTTCCTTTTTTCTTCCACATATAACAACGATAGATCTCGGCCAGTTTTCTGGTACGGTTATTTTTTCCGCGCCTTATTACATACATAAGCAATTACCACATCTTGTCGGTTTCCTTACAGACTGTTATTCCTTCAGCTGATGCACCATACATTCAGAAAGCTTTTTTTTTATTAGAGATGCTCGTGACAGTCTATCGGACTTACTTTTTAACATTATAATTTCTTCTTTTTGTGGCGTTATGCCAACTGGCATACACTATCATGTATATTCAAAAATTACAACTCAGTAGAAATTAAAAGAAGACTTGCAATTGCTTCACACAAACTAATACAGATGAAAAACCTATGGCAAGGCACAAGCAAAGAAACAAAGTTACAACTGATCAGAGCATGTATATTCCCAGTAGCAACATACGGCTGCGAGACTTGGACACTCAATAAAACAGTTGCAAAAAAGATTACATCATTCGAAAGGAAATGCTACAGAAGGATGTTGAGAATACCCTGGACAGAAAAAAAGACCAACAGAGAAGTATTGCACTCACTAAACTTACAGGAACATTGGCTCCTAAATACCATCGCAATAAGGAAGCTGAAATTTTTCGGTCATATAAAAAGACATTATAGTCTGGAAAAAACAGTGATGGAAGGCATGGTCCCTGGAAAAAGGGGAAGGGGTCGACCTAGACGACGGTGGACCCGGGACATTACAGAGAGTCTGAACTTGTCTTTAGCTGATGCAGGTCGACTTGCCCAGAATCGTGATGCGTTCAGAGCAGCTGTAATGGAGACGACGTTCTGGAAAGAATACGTCACATGATGAATGACAACTCATGTGGCTTATTCCGAGTTCTGCCGATTTATGAGCTGATTTATATTTTCAATTTGATGATTCCTAACTAAGGCTCCCCTACATCTTTGTTTCTGGTTTAAGAAATGGAAGAACAGCTGAATAGCAAAAGATGAGCTTCATTAGCCTCTGTTCTTTCACCGTCTCGGCATGCAATTTATTCAGTTCAAACTAACCTTCGGTTATGGTTAGAATGTTCGGCATAACTCTTCCTTGTGTGTGTTGTTAAACAAGGTGATACTTACAATTGATTGTATTTGATGTGAGCTATTTACATCAGAATTGAATGTTAGGTTTTCTTTGACTATTTACAGTATATTAATTTTATTGTAGGGAGTTTTCATGTTCTGATGTTTATTCTTTTATTTCCTTTAGGAGTATTACTTTATAAATGGGCTATGGTTTTAATTTTCGTGCTAATTGTTGCTGTTATTTTATTTGTTTTTAATGAGTTTTCTTAATGTTTCTTTATTACATATTACATTTGTTTGAAACTATGGTTTTGTTATAAAACAACGATTACATAAATGTTGTGAAGAGTTTTCAATCGCTCAAGTATTTCTTCAAGTCATTCCTCCGTTGTTCGTTTTTTTTTTCCTTCTAACAAGTAGAAGACAGTGATTTAAATTACGTTCTTCCTGGTAGTCATGGTAGTAAAGTACTTCTTTCATAAATAGGCCTATCAAGCACCTAGCGGGAGTAGCCACCGTGTTTTGCTTCAGGAAACTTTCAGTTTTCTGTAATTTAACACTTTCTTGTTCGTTCTTCCAGTAATACATGAGCATGCCTATCTTTACTACTTTGTTTGTGTGGCCGGGCAGGGTGTTTGGGGGTTTGCTGTTTATACGAAGAGTCTAGTTAATCGACTAGCCTATACGCTAGAGGTGGAAATTGTTCGTCAACAGACTTAAGGTTGTACCAGGTTCTGGGATGATCCTCTAAGGTGTATTTGGTTAGAGCAGTTAGTAATACTTGCTTCTTTTAGATGTAAATGTAGCGATTAAATTAGGATGGATTGATTTATTTGCATAATGTCCAACTTTGGTATTTGATTCTTCAACAGCATTGGTTTTCATAGAAACAACTTTTAATAGCCTTCAACAAGAGCTGGCTTAAGTCAAATGTAACAAATTCGTGAACAATTTCATATTTATGGTAATAAGTAAATGCATATAGAATGTCAATATAGTATTTCTTTGATGCAATATCCCTTTTTGCATCTTTTTATCATCTTCAATTTTCAAAACATGGCGAGACTCTTCATTTTCTACAGTGTTCCTTCATTAGGTCAACGTTTTCTAAGTTCGACGACATCTTCCCATCTCTTCAGTTTGATTTTTTTTTATCCAAGCTTTCTTTTACTTCTTGGTATTCCTTAGGTTTAATATCTCTCAACATAAGGACCTTCTTCCTTGGCAAAAGATCTAGATATGTGGTTTAGTTTTCATTTTAACCAAATCTTCGAGCGTAACTCTGTTCCAGTTATGACCGTGAGCTCTATCAGCTATGCATTCAGTTTGTAATAAATACTTACAAGTATTTTGAAATCACAAACAAATCACATCACATCCTGAGATACACTTTTGCTATATAAGTGCGAAGTTGATCTCCTCAACATAAGGAATACACTGAGCAGGACTGGGTACGTCCTTTCGGTTCCGCTCGATCTTTCTAACTCTGCATGGCGTCGCGTACCCATTCTTGCCGGAGAAAAGATCTGAGCTCTCTGATTGGTTAGAGGAATCACATGACTAGTTGTGGCATTTCTAACGCTAAGCTAGCCTAAATAAAATGTATGTCAGTTAGTTATTTTTATATCCTCCGTTTCTCATAAGATATTTATTTATGTTAATCTGTGGTTCCTCCGTCTTTAGTGGGATATAGCCTGTTTCCGAAGAAATCACGGTATACACGGCTACATACAGATCCCGGGGCCCTGCAAATGTATCCCGTAGGGAGACATTTGTATACTATCATGGTCCAAATTATCTTAAAAATTTTCTAAGTAAAAAATGTTCAGAAAAATTTAAAGTCCAAAAAAATTTTCTAAGTCCAAAAATGTTCTGGAAAAATTTAATCTAATTCCTACACTGGGGTCCTATGTCTATATGAGATCAACTTCTATAGAAAAACTTAGTGATGGACATCATTTTCAAAAAATTTTATACTATCCAGCATTTTACAACATTTTTCATCAAATTTTCAAATTGGCAACACTGACCAACAAAATATTCCTAACATCATCCAATACATAAGGTCGTCACTAAAAATGTGACAAGTGGCAACACTGGGAAACATGAGCAATAATATATCATATTTGCATAACTTAATTGCATTATCATAATCTAAACGCATGTTGACAACATATTATTCGTCATTGTGGGGAGCAGGGTGTAATATCATTTCTGTTCCTGTCATTGGTTCCATATCCTAAGGCTTCAAGTACCCTAAAAATGTTGAAGTTATTTTCTTTCTGATGTCCCATAATCATGGGTGTAATTTATTTATTTAGTTTCCAAGTATTTTACACTTTATTCATAAAGATTTTGAAGGTCTCCAAATCTTTATTGTCCTGATGATCTTCTTTTCATAAAACAGTTTATCCTTCCTTGGTTATCCATCATGTTTTCTTTTCGAGTAAATGATCTAGTTGCTCATTGTTATTATAAAAAAAAAACATCTCTAGGCATATGGGTAAAGATTTCTAAATTATAATGTAACCATTAACATGTTAACATGCAATCATATTTTACACAATAAAAGCATTTAAGCCTCATGGCTTATCCTTATTTATTTGTGTCTGAATGTTTCCTGTATTTGACATTTGCCAAATGGTAAGTGTATAAATTCGTTCCAAGTCCATCACTGCACAGAGAATATTCTATATTATATTTTTTTTTCTTCAAAATATGTGATGTTTGTCTCCAATATCCACACAGGTAATAGGTCTGGTGGTGATCCTGTCCATTTATGTCTCAGCCATTTCTAATTGTTTGAAATCTTTCTTTTTTCTTGTTTTCTGTCAACACGTTATGTGAGCCATAGCTTAAAATTATTTATTATTACTAGTCTTTTTTTCAAGAAAAATCATCTGTGTACCAGCTGTGTTGCAATTATCATACATCAACTTATTCAATCAATCATCAACACAATATGTTTGCAACATGTCATTGAAATAAATTTTCAATATTTCTATTTAAGACAAGGTGCCTGGCACTCTGGCTACTATGTATCCCTGTTATCTTTGGTTCCATGTATATAGTGTAACATTTTTCTTCTTTTTCTTTATGGCGTTCCAAAATTTCATGCTATAGGGATCCTGTCTAGTTCTCCTGTTATCACTAGAAATACATCCTTAGTGAACCTTATGAGCTGTGTCTGTCAATATTTTGCAACAACACATCATACAATCATTATAGAAAATCAAGTCGAATATCTTAATTCAGTAACAATATATAACAAAAATATTTTATTTTACAATATTTGCATTGTCAACACCAGTTCTGCCTTCGCAGGTTTTTCAGAACTATATGGTGTTTATAACATCTGCTGCTACAGCTAGATGATCAATTTAAATTTCTTAAATTCACAATAATTTAAGTTAATTATTATTATGGGGCATGAGGGTATACGTATTCCAATGTTAATCCATGATGCAGCAATATGTATGTCCCATCTAGGTTTTTTTTTTATAATTTCATATCCATCTATTGTATATATATCCATGACACGTCAGTCCGTGGGGTTACATTGTTTTTGGTCCATATATCGTAAGGGGCAATCCAATCTCAGTATTGTCACAATGTGTCAATCATTTTTCAATCCTCTGGTTTGTTTTATTATTTAATTTGAAGTACCATAACCATTTCAATATAACCATTAGCAAGCAATAGTCATGTGCATTCTATCTTATTATAATCAGGTTCACAATATAAGGCAAGTGGCAAAAATATCAAAAAAATTATCTTCTCCCAAATTGTGGAGGTATTACACAATCTCTTGTCTCTTGTATATAACAAATATTTAATCATTTCATTCCATTATTATATTTTTTTGTCCATAACCTCTGTGGTTCCATGGGATATTCATACTCCATTTGTATATCCTTTGTCCATGGGTGATCCAAATCTCGTATGGTTCCATTATGTGGCAATCCTCTGTTTCTATGACTTGGTATACAAGGTATGTCTGTGGAAATCCCTAAGATTTTTCAATTATTTTGACGTCTTTCTTTCGTATCCACGAAAACACTATAATATTAGTAACCAACCTTTATGTGGGGCATTCATGCATAAGCCTTATCTCAACCACATCCTTTGTATTATCATATAGTTTCATTATAACACTGTAAAACCTATATAATGTCACAGGCAACCTTCATAAAGAGGTGCTTCTTTTTTTCTCATGTGTCACCAGCAGTATTGGGGAAAGGTGGCAATGTATTATCTCTGGGGTTAGCATACACAGATGCTGTCAAGGGGTATTCTAATCTGCAGAATCAGCATGCGCAGATGTCTTTGGGGTATTGGGTAAAGGGCAATGTCTTGAAATTGGGCAGTGTATTATACTTCAGCTTGTCATACAGGAGGGTAATTTTTTCATCAGTCATTTGTTTACATCAACTACTTGTGGGAGTGGTACTATGGTATGCATCAGCAGTGATGTATGTCAATCTAACAACCATCTTGTAAATATGCTATTCTGTTGTGTTTTATTAGTGTCATTCTTCTTCATTGAAACTTTGTGACTCTATTTCAGGGTTATCTTAGTCATAAATATGTAACCTCAGCATTATCTAATATCTTCTTATATAACACTGACTAACAAAAAAAAACTTTTTTTTTCTTTCTCTAACATTTCTATGTTTGTCTGGTCAATTTTAATGCGCTGTTTTTAAATCTGCAAACCGTTTTTCTCTATCAGGTCGGGATCTCTAGAAATACGCAATTGAAGTTTTTTTTAACAAGGCATACAGTATTATAACATCATTCATACAAGAAGTGTAACAGTTATGTAGGCTTGAATTTCTTTGCAGTCGACTTTCGTCGGTGAATGGCATGTGGTACATCGCGATGAAGCATCCAACAATAATCGGCAAGCATGGTCACACTCCACCGTCCTTGATAGCGTGACTCCATTACGGCGATATCTTGATGGAATTGTTCTCCATGTTCATCGCTGACTTCGCCAAGTTTGTCAGGGAAAAAGTCAAGATGCGAATCAAGCAAATGGATTTTGAGGGACATGTTACAGCCCATAATTCTGTATGCATCTATGCACTGCTTAACA
This sequence comes from Oreohelix idahoensis, assembly GCA_024509875.1. Classification (NCBI taxonomy): domain Eukaryota; kingdom Metazoa; phylum Mollusca; class Gastropoda; order Stylommatophora; family Oreohelicidae; genus Oreohelix; species Oreohelix idahoensis. The sequence continues at coordinate 226,981 of JAMPIV010016874.1, forward strand.
ATATGCACATAGTCGACAGATTTATGATTTCCCAGAAAGTTATCGACGATTGATTTGAATGCCATCCATGCGCGAAGTTCACTACCATGTAACAAGTTCTCGAATTGTTTGTCTGCAATAACTTTCCTAATCTGAGGTCCTACAAAGATACCTTCCTTTATCTTTGCATCGCTAACTTGCGGAAACTTTTCTCGAAGATAAGTGAAAGCTTTGCTCGTTTTATCTAACGCTTTTACGAAATTCTTCATGAGCCCCAACTTTATATGTAACGGTGGTAAAATGATGCCGTCTTTGTTAACTAATGGCTCATGTATTACATTTTTATGCCCGAGCTGCATACGATCCCTGATAGGCCACACCTTTCTTGCATAATGTTCCTGTCTGTTGCGGCTGTCCCATTCACATAGGAAGCAACAAAATTTAGTATACCCAGTCTGCATGCCCGTGAGAATTGCAATGACCTTTAGTCTTTGTACTTTATTTTTGCCAAAAGTATACCCATATTGTAATAAGTTTCTTTCATATGAACAGAGTAGGTGACTGGAATTGATGAAAATAAATTTCCGTTATGCAATAACACGGCTTTTAGACTAGTCTTGGAAGAGTCGATGAAAAGTCGCCATTCGTTAACTATGTGCTCATGACCGAGGTGCACCATTAGACCGTTTACATCTTTGCAATAGCAAATGCCATCATCCATCTCAAAGTATTGAACAAGTTCTCTGTGTCTATGACGAAATTTAGATATCGGAGTATTGGGCGCTAAAAGATTCCATTCTTTGAGTCGCGAACCGAGTAATTCCGCGTGTCCTTTGGTAAGAGCGAGATCACGTATTAGATCTGAAAGTTCTGAATGGTTAATTAAGTGAACACCATCATTCACCGGTATATAATCCGAGTCAGAATTAGTTTCTAAAGCAGGTAAACTATCACTTTCTGATGGTTCATTCACGTCCAACGGATATTGTTATGGTGGAACTGGGATCGGACACGTGATTGGATCATGAGGAACTGGTTTCGATACCGATTCAATATTTGGATAAACTACAGACTTTCTAGTTTTAAAAGTGAAACCATGGATATTTGTCAAGCAGAAGTAACAATCAGTAGCGTGATTTGTCGGTTCACGCCATATTACTGGCACTCCAAAAGGCATCGACTTATGCTTCGGCGATTTTCGTAACCAACCTGCCAATGTATTTGCACAGGTCGAAAAAACTGCATTTGGCTTCCAAGATTTATTTGCATCATCAACTTTCGAATCGAAATAACGTTCATATGCTTTCTTTAGTAATGGTGTAAAGTTTTTTCTGGTGAACACGATCGGTAAAATATCCGCATACGTAACAGAACAAATCAGCCGAATTTCTACAACTTCTAGAAGCCATATTTCGCTCAGAATTATTTCAAAATACAGTAACTATTTGAAAAATAGCGTAAGAAATTGAAAATGAGTAAGAACGTTAGGAACACTGTTGAGAACAAGTAAAAGGACAGTATACTGTGGAGTCGTCATGGATAGAGGAAAAATAGACTATCTGTGGATTACAAGAGTATTGTAATGCAAAAGGATGAAGAAATTATTTGGCGAACGAACTTATAAGTTCCGAATGTCATCTAGGAATGGTAGAAATAAAAGGTGTGAGAAGTGAAGTGGGGAAATCTTATAATGATTGTTAAAGATGGAATATACAATCTATTTTGCTAAATACAATAGTGTCAAACAATTTTTCATGTACATTACTCAAAATAAATATACCTGTGGGAAGAAAAATATAGCATGACAGATATGGGTATAAATTTTGATGGTGTGAATTGTACATATCTTGTCACAAGCTGTAATAGTAGGTTCAATAGAACATTATAGAAATAGACAAGTCTAGTGGCATAGGCATGATAGGTTAAAAGGATTAGGAAGAAGTAAGAACTGGACTACTAGTGTAGTGTCTGCGAGAAGATGCGCTAAAGTGCATGAAAAAGAAATCAGTGGACTCCGGAATTTGTAAGGACAGGAAGTCGAGGTTAGAAAAATGTGGAAAGTGATCATAGATTCAATGTCATAGTAAAATCAGCGTGACACATGTGTTATAAATGGGATGGTATAAGTTAACATTATAACTGTCTAACTAATTTAACGTGTCATGTGTGTGATTGCAAATAGCAAGGCTGTGATTTTGTTTTAACTTTATTTCACAATAAAAAAACTTCTAACTAAAATCGTATGTGGGCTGTTCTTGAAGTATTCTAGTTTTTAATACTTGTCTGGGAACACCGTTTCTTGGTTAAGCTTTTACATCTCGCATTGGAACAGGGCATCTGGAACTGTCAATTTTGGAACATAGTCTGAAAATAGAGTACATGATATAGTTAAAACATTTCTTTCACATTAGCGTAGACCGTGCATGGATGGGCATGCGCATAACACTTAAGCGTGTTTATAGAAGTTTCACCATTTCTTTCATCATTTCGAGCATTGTGATTTCCCGACTGGATAGGCGAGCATCATATTGAGTAACCATGGGTGTAGTAGGCAATATGATATTGGCTGATTAATGGGGCGCGGAGGACATCGACGAAGACGGTGATGATTTCACTGTAGATTGTGGATGTGTGGCAAGTACATCTTTTGGTTTGGAAGTAGGTGTATGTTTCGCCTTGATTTTTCGCCTGACACCATTTTGTAGCAATTTCATGCACTTAGTGACAGGAGGTGATGCATCTGATGAAGAAAAACAGGTACGTTTGCCAGCTGCTTGAATTTCCAGGGATGAAGTACTAGCAAATGATGTATCAGTTGTGCAACCAGGACCAGGCGAATCTATACCAGAGTCTCTTTCATACTTGTTGGTTATCATCTCACCGTACGTTTGAACAGGGCGAATATTGGATATTTCGTCGGTGTGAAAAAGTTGTTCTGGTATTTCTTGAGTGTCCATGTCAGAGTTTGTTTGTTCATTGGCAAAGGTGTAACCTGGGGCTCTGTGACGAAATTTTGTCTTCCGAACAGGACGATTAGAAGGTTTTGTTGAGTTCTTTTCATGTGTGGTTATCTTGCCTTTAACATTACTAGTAGATGGTTCAGCATATTTTTTTTGGATAGTTTCGTCTGGATCTGATTGTTTGGGAAGAACGATTTGATCAAGTGTGTTGTAGACTAATCTCTTAATTTCGTCTTTTCTGTCAGATAGGATCATAGCAAATCTTTCTTGCAGGGAATCAAAAATTATGTGGACTGAGAGGACGCTGAGATCACCAGTTCTCAGAATTTCATTTATCGCTGCTCTCAGCTCCTCTGTGCTTGGTCGAATCATTCCGCCAATTTTTTACGTCTTAAGCTGATTTATGGTCTCAATTTTCGGCGAGTAAGATCTATTTCTTTCTTCGTCTGTTGTGCGATGGAGTTCGTCTGACAAGTAATCTTCTGTATTTTCGTCAGCGTCTCTAATAGTATCTGCTGCACTTGACAAATCAGATTCTGATTCAGTGTCGAACTGGTACGTTGCGTGTATTGTAGATACTTCTTCTTGTCTTGTCTGGACTGTTTGTAGCCTAGTTTTCATTTCTGGCACACTCTTTGTATTCGTTCTTGTTGGTGGGTTACAAACGTGACTTGCTGTGTCAGTGTCTATCTGTGTGGCAAACGGATGTCATTTTAGGTTCATTCATGTGCATGTGTTGGGTTAGTCCATTTACACTGGGGGTACATTGCGTCGCAATTGGTCTCGTCTGTGTAGCACGAACCTGCTGCTGTCTGGAAAACGGTTCTGCCAAGGGAGTAGTTGTTTGATAATTGCACGTAGACCCTTTTTCTGTCGTGATTATGCATGTTTTGTCGTCTGCCGTGTAGAAATTCTTTACCGCGCAGATTCTCTGATGTGTGACATTATTGATGAGTGATAAACCTCTTTTCTCTCTTGATCGTAACTGTGTATTCTCCTCACGCAAACCAGTGGTGAATATGATGGAGGCTCCAGGGGGAGCAAAGGTCAACTCAACCAACGCAGGATTATGCAAATATGGAGTGTGAGTGTGAAGTATGAGTTAGGCGAATGGTGGACTGTTCGTGTGTTGACCCGTTGACTCATTACGTTATGTCACCAATGCAGACCACTGTAGTCGTTTCAATAGTTTAATTGGACGCACACACTTGACAGATTGGGTACAGTTACAGGAACATGAGTCGACATAGACAGCATAATATTGATCAATGGACTACCGTCCTAAATTAGCATTCATGAAGAATAATCTTGCAATGGAACATCTGTAAACACCAAGATCTCCATTGTTTATAAATACAGTCAGTAGACCTTACTGACCGAGCATGTCAATTAAGCAATACTGTTCAAACTTGACTCCTAAGCAGGATCTCTTTCTAGCGAAGATTCCTTTAGGTAGATTACAGCAAATCTCCGTGAAGATAATGTTAATTTCTTTATAATAGTGATCTCTCAATCATCTCCTGATAATAAGGAAGTTTTCCCGTTCTCTGCTAATGATTTACAATAAGTAGAATTCCAAAATCAATCGAATTCCACAATGGCTGCTGGTTCCCGGTTGAGCATCACTCACTATACGGGTGTATAGCCAAATCTTTAATCGAAGCTTTGTTCATCAACAATAAATGATTCTACAAGGATCAGCATATTCTGTCCTCGAAGTTGCTGCATATAAACATATTTAGTGCTGCTGGATAATATGTCGTCCCGACATATTCATAGGTAAATACATGTAAACGTCAGCCCATCTTAAGCCTAGGAATGAACGAAGTCAGCAAAAGTACGTGTTTTTACCTGGACATAAGAAATACACTAGCAAGCACAAAAACGCTCTCCCGGCGTTATAGAATCACAACTGGGGAACTCATGGACTAAACGATCCTGGAAGAAACTATCTTCGTCCCCAGAATAACTTAAAGAGATCACAAATTATTTCTGTAACTCTTCGCATCCGCGTATGTTACCATGGGATTTCTGTGACTATATCCGCTTGAACTAAAAAAGTTCGTATTCTCCTCAGAAGTATGCATTTTCAGGGTTTGTTGTGGATTACCTCTCAGCAACAACATTTTGTTCCACTTGTCGGAACTGTAGGTGTAGCGTGGGGCGTAGTTTGGGTATAACGGTAAGGATGGGAATGGATGGTTCTGACAATATTTCCGTGCGTGTCTGAGCTGTACCTGTGGTTGTTGCTGTGGCTGTTCCATTCCTTTATAATGTAATTGTTGCAGTTTGAACGGGAATTGATCGATCGTCCTAGAATTTCTGTTTTGGCATTTAGTGGTTTAATATTCCTTCAATAGTGGTGATCTTTGCTTATCCGTTTATCTGCTCCTTATAGAGGACTGGTCACGGTAACATTATGACTTATGTGACAGTGGGGTGCTTGGGGGTTTGCTGTTTATACGAAGAGTCTAGTTAATCGACTAGCCTATACGCTAGAGGTGGAAATTGTTCTTCAACAGACTTAAGGTTGTACCAGGTTCTGGGATGATCCTCTAAGGTGTATTTGGTTAGAGCAGTTAGTAATGCTTGCTTCTTTTAGATGTAAATGTAGCGATTAAATTAAAATGGATTGATTTATTTGCATAATGTCCAACTTTGGTATTTGATTCTTCAACAGCATTGGTTTTCATAGAAACAACTTTTAATAGCCTTCAACAAGAGCTGGCTTAAGTCAAATGTAACAAGTTCGTGAACAATTTCATATTTATGGTAATAAGTAAATGCATATAGAATGTCAATATAGTATTTTATTGATGCAATATCCCTTTTTGCATCTATTTATCATCTTCAATTTTCAAAACATGGCGAGACTCTTCATTTTCTACAGTGTTCCTTCATTAGGTCAACGTTTTCTAAGTTCGACGACATCTTCCCATCTCTTCTTCTTCTTCGATCCTTAACCACCGACCGTCAAAGTAGTCAGTGGCCATCACGCCTACTGGCGTCTTGTAGGGCAACAACAAATTGATTCCACTTTGCACGGTCGGTGGCCATCCTTCGTACAGTGCCCCAACTCTGGTTCATTCTTTGCATCTCAGCCTCCACAGTCCTCCGCCAAGTTGTTTTTGGTCGGCCTCTCTTTCGCTTTCCTTCAGGGGTCCAAAGCATAGCTGTTCTTGTGATGGCATCGGGGTCTCTTCTGAGGACATGACCAACCCAGCTCCAGCGTCTGCCAGCTATGATGGTGTGCATGTCCTCTTGCTTGCTACGAGTAAGCAGATCTTGGTTGGTGATGGTATTCGGCCAAAAGATTCGGTGAATTTTTCTTAGGCATGTTGTGTGAAAAGAGGACAATTTTGACATTTCCTTCTCTGTGACTCTCCAGCATTCCACACCATAGAGAAGCACAGAAAGCACGCAACTCTGGTATAATCTTAATTTTGTGCTTGTGCTGTATTGGGAGGACTTCCAGATGTTATTTAGGCTAAAGAAGGCTGTTCTTGCCTTATTCATTCTGATGTTGATGTCTTTGCCTGCCCCACCGTCTGGTGTTACTATGCTTCCTAGGTATGTGAAGGTATCTGTCTGTACCAGTTGCTGATTCCTTACTGATATGGACTCAGGGTTGCTCACATTGAGCGTCATGACCTCAGACTTCTTTAAATTGATGTTCAAGCCCACCTGCTGGCTAAATTTATTAAGTCTATCCGTTTTATCCTGGATGTGTTGATGTGAATGTGCCAGCAGTGCAATGTCATCTGCATATTCCAGATCTTCCAATGTAGAAAATGTAGTCCATCTTATTCCTCTTGGACTGCCCTCTGTTGTCTGGCGCATCACCCAGTCTATGACTGTTAAAAATAGAGTGGTTGATAAGGGGCATCCCTGTCGTACTCCTGTCTTCACCTCGAAGGTTAGGTTGCTCTGCCCAACACTACACGTAAAGTTGGCATAGAGGCTTTTTATGATTGACACTATGCAGCTTGGAATTCCATAAGCCCTCAGTATTTTCCATAAACTGTCCCTATGTATGCTGTCAAAAGCCCTTTCAAAATCAACAAAATTTATGTAAAGCTGTCTTTGCCATTCTGAGCACTGCTCTATAATGTTCCTGAGAGTGAATATATGGTCTACACATCTTCTGTTCTTTCTAAATCCTGCTTGTTCTTTCCTCAGTTTGTAGTCTACTGCCTTTGAAATTCTCTGTATAATTATCCTGCCTAGTATTTTGCTGAGAACTGAGAGAAGAGTGATTCCTCTCCAATTATTGCAGTCTGAAAGATCTCCCTTCTTGGGCAATTTGACAATTATTCCTTTGTTCCACTCTGATGGTGTTGTCCCCGTTTTCCACACTTGTGCAAATAGTGGTTCTAATAGTTCTGCTGCTAGCTCAGGGTCTGTCTTAAATAGCTCTGCATTTAAGTTATCATGGCCCAGAGCTTTACCGTTCTTTAACCCTTTGATTGCTGTGATGATTTCTTCTTTTCGTGGAATGTCTGTATTTACATCTAGATCGTTTTCAGCCTCAGGAACATTCAATTGTGTCTCTGGTATTTCCTTGTTCAGAGTTTCTTTGAAGTGCTCTGCCCATCTTGTTTCTTGTCCCTCTGCTGTCTTGATGAGATTTCCTTGCTTATCTCTTACTAATGTAATATTGTTTGCACCTTGTTTTCCGCTGATGAATTTAGTTATTTTGTATACTGTGCTTTGTTCATTTCTCAGTGCTGCCTCTTCTGCCTGTTTTGCAAGATCGTCTAGGAAATTCCTTTTGTTGGCTCGGGTTTGGCGTTTAACTTCCCTGTCCAGTTGACTGTACTGTTCGCTATATAGTTGCTTTAACCTGGGGGACTTCGCTTCTGTTTTCTTTCTTTTCATTTCCTTTCTCATCTTTATGGTGTTTAGTGTTTCTGGTGTTATCCAGTCTTGCTTCTTCCTTTCCTGGAATCCTAAGCATGATTTGCTACTTTCCTTATATATTGTTGAAATGGTGTTGAAATTCTGGTCTATATCATCAGTCAATGTCTTTTCCTGGCTTTTGGCAAATTGATATCGTTTCTTAATGTCGGCCGCAAAAGCTTTTCTGGTAAGGGGGTCCTTCAATTTGCTGATGTCAAACCTTTTCTGTGCAGTTACAGTTGGTCCAGCCCTTCTTAGTTTCACTTTCAGTTTTGCTACTACTAAATGGTGATCGCTTCCCACATCTGCACCTCTTCTTACCTTCACATCTTGTAATGCATGTCTCCATCTACCGTTAACCATGATGTGGTCTATCTGGTTTCTGTCCCGACCATTTGGTGATTCCCATGTTAACTTGTGAATTTCCTTATGTGGGAAAAGTGTTCCTCCAATGACCAAGTTGTTAATGCTACAGAAACTTATTAGCTTATCCCCATTTTCGTTTGCTATTCCGCTGCCGCATTTCCCCATTGTTCTTTCATTATATGTATTGTGTGTACCAACTTTCGCATTGAGGTCTCCCATTACTATAACAAGATCATATCTAGGTGTGTCCTCCATTTCTTTCTGCAGTTGTTGATAGAATTCATCCTTGACCTCCTCATCGCTATCATTCGTTGGTGCGTAGCATTGTATTATTGTAGTGTTGGTGAATCTCCCTCTCAATCTCAATCGTATCAGTCTGTTGTTGATGGATTTCCATTCCAGTAATGTCCTTTCTATCCCTTTCTGTAGAATAATGGCTACGCCTTCACTGTGCTGTCCATCCTCTCTTCCAAAGTAAAGTACTGTTTCTCCTGTTGCTGTTTTAACTTTTCCTGCCCCTGTCCATCTGCTCTCGCTTATCCCCAGGATGTGTAACCTATAGTTTCTCATTTCTGCCGTGACCTGTCTTAGTTTACCTGTCTCGTACATTGTCCTGACATTCCAAAATCCTATTCTTGTATCCTGTTTTGCGGTCAGGACATCCGTTTTCATGTCAGTGGCTTCCTTTCGGCTTTCACCACTGACAGTCATACGAGCCACAGACTCCGAATGTCCATCCCGCAGCAAAGTTTGTTCATTTGATGTTGTTTCCGTAACTTCATTATTTTTTTTTACATAGACAGGGGTGTCAGCCCTATGCTAAAACCCCCAACCTGGAGGACCAGGGTACCAGCTTTTGTCTGACCCCTACCCACACAGACCAGTCCAGCTTGGTTGAACCTACCAGGAGTAAAACTCCCACTGGCATAGCTCTAGGGATTGTCAGGGTACGCAAGCTGCCATACCGCTACAAGGTATAGGTACCATTGATGGCAGCCATCTCTTCAGTTTGATTTTATTTTATCCAAGCTTTCTTTTACTTCTTGGTATTCCTTAGGTTTAATATCTCTCAACATAAGGACCTTCTTCCTTGGCAAAAGATCTAGATATGTTGTTTAGTTTTCATTTTAACCAAATCTTTTAGCGTAACTCTGTTCCAGTTATGACCGTGAGCTCTATCAGCTATGCATTCAGTTTGTAATAAATACTTACAAGTATTTTGAAATCACAAACAAATCACATCACATCCTGAAATACACTTTTGCTATATAATTGCGAAGTTGATCTCCTCAACATAAGAAATACACTGAGCAGGACTGGGTACGTCCTTTCGGTTCCGCTCGATCTTTCTAACTCTGCATGGCGTCGCGTACCCAATCTTGCCGGAGAAAAGATCTGAGCTCTCTGATTGGTTAGGGGAATCACATGACTAGTTGTGGCATTTCTAACGCTAAGCTAGCCTAAATAAAATGTATGTCAGTTAGTTATTTTTATATCCTCCGTTTCTCATAAGATATTTATTTATATTAATCTGTGGTTCCTCCTTCTTTAGTGGGATATAGCCTGTTTCCGAAGAAATCACGGTATACACAGCTACATTTGCTTGTGATCTCCTACTCGTCTGCTACAGTATATGTGACTCGAATCTTCATCTCACATCTCCTTGTCCTAATTTTACATGGCGGGTACAACTGTTGCGATACATTTCGCACATTAAATTTTGTAATTTCTTTGGAAATCGTATTTGAAAGTATTTGTCGCACAGTAGTCTATCGGTATGGATGAGTTCATGTTGTTATTTGGTGAAGCACGTTGTTTATACGGAGGCGTAATAAGTTGAGTTTTGAAGGTGGTACTCTGCTGACCACAGTGTTTGAAGCGTGTGTAAAAGTGGATAATATTTATCTAATAATATTCTGAAAATGATGATCTATGCCACGGACAGCCTACACTAAGCAAGAAAGCAGGCTCTATACCTTCCGTGTACGGCGTCTACGCCACATCCTTTTTATTTCATAGAAGGATAAAGTGACAAACGTCGAGGAGCTATTACCTGCTGGTCTTTTCGGCCATATCCACTGTAAGATACACATAAAGATATCTTGTAGACAGAGCAACATAACAGCTGGGTGACCACAGCTGAGGTTCAAAGATGTGAGCAAGAGAGACATGAAAGTATCGGACATAAATCCAGCAACTTGGGAGGATAAAGCTGCCGACAGCACCAAGTGGCGATGCTCTCTACGGCGCCACCTCTGATTGGACAAAAAGAACACGCCAAAAGGAACACCAGGCAAAAAAGCAGCGGAGGGCTATCATCTCAGGGGCGCAGTCCCATAGTCAGTAATGACTGAAGGGCTATCACCTCAGGGGCGAATTACATAACTGCACTCTGATGAAATCGGTGGTGAGTAACTATTAACGATAGTGAGAGATTCCCATAGTCAGTTATGACAAGCTCATGAACTCGGCCATTCCACTGCATCGAAGATGTGGATTAAAGACAACCGGAAGATTTTGGACGCATGTGTTGTTTATATAGAACGAACATAAAGCTTTATTGGTAAAATTGGGCACCACATTCTGCCCTTGAGGTTCAAAATACTGTCATCCTCACATATTACTTTAAAGATTAAGGCATTTACATTGAAAGTATCGGCAATAATCATCATATAATAGATAGATAGATAATAGATAGATTAGATAGAATAGATAGATAGAGATAGATTAGAAGCAACTTGGGAGGACTAAGATAGATAGATAGATAGATAGCTGCCGACGAACAAACTATATTTTCAAAGCACCAAGTCATCTTACATACCGTATCCTTTCAATAGCACAATGTATTTTTTAGCATTATTTACAGCGTACAAAATTATCGAGGGTAAAATAATAACATACATTTGGAACATCCAGCCATACACAAATTTAAAGGGGGGGGGGGAAATTATTAATTAAAATAGATTAACAAAAATTAATACCTATTAATAAAAAAAAAAAAAAAAAAATAAATACCTAAAAAAAAAAAAAAAAAAAAAAAAAAAAAAACTAACAAACACAATCAAAACAATTCAGTAAATAAGACATAAATTATAGAAACGTAATCAAAAATGTCGGGCATTAAATAGAATTCAGTCTCTACGGCGCCACCTTTGGACAAAAAGAACACAGATAACTGGTGGCATATAATGACAATTTGAAAATTGGACAGCAAAAGCAGATACTGCACAGGGAAATTGTTTGGCCTCCACTAACACCAGGCAAAAAAGCAGCGGAGGGCTATCATCTCAGGGGCGCAGTCCCATAGTCAGTAATGACTGAAGGGCTATCACCTCAGGGGCGAATTCCCATAGTCAGTTATGACTGAAGGGGCTATTACCTCAGGGGCGCATTCCCATTGTCAGTTATGACTGAAGGGTCTATAACAACCACTACGGATGATCGATGTGTGAACTATTAACGATTGTGAGTCTTGCAAGCAAAATGATTGTGGATTACTCTCGCCTGAAGTTTTAGGATTTTGGGACGTTACATGTGTTGTTTATATAGAGACATGATCACTTGAGTTTTAGATGAATTACCCTGCGGACCTCAGTGTTTGATGCGTGTGTAAAAGGGAATAACACTTATCTAACGTATTTTCATACTTGATGATCTATGTGCTGACGATTAACGCATGTGAGTCTTGCAAGAAAAGTTCTCCTGCTTCCTCTTGTTCTTCGGTCCTTGGCCGCTGACCGACAAAGCAGCCAGTGACCACCACGTCTGCAAGCAAACTGATAGTTGATTATTCTTGACTGAAGTTTTAGGATTGTGGGAATTTTGAATATTGGAAATATCAGTCCGCAGGATGACTAGATGTTTTGAGGATCAGATGATACTGATGTCTTGTCGCTTATCATGAACAGTCCATTTAATGTAATGACAGAATGATAAAGTGGACATGATCAGAATGTTATATATATATAAAGTATTTATGGTTCAGTTTAGTTATTAAGAATGATGGTCCATTTCGAGCCGGTTTGAAGTTTGAACCCGGGTTTTAGAGTCGGCTAAAACATTGTCCGACTCCGAGAATATTAGAAGTCCGACTACGACAACAGATTTTTAAACTAGTGATATGGCTTAAAATGATGCAGTTAAATGGACATATGTATTAGGATAGTATGTGTATGAATAAGTGAATATACGGCTTTCGTAGTCTACATTTTAAACTATTCATTCATTCATACAGAAATAAAAATATACCGGGGTGTGGCCGCTGTGCATGCACCAGCTACTTGGAGCCACAGGTGAGAGCTGAGAGGTAGGTGGGGACCAATTGTGGAAGAGCCACTTCCAAAGGAAGTGCGACTGCCCCTTCACCAGAGGTGAGGGTAGCCGAGGGGGATTCAAACCCTCGGCGAAAAACAGGGCTTGTCTACCTAGCATGTGAAGACTGAATTTGGCGGACTATGCGGACGAAGCCACCAGCTGGCTCAACGGATATGAAGGCAACTACCAGCAGCGCGGAGTGGAACGCAAAGAGCACGGCGAGACACTTAGAACGCCCTGGTTATCCACTGCATCCTGTGTTGTCTCCAGTCGTCTCGATAAATATCTTGCCGCTGAACCAGATAACTCAGGACGAGAGAGTGAGGATGACGATTAGCGCAACTCTTCCTCACTTAAATCCAATTACAGCGCAAGTCGCAGCTTCAGACAGAAACATACAGACACTGCACTCAAAGACCTGTGGCGATGGGGGAGTGGCGAACCAGAAAGTGTGGATACACTCAAGCTGCAGCCACAATCTCGCATACAGGCGGCTCAGGCCATAGGGTCGTTTCTCGTTGGAACTTTGAAGCAGCGGCGAGATCCGGCAGCCCCCTGAGCGACTGAGCAGCCCTCTTCTGGCATGAGGAAGGGGCTAGAAAAGGTGCCCTGAACATAGCCTGCTTCAACCTACTGTGACCAGCTTGAAGCGACTGGAGGGTTTCCCAATCATGCGTTCGAACAAAAAATAAGAAAATAATGAAGGTGCTTACCTTTGGCACGTGGAACGTGCGAACATTACTCGACAATACCTGGCCGACAGACCTGAAAGACGGACTGCACTTGTGGCCAAAGAACTGGCGCGCTAAATTGTCGATATAGCAGCCCTAAGCGAGACGCCACCACTAGAAGAAGGTCAGATTACTGACATTGGAGGTGGCTTCACATTTTATTGGAGTGGGCGGGACAGCAAGGAACGGCGTATGGCTGGCGTTGGATTCGCCATTATATCTCATATCGTACGTAAATTTGTCAAATCTCCTGATGGCATTAACGATCGCCTAATGACCCTTCATGTCCCACTAGGAATCAACAGAAGTGCCACATTGATCAGTGCATATGCCCCAACAATGACAAACCCCGAGGAAACAAAAGAAAAGTTCTATGACGAACTTAACTCTATTATCTCATCATTTCCTAAATCTGAGAAACTTATTATTCTCGGTGACTTCAATGCCAGAGTAGCCACTGACCACAACACCTGGGATGGAATACTTGGAAAATATGGCATAGGCAAATGTAATAGCAATGGGCTCCTATTACTCAGCCTGTGTGCCACACATGATTTGTCCATTACGAACACCATGTTTCGTCTACCCACTCGAAATAAAACAACATGGATGCACCCCCGCTCCAAACAGTGGCATCTCATTGATTATGTCGTCACGAGAAGGAGCGACAGACGTGACGTGAGAGTGACCAAGGCCATGTGTGGTGCCGAATGCTGGACCGACCACAGGCTGATTGTATCAAAACTCAGCCTTAACATACAGCCCAAGCGAAAACACCAGAGTCAGAAACCCATGAAGAGGCTCAACGTCACAAAACTTGAAAGCGAAGCAACCGCAGAGAGCTTCTCAAGGGACATGGACAGCCGTCTGAGGGACGTTGAGCTCGGTCAAACCCCCATAGAGGACAAATGGGCCACTCTGAAGAACATTGTGCACTCTGCAGCCTCTGAGAGCCTGGGATATGCAACACGCAAGAACCCTGACTGGTTTGATGAGAATGACGTAAATATTAAAACACTGCTGGCTGAAAAATATCGTTTGTACAGATACTATCAAAGGAACCCTTCCTAAACATCCAAAAAGGCAGCCTTTACCAATATACGCAGAGTTGTCCAGAATAAGCCCAGGAAGATGCATGATGCATGGCTCAGCAATAAAGCAGATGAGATACAGAGATATGCAGACAGAAATGACTCAAAGCGCTTTTATGACGCGCTGAAAGCAATTTATGGCCCTCAATCGAATCAATCATCACCGGTCCTAAATGATGATGGCATGGTAATGCTCACTGATAAAACGCAGATTTTGGAACGCTGGGCAGAACACTTCAATGCCATCTTAAATTATCCATCAACCATCAACGACCAGGCCATTGCAAGCATACCGCAAGTTACAGTCAATGTCAGACTTGACTTTCCACCCAGCGTGGAAGAGGTCAAGAAAGCAGCCAGTCTACTGTCCAGCGGCAAAGCCCCTAGATCAGATGCTATTCCTGCTGAGATTTATAAAGCTGGTCGCAGCATGCTGCTGCAGAGACTAACAGACCTCTTTTCCTCAGTCTGGGATGAAGAACAGCAGGAATTGAAAGATGCCACCATCGTTCACATATACAAGCGAAAGGGAAATCATCAATCATGTGATAACCACAGGGGAATCTCCCTATTATCTATTGCGGGCAAAATCCTGGTTCGAGTCTTGCTCAACCGCTTGACTGTTCATCTCGAATCACAGGACTTACTCCCAGAGAGTCATTGTGGTTTCCGAGCAGGCCACGGGACAGTCGATATGATATTTGCCGCACGCCAACTTCAGGAGAAATGACCTATACACAACATTTATTGCCTTGACCAAGGCCTTTGACACTGTCAATAGGGACGGACTATGGAAAATTATGGCGAAATTCGGTTGTCCCGATAAGTTCATCTCAATTGTCCGCCAGTTTCATGAAGGTATGATGGCTCGCGTATTGAATGATGGAGAACCTTCTAAACCCTTTCCCGTCACAAACGGTGGCAAACAGGGATGTGTGCTCGCCCCGACACTATTCAGTATGATATTTGCTGCCATGCTCTCTAACGTTACGCATGTCTGTAATGACGGCGTACACATCAGATACAGGACAGATGGGAAGCTATTCAATTTGAGACTTCTTCTTCTTCTTCTTCCGGTGGTTGCGTTGTGTCTGTTTACGCCTAAGCTATGATATCTGCACCTTTCGATCGACACATCCGACTTCAGCACGGCACTTTTTAAGGACCGGGTTTGCCTTCCCATTGCGATCCGCACTCGCTCAGCCAGACTGCACTGCTTCAGACTGTTTCCAGGACCACCACGTGGAGGTGGAGTGCGGTCTTGACCAGCTCTGGTTCGCTGGTCCTGATGCAAGCAGTACAGCTATGGGTCGCTGACTGCATTCACTATTGCTGCATCTTGGGGTCCCCAATTTGAGACGATTACAGTCCTTTACGAAGGTGAATGAAACAATGATCTCTGACCTCGTCTTTGCGGACGACTGTGCCCTCAACACCTGCACAGAATTGGACATGCAGAACAATATGAGGAGGCTTTCTGTAGCGTGTGATGACTTTGGTCTTACTATCAATATCGAAGAAATCTGAAGTAATGTTGCAACCTGCTCCTGGGAAACCTTACTGCGAACCAAATATCACAGTAAAGAACCAACGTCTCCAAGTGGTGGACAGCTTCGCTTATCTTGGCAGTACCCTTACCAAAGATGCGAATATCGACTCCGAGGTCAACAACAGAATAGCCAAGGCAAGTGCGGCTTTCGGAAGATTAAGAGTAAATGTCTGAGGTCGACAAGAAATTAGTGCCGCCACCAAGATAAAAGTATATCATGAAATAGTGCTCACTGTCCTCCTGTATGCCTGTGAAACATGGACAGTGTATAGCAGACATGCCAAGAAGCTTAATCATTTCCACTTGAGCTGTCTTTGCAGGATTCTCAGGATCAAGTGGCAGAGTATCTAATTCTGAGGTCCTCAACAGAGCATATATCTCAAGCATCTACATGTAGCTGCAGAGGGCCCACATTAGATGGGCCGGGCATGTTGTTCGCATGCCCAAAAAATGCCTCCCAAAGCAGTTAATGTACAGCGAGCTCTCCATGGGTAAGCGAACAGTAGGGGGACAAAAGAAACGCTTCAAAGACATACGGAAAGCATCGTAGCGCAGCTTCAAAATTGATGTCTCCTCCTTGGAGACTATCGCACAGGATCGCTCTGCCTGGAAGACAAACATTACTCAAGGCGCTCACATTGCAGAACAGAATTTAGCTGATAAGGCAGAAGGCAAGCGTGCTGCAAAAAAGATCAGAATGCATAGCAACACTATTATCGACTCTAACCATGTGTGCCCCGTATGTGGCAGGGCCTGTAAGGCAAAATAGGACTAATTAGCCACATGAGGTCACGGCACAGATGTGTCACAACTCAAGTCTGAAGCTGTCGCCATCCTCGCTTGCGATGGGCAACTATTATTATTATTATTAATACAAAATAACAAATCATCCACACCTGCACACATATGACAGCTTTGCCAAACACCATGAGGCAAAATAGATTCATTTTAACAAGGACGGGAAAATCGACAGTGTTTATATTTTATTTTCATTTCTTGTATGCTTTTTCCAAATGTGCCAACAAATTTCCATTTTCCTACCTTATGTAAAATTGGATGCACTTTAACACGAAGGTGGTTTTAGGAGTTCTAGTACTTTAAAACGTCATTTCAAATTTGATACTCCTGACAGTCTATCGAAATTAGTATAAGGAATATTTCCAATAAATGTTTAACATTATTATTTTGTCTTTTTTTTTGTGGCGTCATACCAAATGGCACATATGTGGAATACATCTTGCCTGAAATTGCACCTGTTGCTAACAAAAGTGTATCGATTGAGATTATCTGTTTCCTAATATCTCACTGGCTTATCCAAGTCAGTGTTCAAAGGCTTGCAGGGATGAAAGCGAATCTGTAAAGATGGAAACTTTCTGTAGGATATTATCTATAATCATTTATAACGCTTTCGCTATGGTTACCACTTCCGCTGTAAAGATGAGAGTGCCTTCTGTGATACTGTAACTTTTATCGGTCCCCCATTTTTGTATTATTACTCCAGCACCTAACTCCCCGCGGAGGAGCCGCGGTAGCATAGTTTTTAGTGCACTGGCTTCCTAACGCAGTGGTCTATGGTTCGATCCCCAGATGAGGCTGGAATTTTTTAGGCCACAAACGGCTCCTGGGTTGACCCAGCCCCAAATGGGTACCAGAGCAACTCTGGGAAGGTTAAGGCGGCCGGCGTGATGCCGACCACATCACCCCTCGTGTGCCGACGGTCAAGATAATATGGGCCTAACACCATATTCCCAATATGCCTCAATGGGCGTGTAACGGGTTCCTTTACCTTTACCTTTTATCTAACTCCCCCACTATAGCTCCTGGAACCATCTGTGAATACAGCTAAATCTTGCCTCGTGTGCTGATATATATATATATAATTTCTTGTTACGTTCTTACTCGGTGTGTCACTCGTATGTTGTTTTATCTTGTGAGAGCATAATCCACAGGGTGACTGAGAAATGACTTCCTATTTTTAAATAGTTATTTCTTCACTTCTATCTAACTAATATATATATATATATGAAACAAAGTCAAAATAAAGATAAAATGTTACATCACATTACTTTTACTAATCAGCAAAAGATCCGGTTTGTGTAACAGATGATGTCATAGCCGGGGCAATTTTTGCTGTTTCTTATAACGCCAGTTTATTTTAGGTGCTACTTAATTTCTGGGTTTAAAAAAATGAAAACATAAAACGTATTTGTCACATGCTCCCTGTTATAACCTGTGTTCCATGTATACCCAATGAATACAAGTGAGGATATAACAATTTACAAAATAAGAAGCGACTTTCCAGTCATCCTGTAGACATGGCGCTGGTAATTCTCAGGGTGGTACAGTAGCTTCATAATCATTGTTACAACTTCTTGTGTTTGACAGTTCTTCACACTGTGTTAGGTCTTGCATTATTCTCCTCCACTCTGTGGAATATCTGTTTGAATCCATCAGGACGTCCCATACATTTGGCGTGCAGCAGTTCCAGTCAGGTGTTCTTTGTGAAAGGAAAAGGGTTAATTTGGGTTGACTTGGTAATTGTCGAGCAGTTTGTTTATTGTGCCCCTGTCAGTTTGACTTTGACTCGTCCATTATTGCCATCCTATCAGAGCTTTTCTATATGTTGGCTTTTATTACTTTAGTTTATTTTGATTGTTAAACCTGAACCGAAATCCTGGTGGATTCCGAAAGGGCACATAAAGAATAGGACTACTTTGTACTGAGCCAATGAGGAAACTTGTTGATACCAGTACTACTATGTAGTTCTTGTATGCTGAAGTCTCAGAGCAAGACAGGTAGAGGAAGACCAAAGAATAAACGGAGAAGAAAGCTGGAAACAGACATGAAGGTGATGAAGAAGACATGGGTCAAGAAGACATGGGTCAAGAAGACATGGGTTAAGAAGACATGGGTCAAGAAGACACGGGTCAAGAAGACACGGGTCAAGAAGACATGGGTCAAGAAGACATGGGTCAAGAAGATATGGAAAGAACTTGAGCGGATGGCACGGGTCAAGAAGACTTGGCTTGTTGAAAGCCTTTGCTCCGTGGGGAGTTGAAGACGATGAGTGAAATGAAATTAATACTCTACTATGCCATCATCATCATCATCATCATCAGTTGCCATCTCCACAACGAAGGTTGGCTGTAATGGATCTCCAACGTCTTCTGTCTCTTGTCTTGGCGGTGGACTCCGATAGACTCTTTCCTGTCCATCTCTTGATGTTATCTTCCCACTTATAGCGCTGTCTTCCCCATATGCCATACAAGGCAATTTAAAATGAGGTCATGCCTGGGAGTGACAACCGCATCGTGTAAAACAAATTGCCACGCAAACCACTGCTGTACAAGCATGTGAACGCTTGGTGCAGCCGTCATGACAGAAAATTAGCAACACTGGTGGATCCATGCTCCGTAAAGGGCGCAAAGGGATATGATAACTGATCGAAGAAAACAAACGATATATATATATATATATATATATATATATATATATATATATATATATATATATATATATATATATATATATATATCTATATATATATATATATGAATGGAATCCAGTGAAATCAGACTAAACAGCTTGATGATCTAGAATTTGCAGATGACTTGTCTCTTCTGTCCCATAACCATAATCAGATGCAAGGCGAAATTAAAATACTCGATGAGAGGTCACATCAAGTGGGCCTGAAAATACACCGGGTAAAAGACAAAGATAATGGGAATAAATGCAAGAAATGATAACAAGGTTGAACTTGAAGAAAAACCACTAAAAGATGTAGAATCTTAAACATATCTTGGCAGCAATATAGACACAGCTGGAGGGACAGACAATGATATCAAAATAAGAATACAAAAAACAAGAGGAGCTTTCATTGCATTGGGAAACATTTGGAAATCAAGAGAAGTCAAGTCCAACACGAAAATAAGAATCTTCAACTCAAATGTCAAATATGTCCTATTGTATGGCTCTGAAATATGGAGAACAACAAAAACAACAACCAAAAAGTTACATACATTCATAAATGGGTGCTTGCGCAGAATCGAAGGATTGAAATGGTATGACAAAGTCACAAATGTGGAACTAATGACAAGAACCAGACAAGTGCCAGAGGAACAAGAGATGAGAAGAAGACGCTGGCGATGGATAGGACACACATTGAGGGAACCTGTTGATAGTATTACAAGACAGTCCTTATTCTGGAATCCTGTCACGGATTGCCTCCCCTGCTTTGCAGTAGTGGTCCAACAGTGACCAAAACTCAAAAGTATTTAATATTGGCTTCCAAGGTATCTACCTGCGCACAAGATTATTCTTGGCAGAGATGTAGATAGAAGATTAATGACACTTCTACCTTAAGGAAGAATTCACAAGATATTTCCAGAAGTCACGAACAATGTTGCATTGGGCTGAACAATTGTTAACGCATTATAGCTGGTCCGTCGCCTTTTGTGAAGGGTTTAAACAATGGTTTAGCCCGTTCAAGCCCCCAGTTGGTGTAATCCAACGAAATTCCTCTTATAAGGTATAGCTCTGTTTGGAGGTAAATATATGTCTAGGTATATATATATATATATATATATATATATATATATATATATATATATATATATATATATATATATATATATGAGTATTAAAGAATCTGGCTCATACGTTTGCTTTCATACATATAACTGAATCAACTATTATTGTTTAGTTTTAAAACAACAGGTAACAAATGTAATAGTGAATTGGTCTTTAACTGGTTAAAATAAATATGGAAAGATTAGTGGAATTTTGATGGATATAAAGTTCTCGTCATGGAAACGTAGGTGGGAATTTAACGTTATACTTAAAGTTTAACTGAAATGTCCTTTTTGCTGGTGCCTTTTAGTTAACACTTAGCTGGTATGAGTGAGTCCTGCCGCATAGGTTTTCGCCACGTTGTTCTGGGGATGAATGTACTTCTCTCACACGAGTGGCGTAGTAACTTCAGTACTTCGTACAGTCTGATAGCTTGTAACAACGTACGTTTAGAAAAAAATAGAAAGACAGAAATGCCCTGCTAAGTACACTGAGTTGGAAGTTTAGCAGACGCATCCTCTCGTTGTCCACCCACCAATGTTAATCTCTCATAAGAGTAACATTCCTAAGTTTACACAGTGCAACTCAGGAAAGATGAATAAAATTCATCAATATTCCTCTGTGTATTAAATGGGACAATGTGTCTGGACAGGGCGAGCAATGATATATGCCTGAATTAACATTAACAAGTTACATAAATCTCACAAAATGATATGCTACACTTGAGGCACAAATGATGTAGTCATCACTCATCGCTGCTCCAGCAGGAGTCTGGGGTCACCTCTGCTGTCGGGTTTTTCCGCACGACTAGCGAGAATACATCACCAGCACTTGCTGTAGTGGTTCATGAATATACTATTTCCGTATGTTGAGGTTGCCAGCCTCATATATATATATATAACCACTTAGCAAGAAAAAATGTTAAATTCACATTTGTAAAAAAAATGTTCACAACGTACGCCAAATTTTGGGAATACACAATCTCCCTGCACAGGTTTCAGATGGACACGAGCAATTTCGGTGCATATGCTCTCGAATCAATTTCGACTGAGAAATTTCTTTTATGACGTTGTTCTGTGATACACTTGGCCTGGGAAACTAGTTATTCCTCTTCCACGGGTGTTCTGCGATACACTTGGTCTGGGATATTATTTCTCTTATGACTGATGATCCTATTCCTAGGTTTCCAGTCGTGTATTTATAAAGTCCTAGTCCCTGAAGTTTTACAGTCGTGTATTTAAATATGCGGGTTTACTCTTAAGGTTACAGAGTTGCCCAAATACTGTCGATCTACCAGGTATACACGAATTACTGTCTAAACTGTGCAACCAACGCAAGGTCGCCATGCGGTGGATATCGTCACACTGTGAAATACCACCAGGAAACGAGAGAGCAGACCGACTGGCTAAAGAAGGTGCTGCAGACGAGCAACTCGATGTACCAGTTACGTACCATCAGAAAAAAGATGATCAAATCAATCAGAAGGCCACCAATACCAACGCAGGATGACTACCAAGCTATGAACAGATCAGAACAAATTGTCATTCTGCGCCCCAGAACAGGACACAACCGACTCCGTAGCCACATGTATAAAAAATTTGAGATTGGTAATTCAGCCATGTGTACGCGTTAGCGGGCACCCCAGACTGCAGAGCACATACTTCAAGACTGCCCCGAATATGATTTATTGAGGCTAACCCACTGGCCCAGAGAAACAACACTGGAAGCAAAACTATACGGACCTATGTATGAACTACAAAAGACTGAAGTTTATACAAGAAACAACATTGCAGATATAGACAATATATTTCAAGCAAACGAAAGAAGAAGAAGAACTGTCGATATGTCACTTTTGATATAGAAATTCTAGGTCTGATCCTTCTCTTTCTGGCTTCTTGGGAGTTGCTCGGTTTAAGTTTCGAAGCTGTCTGTTCTGTGCTTCTGAGTTCACTAGATTATATCTCTCATTCTCAGTTCAAATCCCAGATTGTGTTCCCGCCGAATGTTCCAATAGAAGTCATTGTATATTCCGGCATCTCACTTCAAATCAATCAAATCTCTCTAGCACTGTTTGGGTGGGGAAGTTTTAATCCAAAATGTCCCCCGCGTGTTTAAAATTAAATTAAAAATTCCACGCGTGACCTCTTGTCACGAAATGGCTTAATTAAGAGTCTGTCTGAGTAAAGAGACAAGACACCAGTTTTGAGGAAAGTCTGGGAAAATAGATTAAGATGAGAGGTAAAGTGACTGTGGAGGATGAGACTTATAGCTTCAAAGGTGAGAACTTAGATTGACTCTCCCACGCCACTTGTGACTTGTTTTATTAGCTACTATCTCACCACTTCTCGCTCAGCTGAGATAAGGTATGCACTAATTACTAGCCACAGACACAACTGTACAGTTAAAGAGTACAGGTACAGTATAGTGAAAGACAAACTGATCCAGAGCACATTTTATAGTTTATTAAACAAAAATATCTTTACCACAGAGAAAAACAACAATAAAGTGCAAGGTCGCACAACCTGGAAAAAAGAACAAATCAATAAATGACACAATTATCAAAAAATGTATCACGCACTCTTCCACGACTACACGAAAACAACTAAGGTTAAAGAAATATACCGGGCGGGGGTCTCTAAGTAAGAGCCACCACCACTTGAACACTACTATTACTAACTAACTACACTGTGGAGTCCCACACACCACAAGAATACTCTCCACTAGTTTTCACTCTGTCCCGTTTAACCAGACAGAGGAAGACTTACTAACTAATCTGACTAAAATGTCTCAAAGGCGCTCCTACACAACTAACTTATACACCACTAAATCCTACTCCACTGAATTCTGCAGAACTAACGCAGAGGCTCTCCTCTAAGTATTATCTATCTAGCTCTACTCTCTCCCCTCTACTTCAGTTCAGTGCCTTCCTGACGATATCGTCTTCGTCTGAGGCTCAGCTGTGTTACCCTTTGTCAGGTACCTCCTCCCGTTAGCATTTAGAAAGGTATGATTTCCCTCTCTCCTCTCCAGAATAATTTATGAAGGTGCCCTTTGGTGAATATATATTTTTGCTTCTGGCTGTAGATCTAGCAATGATGAAGGCAACTCAATTCTTCACACACAAACGACGATTTAAACCGCTTCGGGTTAAGGCCTACTGCTTTATTGTGGCAGTATGTAAACTATACCAAGCAACGTAGCCTGTTCTGTATTGGGCCGTACAAGCTAAGAGCTCCAATTTCTAGGCAATTTCACGCTGAGGTATATGTTTCCTCACGTCAGGAGAATTCCCAATGCTTCTACGTCTTGCAGACGCAACTAGAGGCGCCCGTTACTTTGCGCGTACCCCAGTTTTTTTCTCAATTGCACCGATGTCTCTTGCCTCCCTCTCTGAGAAGGCAACGTCCGTTGCAGGCTTAAGGACCTCCAACGCCGTGAATCGCTGTAAAAGAAAATAACAACTTATATACACCAATCCACAAAATACATAATTCAAACCCATTAATAACCAAAGATTTACATACACGCCGCTTTCCCATACCATAATAAAACTGCACTCAATACAAACCCTCATGCTGTACCCTATTTCTGCCCTCGGGTCAGACTTAACAGCTCACCCCTTCCCCTCTCTTTTTCACTGACAACAGGTTGTCTATTACGCTTAACACATACGCGGGCTGACCTGATTGCTTCTGAGTCCAGCTCGTGACCGAGTCAGTTACCCGTCACAACACCGCTTCGCTGTATCCCGATAAAATAACTTGTACTTAAATAATTCCCCAGCACTATTCTTATATTAAAAGGCAGCCCATTGAATGTTATCAAAATAGCACACATATCTACACACAACAGCATACCCCATATCATAATATTAAACTCCCTTCACCACTCTTTTTTTCACCGACAACAAACTTCAATACCCATGGCCACTTTAGTTAAACCAAAATCCCGAGTTCATTCACTATTATCTTCAAAGTTATCATAACATAGTCTGGTACTCTTAATATATTACACCATACTACACCAACCGTAGGTCCTAAATGCATATAGAGATATATTAATTAATAATACCACCAAACGTTTTACACAGAACTACACTGGCTATACTTCATATGATTACCACTGAAACTTACAATACATTGGCAGAAGTCAGGTAATTGATGGCAAACTACTGACAAAAAAAAAAATAAAATTCCAGCAGAAAGCTTACTCTGACTTGTTAAAATCCTTTAGCTAAAATTTCTACACCACTAATTTATTAAGACTTCGTACATACCCAGACTTTATCAGAATATCCACTAACCAGGCGGACTGAATTTATGTCTGACACTATTCACGGCAATAATAATCCAGGACTTTGGAGCCCCGATTAATAATTTGGCCCTGTATATATAGTGCCAATATTCTGATGCAAGACAGACGCGGTAAGTCATAGCTTCTAGAATTATCTCCCAAAAACCGCTTCTACCCCACTTTGACGTAATCTAATGACTGCTACATACATTAAAAATCGAAACCAATCATCAGAGCTTCCCGTTAAGCATCATAACATTATCTTAACATCTGACTAATCGTTAACCAAGTGACAATGAGTCATTTCCCTTGCTGGAACGGAGTGGGGAGATCAAAGAACGTAAATACCCCGCGAAGCGTGCTGCCCCGCGGAAAAATATACTCAGTGTGACATAAACTTATCTGACCGTCTGTCAACAAGAATGACTCACTAGCCCACGCTCTCACTCAGGTAGGGGTTTACACCTACCCCTAAAAAGAGACGGGCTGGTGGAGTTGATCCTACAGTTATCAGAACCCTGAAAAGAAATGAAAACAACAACAAATCCGAAAACCGGATAAAAATTAAAGAGAAAAGAAGCAACAATATAATAACCAAAAAGAACGGGCGGGTTGAAAATACAAATTACAGTCACTTTGTCATACCTGTATATAATACTGTATAATACTTCCGATGACATCTATCTGCCTCTTCACAATCTTGTGACCATGTTTTCCTGGCATAATGTATTCCGCCAAGATGTCTCTCCAGACACACTATCTCTAACATACAACAGGGATTGATCCACAAAAGCGATAATCGCATCTACCACCCGTGATAATAATGCAGACAAGGGCCCAACGGAAATAATTATCTCATAATTGCCCGTATTTTCGTGCCTTCTTCAGACAGTCACAGAAAAGGGTCGCCGGCCACTTAGATAAGCTATATGGTTGTAAAAACGAGGATCGTCTTTTATCAAAAGGTGGCCCGGCTGATAGAATGAGATAAACGTGTCACTGCTGACCGGTGATAATGACCGGGTATTGTTACAATAGTCCCACCGTTCACTTGGCGGATCGTAAATACGTCTGAGGAGTGGTAAACAAGATAAAGACAGTCTTATCCGGAGGGGAGTGGAGTGTTAGAGACTGTACCGTACTGATCCAACATAGAGAGTAAAATAATGAATGGAAGGGCATACAATTACGCCAAATAAAACGATGATCGGTGAGAGAAAAATGAAGAAACAGAAGTGACACTGCCGGAGTGGATTAAAGAGTGAGAGAGCGCACAAAAGAGTATGCACAAAGTAAGACGTACCGTCACAAATCCACAGGGAAAGAGAGGCAAAGGTAGACCAAAAAGCACACGGAGAAGACAACAAGATACAGAAGTTGAAATGATGAAGAAAACATGGACCTTGACCGGCTGGCACGAGACAGGAGGACTTGGCATGTGTTTGTTGAAGGCCTATGCTCCATGGGGAGCTAAAGGGTATTGATTGATTTAATATACCGGTATATGTATATATATATATACATGAAGAGAGACAGACAGACAGGCAGACACACAGAGACAGAGAGAAATAGCTTAACTACCAGAACAAAAGCGCCACAGTTTCGGTGAAAAAGTTATCCCTCAGGACAAAACAAACATGACCATTATTTCACAGTTTTTTTTTATTCTTATGATCTTCGTATGATACAGCTGTCTGAGTTCCCCGCACTTCATAGACGTACTTGTCTCAAAACTTTGTTCTATGGAGAATGTAGTTTCACAGCAGAATTGACAGTATGAGGGTTAGCAACAGGAAGATAGGCACGAGATCTGGAAAGTGTTTTCAGTAATAACGAAAGCGGAAGCGGAAGATGGCAGGCGGAACTTCTTTTCATTGATGGGAGATCCTGCCTTTGTTTATTTTAATGGAACTACCTTAAATGCTATTTCGGTAGAATTACGGAAATTCTCACTGCCTTGTTTCAAACGCTCTTTCCGTTATAAAATTAATCGTAACTGTTTTGTTACAATTTGAAAGAGGCTGGTTACGAAATTAAATGAAAGTATGATCGCCACCCTTTTGAATAAGAGTCCAAGAAATAACAAATAATAAATAACTTGTTCCAGTGTCATTGTGATTATATGTTAAGCCTACACCGCAACTGGTTACCTTGTAGGAAGCCTACACCGCAACTGGTTACCTTGTAGGAAGCCTACACCGCAGCTGGTTACCTTGCAGGAAGCCTACACCGCAACTGGTTACCTTGTAGGAAGCCTACACCGCAACTGGTTACCTTGTAGGAAGCCTACACCGCAACTGGTTACCTTGTAGGAAGCCTACACCGCAACTGGTTACCTTGTAGGAAACCTACACCGCAGCTGGTTAGCTTGTAGGAAGCCTACACCGCAGCTAGTTAGCTTGTAGGAAGCCTACACCGCAGCTGGTTACCTTGTAGGAAGCCTACACCGCAGCTGGTTACCTTGTAGGAAGCCTACACCACAGCTGGTTACCTTGTAGGAAGCCTACACCGCAGCTGGTTGCCTTGTAGGAAGCCTACACCACAGCTGGTTACCTTGTAGGAAGCCTACACCAAAGGATTCTTGTGCTCTTGCAGTATCGGTTTCTGCGGCACGTTGTTTTACAGGGCAACGCATCCAGCCCCGTGAACAACATCATGTTAGACGCTTTTTACGACATACTCCATGTACCAGTAGTTATATTTGTTCTTCATCCTCTTATACGCCCTCGGAAACTACACGGGATTAGCTCGTCTGTTACTTTCAATAAATTCAGAATTTAGGAAGTACTTTTGACTCAAAGGAGGTTAATAATGTATAATTTTCTGTAATTTGTAAAGATAGATTTAAATAAACTAATGCCACTACACTAATCTCAGGGTAAAGATAAATTAAACAAAGATAAGATGTGACAAGATAAGCTTATCTGAGAATGTACGACTTGAGATAAGATAAACCAAAACCAGGCGAGTTCATGAAAGGTCGCAGACGATAAGCTGTTTGTATAAATTATTTATTTCTGGAAGGTTCTCATCAGTTTTTGCTGTTAAGTCGCTTTGACATTTAGTAATGTTTATGAATAAGTTGAATCAAGAAAGGTCACGTAACTTGGATTAAAATATACAAAGAAAAGACGTAGATTATGAGAATAAATGCAGAGAATGATAGCGTGACTGAACCTGAAGAAACATCTTTATAATATGTACAATCATACATAAATCTTGGCAGCAATATAAACAAAGTTACAGTAAAGGACAGTGTTATTTAACAACTGAATATCAAAGGTAAGAAGAAATTTTCTTGGTATTTGAAAAATATGTAGACCCAAAGATGCAGCAATAGTGAATGCAGTCAGCGAACCATAGCTTGACTGCTTGCATCAGAGTCAGTGAACCAGAGCTGACTAAGACCCTACTCCACCTCCACGTGGTGGTCCTGGAAACAGTCTGCATCACTGCCGTCTGGCTGAGCGAGTAGGGATCGCAGAGGGAAGGCAAACCCGGTCCCAAAAAACTGCCGTGCTGAAGTCGGATGTGTCGACCGAAAGGTGCAGATATCACAGCTCCGGCGTAAACAGACACAACGCAACCAACGTCCTTTTCAGGATGAACGAGGAAGAAGAAGAAGAAAAAGAAATGAAGTCAAGCACAAGGATATCAACCTTCAATCTAAATGTCAAGTCCTATTGTATGACACTGAGACGTGGAGAACATAAAAGACGACAACCATAAAGTTACAGATTTTTATTAACGAGCGCTTGCGTAAAAAAAGGAGTAAGAAGTTATGGCAAGATCAGATTGTGAAATTAATTACTTTAAACAGACAGGCGCCGGTGGCAAATCGTATAAAAAAAAGTTGGCGATGGTTTGGACACACTTTGAGGAAATCTGTTGATAGTATTACAAGGCAGACCATGTTCCGCAACCTCGAGTGTAATAGAGGTCAAGGGAGACCACAAAAGACAACTCGAGGCGGGCATAAAAGGGATAAAGAAGACGTAGAAGGACCTGAAGCAGACGGCACATGGACTGGAGGGCTCGTATAATCCTTGGGGAGCTACAAGTTAACTAATGAAGGCATCAAGCTGAATCAAGTCAACTCAGGTGGCATACACCAATGTGTAGGCTATAATGTTGAGGATTGTTGCATGGTTTGCAAGCATCTGAAATAGATCGCATATATCGATGCATGTATAAATACAAGGATTATGCCAAACAGTTTTGGTGGAAATATAATCGAACGTTAATTATAACTATAATGTATCGGACAGGCAATGTCTGTGAAATATAGACTCTACGTTGTAATGTATCCAGTGCTCTTAATGTGAATTATATTAAGTATTATCTGTGGGTCATAATGGAAGAATGTATCCATATTAAATTATCATGTTGTCAAAAAACTGGTCTTATGCAGTAACGTATTCAAGGTTCCAGTTATGACTGTTTTTATGAAGAATGACCATTGACCTTCAAATGAATACACACGCTGTCACACTGATAATACGACATGAAACAATATAGCACGGTCATTCAAATATATATGAACTTTTATTGAAAGCACGTTTAAAATGCAATTACTTGAAAGAAGTATTAAAAGAATCCATGGTTGTAACCAATATCGATACCGGGTGTAACACAGAACAGAAGATCAAATAATTGTACGAAACATAATACTAGACTAACCCATTTAAATCAGTGAAAAGCCCATAACATATATATTCTTCCAAAGATCTTAATTTTTTTATATTCTCCGTGACTTTTCGTTGTTGATCTGTTCTCATGCCATTATCACAAGGTCTTCATTATCTTATCTCGCTGTCTTCTTTTGCTTCTCTTTCCCTCTATATTTTCATGCTCTCGATGTTTTCCTGCGCTGTCATCAAATGTCAAATGAAACATGTTTGCCTTCTCATCATTTTTGTTATTATATTTCTTACTTACTTATTTAATATTTCCACTTCTTCCATGGGCGTAGAGGTTACTAATATATATATATATATATATATATATATATATATATATATATATATATATATATATATATATATATAGAGAGAGAGAGAGAGAGAGAGAGAGAGAGAAAGAGAGAGAGATAAAGAGAGAGAGAGATATAGAGCCATGCCAACCTTTCTTTTGATCTGGATCCAGTCCAGTACTCGATCCTTCAGAGATTGTCTAATGTTGTCCTCCCAGAGATTGTCTAATGTTGTCCTCCCAGAGATTGTCTAATGTTGTCCTCCCAGAGATTGTCTAATGTTGTCCTCCCAGAGATTGTCTAATGTTGTCCTCCCAGAGATTGTCTAATGTTGTCCTCCCAGATTGTCTAATGTTGTCCTCCCAGAGATTGTCTAATGTTGTCCTCCCAGAGATTGTCTAATGTTGTCCTCCCAGAGATTGCCTAATGTTGTCCTCCCAGAGATAGTCTAAAGTTGTCCTCCCAAAGATTGTCTAATGTTGTCCTCCCAGAGATAGTCTAATGTTGTCCTCCCAGAGATAGTCTAATGTTGTCCTCCCAGAGTTAGTCTAAAGTTGTCCTCCCAGAGATTGTCTAATGATGTCCTCCCAGAGATTGTCTAATTTTGTCCTCCCAGAGATAGTCTAATGTTGTCCTCCCAGAGATAGTCTAATGTTGTCCTCCCAGAGATAGTCTAATGTTGTCCTCCCAAAGATAGTCTAAAGTTGTCCTCCCAGAGATAGTCTAATGTTGTCCTCCCAGAGATAGTCTAATGTTGTCCTCCCAGAGATAGTCTAATGTTGTCCTCCCAGAGATAGTCTAATGTTGTCCTCCCAGAGATTGTCTAATGTTGTCCTCCCAGAGATTGTCTAATGTTGTCCTCCTAGAGATTGTCTAATGTTGTCCTCCCAGAGATAGTCTAATGTTGTCCTCCCAGAGATAGTCTAATGTTGTCCTCCCAGAGATTGTCTAATGTTGTCCTCCCAGAGATAGTCTAATGTTGTTGATAAAGTTGATATTTAGTTGGATATAATATATGTTGATAAAGTACACCAGAACACTCCTAGGCGGGAAGACAGGCGTCTATCATCATCAGTTGACAAGATCCCTATGGTGTTGCCTGCCCCACTGTAGTGTATGGAATGTCAACTTGACCTACGCAGTGTTGTGTAGACATGGATGGAGTGTATAATGTGCGAATGATGATAAGGGTTCGTGTTGTTGACAAATGTTCTCTTCTCACACTCATGTATGACCGGAAGTCATCGACACCAACGACTGTGTACCTTTTCTAAAGTTTAATTGGACGTACACACTCGACAGCACAGATAGTGACAAATCACAGGTTGCCATAATACATCATAGTACAGTGGACAAATGGTCTTGCAATGTTACATGGGCACTCATGTAGAATAATGGTATAATGGACTGTCAATAGCCAAGCACTCAGTATCGCCCATACATATATCATCTGACGTCACTGACTGAGCACGTCAGCTTGTAAACAATATTTCAGATGACTTCTAAACCTAATCTCGTTTAGCAACGATTCTTCAACATAATGTTCAGCACATATTTTTCCATATAATAATATTGAACCGCTAACAATGGGTTCTCATGTGTAGCAGTGATCTCTGGACTGATCAAGCGATAATACGGGCATCCCTTTTCTCTTCTTGAAAGTCCTACATGTTTTGGTTCCAAGATGGCTCCACTCGTGAACTGTCACTCACGTTTGAATACAGATAATGAATCTGTTCTAAAGTTAGTCATTCATACAACATTTCGTTGCTCTGTAGATTTGGTCATGAACAATAGACTGCATTCTACAGAATATAGTGCTGCTAGGAATCGAAGTCGTTTTTCATCGAGTCAAATATATTCTCTTAAACATTCAAATCGTAATTATCGACAATGGTGGCTTCGATCGAGAGTTCATAAGAGTATCTTTGATTACCTTGGTAGAGGGAATATGAAACTGCCATTCCTTGGCAAGATGAATAAACACTGGGGTAAAGCATACACGATAGGTCTAGACGACTATCACTTTCCCCAAAACCACTGAGATCACTTTTTCAAGGCATCAAGCCGACATAGCAAAACACACACATTCCCTATCAGGACGAAGCCAAATCACCACCCTCAAGCGACACATCCGCCGAATAGCCTTTGACCTCTCTAGAGACAACAGAACATATAGTTCGACTTAGATATGTAAAGATATACAGATATAAGACAGACTTGTCCTACTCAGACAAACAATACACATAAATTCAGGCCATAGATATTCTGAAGCAAGAACAATCTATTATTACCCAAACAACGAATAAATCGCAGTAAAATGTATTTATCCGCGGAGTTCAAGGGAAGTAACTCAATAATGACTTTCCCTTAAGCACTAAAAAATTACCTATGTATAATATTGTAAGATATCAAAGACTGCACGTAACAGTCTTACCACACCTCCCGGGAAAAAAAAAAATGGAACATTTTTTTTTTTTTGAAATACATCTAGGAGCAACGTACAATAGGCTCACAACGCATGAATAATGCGCAGATAAAAATATCAGGAATACCTATAACGCCTAATATGAGGCTAAGTCGACTTATGGAGCGACTGGTGAGAATGTGTCTCATAAACTGAGAGAAATTATTTCTCTACAAGTGTATTTTTCCAGGAAGGTGTCATCAAAGTATAATACAATTCTGGCAATTACACAATGCCTAAAAAATTCATATCATCACTACGTATTAGATATCTTAAATTTATGATTTATGAAGTAAAAATCATCAAAGCACAGCGGTGAATAAACATACATGAACCGCTATGTAGTGATACAATCATTATATTATTAAATTACAAATGTGTATCTATCATGATATAGAAAAGGAACTACTATAGAACTAGACATATCAAGAAGTCTAAGCCCTAATAGTTATGTGGAATCATGTGGGCATCTTGACAGAATGTCTGCCATCACATTATCTGATCCCCGAATAGCTCGCACAGAGAAATGAAAAGGTTGAAGAGCAATTGCATATCGAGTAGACCTCGAGCTCTTCAAATTCTTACTCTGTATAGCAGTAAGAGCTTTTTGGTCTGTTTCTACTATGAAATGTGCGCCTAGAAGGAATCTCTGTAGTTTGAGGATCGACCAAACCATAGCTAATAGCTCACGGTCTAAAACCGAATAATTCCTTTCTGCCGCATTAAGTTTTCTGGAAATATACATTACAGGATGCAGAGTTCCAGAGTACTCTTGCATTAGTGCCGCTCCAATCCCAGTGGATGAAGCGTCACTACGAAGAACGAATGTCTTATCTTTAGTGGGTAGCACTAAAATAGGTGGTGTTGAAAACAGTGTTTTAATCTTATCCAGAGAGCATTGGCATTCCTGAGACCAGTGGACCACATTAGGCGAACCTTTCTTTAGAAGTGTTGAGAGAGGTGCCATGATAGAGGATAGATTCTGAATGAATCTGCCATAAAATTGAATAAGACCTAACAGACTTCTCACCTGTTTTTTAGTCTTAGGGATTGAGATGTTAAGTATCTTACTAGTATTATGGTCCTCTGTCTTTAGGAAACCATGACCAACTCGGTGGCCTAGGAAAGAAATTTCGCTAAAACCAATATAGGCTTTAGAGGGTTTCGCTGTCAGGTTGTGCTCACGCAAAGTAGACAGCAATTCATCTAACCCTGAATAGTGATCTTCCCAAGTATCGCTGAAAAGACAGATGTCGTCTAGATATGCAATGACATCTGACCGATAAGATAGGATTCGGCGCATCATGCGTACGAACGTAGCTGGTGCGTTCATAAGACCGAAAGGCATAAAATTCCATTGGAACAAACCTCTAGGTGTTGAAAAAGCCGTGAGAGGTTTGGCGCGTTCAGATAAAGGAACTTGCCAATATCCCTTAGACAAATCAAGTTTAGTGAAAAAATGAGATTTGGAGAGTCGAGTAAGTAGCTCTTCCAGTAAAGGCATAGGTTCGGCATCGAACTTCGTTACTTGATTCAATTTTCGATAGTCAACGCAAAGACGTATGTTATTGTCTTTTTTACGCACAATAACCATCGGCGAAGAATACGCAGAGGTGGATGGTTCGATTATTTTCAAATCTATCATCACATCCAACTCTTTCTCGACCTGTGCTTGGAAATGTATAGGTATAGGATAAGGTCTAACCCTAATAGGAGTATGGTCAGTTAGCACAATGTCATGTTGAATGACATTAGTTTGTCCAGGGATGTCAGTGAGTACATCCTGAAATGTTTGCAACATAGTTGAAACTTGTCGCTGTTCTCCTAGAGACAAATCAGGAGAGACAGTAACGTTCTTCCATGATTCACTGGAATGAAGTGGGATCATTGGAAGAGGAAGATTTACATCTGAAAAACTTGTTTCCTCATCCTGTATCACGGACAGTGATGAGTAATGACCATGTGGTACTGGAGAATTGTCCGTTGCTTGGAAAATGGGTTGCAAATAATCCGGACGTTCATGGAATTCAGTAAGCATATTGATGTGGAAGGGTTTATGCTTCCCATCAATATCGACAATATAGTCGACATCGGAAATTTTCGATATTATATCGTACGGACCTTTCCAAGAAATAAGTAATCTGTTTTCCCTACAAGGTAGTAATACAAATGCTTTGTCACCAGGACAAAGTTGTCGTAAGCATCTCTTCTTATTGGCAAATTGCCTTGCCTTCTGTTTCGCAAATTCAGAAGAAGAAGTTGCTAATTTGCATGCTTCGATAATCTTTTGTCTCAACGCGATGACATATTCGTAGGATGACTTTGTGTCATCGTCAATATTGTCAGATGTTATGAGATCGTGAAGCAACGACATAGGGCCACGCGGACGCGCGCCAAAGACGAGTTCAAAGGGAGAAAATCCCGTATGTTCATTGGGTACCTCTCTGTAAGCGAAGAGGGCCGCAGGTAAAACTCTGTCTCAGTCTTGAGGATGATCCTCAGTTATCTTCCCCAGTAAGTTTTTTAAGTGTTCTATTAAGGCGTTCGACCATACCATTAGACATTGGATGGTAGATACTACTTAAAGATCTATCTATCTGCAGGGTAGACATTACTTGAGACATGGTATCTGATATTAGTTGGGTGCCATGGTCTGACAATATCTCTCCGGGGAACCCCAGACGAGAAAATATAAGCCAAAGAGCATCTGCAATATCAGCAGTAGTAATGCTCTTCAGAGGAATAGCCTCTGGCCAACGTGTGCACATATCAACACACGTCAAGATAAACTGATGTCCTCTGGCAGACTTGATCTTAAATGGACCAATAATGTCTATGGCCATTTTTGAAACGGCCGAATAGGAATGTCCGCCGCCTGAATGGGTGCAGCATGCCGTGGACCTTTGGATTTAACTTCCTGACATACTTTACAAGATCGACAATAAATCCGTATGTCCTTGTTTACCAATGGCCAAAAGAAAGCCGCAAGGACTCTTGACTTAGTACGGGAAAAACCCATGTGTCCAGCACACTGAGAGTCGTGAGCGTGCTGCAAAATTTTAACTCTCAAATTCTTGGAAACCAGGATTTGAGAATGACTTGACGTAATGGAGTCTTGAACCATACGTACAAGTACGCCATTCTTCTTTGTAATCCACGATTTACGACTTGTGTCCTTATTCGGATCACCTTTAGTTGCAAGAATGAAGAATTTCTTCAGAGTGGGATCATCTTCTTGCTGTTTTATAAACGAGTCACGAGAAATTACCAGGGATTATCTTGGTTATGCACTTCATTATCTTCAGTAGATGAAGTTTGAGGCACATTAAGAGCCTGAGCTCTAGTGACTACAGCGTTAGCAATCTGCATGTTTTGCCTTTCCCAAGTGGAAATTTGTTGCGGAGTGCATTCCTTGACTCCATGAATGCGACCGATGATGAGGTCAGCGATCGGATTCGGAAGAAGACATGCGTGTACATCTCCTGTAAAGAAAGGAGTAGCAATCCTAATGATAGCGGTAGAGTATTTCTCTAATGTGCCGCCAAATGTTACACATTTGACTACTTGTCCAGTGGCACGGGAAGGATCTACGAGTGACTGCCTAACACCAATTGTGGTGCATCCAGAATCAAATAGCACAGAGACTGGATTGTTATTCACTAAACCCTTATGTAAGACAAGAGACCCTCTTCCATCATGCGCGACTGATGCTGGAAGAGCAGGAAGAGGATGGCCACAGCTTAAAGTAGACACTGTGGTTGGCTCAAATAACGTTTTGCATTGGGGGCACTGAGATGCTCTCCCAAAATCAAAAGCGGCACATGCCATATTACTAGCATCATTATTATCTTTACTCTGTTTATAGGCTTCATGGGACTCTTGTTGTGCAGAGTTTGCCTGAAAATGTGGTTTATGTCTTTTGTATTGAGATCTACCTCGGTTATTATCACCTCTGTAGTTATTGTTACCTCTATTGTAACCCCTATTTGGGTTTGAGTCATAGTACCCTTGGTTACCATTATCATATTCATTATAATGAGTATCTCTGTAATTATGATCTTGTTGACTCCAAGACGGATAACCCTGATAGTTTCTATAATTACTTCCTCTACGGAAATTCCTATAATTATGACCACCCCTGTGTCGAGAGCTATCAGGTCGTCTCCAGTTCTTTGAAGAAGAACCCTGAAATGATTGGTTACCTTGGTTTTGATAACTATTATGGTTACCTTTTTTATCAAATCTGTTTTTGAGGTCCCTGAAATCTGTGTGAATAATTGGGATTGTATGGTGTTGCTGAAGCAACTGGCATACTCTCCTTAATCTTAGTGTTGCCAAAAGTCACGTCGGGGTGTGCAGTGACATATTGGGAACAATATTCTTCCATTTCTTTTAGAGATTTAGGTTTACGCTCATGTATAAATTCAAGGAAAGGTTTGTTCACACATGACATAATCTTATCTCTGAGCAACAAATCCATAAGTCCTTCATACGTTTTTTCTGTTTTGGAAAGCTCAATCCAACGATCAACTGTGAGACGTGCCTTTGCAGTGAATTCTGAGAATTCTACCCCCGTCTCAGGTACCATCGTCTTAAATAAAAGGCGATAGCCTTCCTCACTTAGCTGATATTTTTTTATCAAAGCCGCCCTAATGACATCATAATTATCCTTATCTGCTTCTCCTACAAGGCATAATCTAGTCAAAGATTCACCTTTCAAGTTTTCTGATAATTGATTAGCGTATTGTGATTTATCCACATTATGTGTACGACAAGAACGTTCAAATCTATCCAGCCAGAATGTAATATCGTCACTGGACTGATTGAACGGTGGAACCTTAACCTTGTAAGTAGAAGGTTTACCATTACCACTAGATGCC
Organism: Oreohelix idahoensis; assembly: GCA_024509875.1. Lineage (NCBI taxonomy): Eukaryota > Metazoa > Mollusca > Gastropoda > Stylommatophora > Oreohelicidae > Oreohelix > Oreohelix idahoensis. The sequence continues at coordinate 264,051 of JAMPIV010016874.1, forward strand.
TGATTAACATTACTCATACTTGTCAATCTCAATTTCTCCAACTCAAATTCATGTTCTCTTATTGCTTTTTTCTCTTCAGCATCTAATCTTTTTTGTTCAGCCTCCCTGTCTAATCTTTTTTGTTCAGCCGCAGCTTCTCTTTCCAATTTTTTTTGTTCAGCTTCACTGTCTAATCTTTTTTGTTCAGCCGCAGCTTCTCTTTCCAATTTTTTTTGTTCAGCTTCAAATCTCCTTTCCTCTACCTGCATCTGCAATTTCTTTTGTTCAGCAGCAGCCTCCGCTTCTTTTTCTAATCTTTTCTCTTCCGCCATAGCTTTTCTTTCTTCTGCCGCTAATCTTTTCTCTTCTGCAGCTAATCTTTTCTCTTCTGCAGCTAATGCTTTGTCATATTGAGCAACTGCAAATTGTTCTAATTGTTGACCAGTCTTATCAAGAGCTTTCCCTTGAGTAATGAAATAATCTAGAGTAGACATGATGCCTAACAATAATACTAATCACCTGAATCAATAATAATACCCCAAGTTCTCAATGACCTGATTAATCAGTATACTATCCCAATATCTGTGGGTCACAAGCCTTTAATAAGGTCTTGTATAATAGTAATAATAATCAGGTACTGGTCTATACCATAATCCAAGTGCAGTGCACAGGCAATTGTGTCTTATGAAATATACCCATATAAAACATATGTCAACCAACAGAATACATAAAGTACAAATAGGACTGACAATACAAGAACGTTTGCAGAAATCAAAATAAATCAAATAGGGAAATCAATGAAGATAATCACTGAATCTGCAAAGAATAACAACACAAATGACGTCACAATATATGAATATAAATTATGAATAGAACTGAAAGATAGAAAAGGTTAGACCAACAAATTACAAACAAATCAAAACAAAACTAAAGAACAAAGAAATATTACAAAAATAACAATAATTACAGACTTCACAGCTAACACAAAAGCAACAGTTGTCGCAGCAAATTTTCAATCAAGAAAATTGCACCTATAGAAAACGCCCACAACGGACCCTCTATGACGTGGGATACTCTGTTGTGAGGACGCCGCCCAACCTTAAACACAACCCGCTGACATAGAAACTAACATACTATACAAACAAATAACATGTAAACATAAATATATATAAATTATGTGTATGATAGTATGTGTTGCAAAATAGGCTCAGTCTTACAGTAATGGCAAAGTTATTTTTCATGAAAACAAACAAACTGCCACTTTATTCAATTAAACATTCTGGCCTTAAATATTAAAGTTCATATATGGCAAACAAGAAGATCCATCGATGAAACCAGGACTTCTTAGTTCACAAATACTGTCTTTCTGTTAACACTGACAAGAATTGATCCAACTGTTCTGTGAAACTCTATAATGTCTAATGTAAAAAATGTCAACAATGCTGACCTACATACTGCATTCACTTGACAGGTCACGTGACGAAGCGTTGACAAAGAGCAAACCAATACTGCAAGTGTGTCGTATCAGCCACAGGAAACGGTCTGGTATCGGTAATCTGTTGACTTCTGAATTTCTGCGAGGTCAAACCCAGAAAGCTGGTCCACCAGTTGATAAAGTTGATATTTAGTTGGATATAATATATGTTGATAAAGTACACCAGAACACTCCTAGGCGGGAAGACAGGCGTCTATCATCATCAGTTGACAAGATCCCTATGGTGTTGCCTGCCCCACTGTAGTGTATGGAATGTCAACTTGACCTACGCAGTGTTGTGTAGACATGGATGGAGTGTATAATGTGCGAATGATGATAAGGGTTCGTGTTGTTGACAAATGTTCTCTTCTCACACTCATGTATGACCGGAAGTCATCGACACCAACGACTGTGTACCTTTTCTAAAGTTTAATTGGACGTACACACTCGACAGCACAGATAGTGACAAATCACAGGTTGCCATAATACATCATAGTACAGTGGACAAATGGTCTTGCAATGTTACATGGGCACTCATGTAGAATAATGGTATAATGGACTGTCAATAGCCAAGCACTCAGTATCGCCCATACATATATCATCTGACGTCACTGACTGAGCACGTCAGCTTGTAAACAATATTTCAGATGACTTCTAAACCTAATCTCGTTTAGCAACGATTCTTCAACATAATGTTCAGCACATATTTTTCCATATAATAATATTGAACCGCTAACAATGGGTTCTCATGTGTAGCAGTGATCTCTGGACTGATCAAGCGATAATACGGGCATCCCTTTTCTCTTCTTGAAAGTCCTACATGTTTTGGTTCCAAGATGGCTCCACTCGTGAACTGTCACTCACGTTTGAATACAGATAATGAATCTGTTCTAAAGTTAGTCATTCATACAACATTTCGTTGCTCTGTAGATTTGGTCATGAACAATAGACTGCATTCTACAGAATATAGTGCTGCTAGGAATCGAAGTCGTTTTTCATCGAGTCAAATATATTCTCTTAAACATTCAAATCGTAATTATCGACAATGGTGGCTTCGATCGAGAGTTCATAAGAGTATCTTTGATTACCTTGGTAGAGGGAATATGAAACTGCCATTCCTTGGCAAGATGAATAAACACTGGGGTAAAGCATACACGATAGGTCTAGACGACTATCACTTTCCCCAAAACCACTGAGATCACTTTTTCAAGGCATCAAGCCGACATAGCAAAACACACACACAGTCCCTATCAGGACGAAGCCAAATCACACCACCCTCAAGCGACACATCCGCCGAATAGCCTTTGACCTCTCTAGAGACAACAGAACATATAGTTCGACTTAGATATGTAAAGATATACAGATATAAGACAGACTTGTCCTACTCAGACAAACAATACACATAAATTCAGGCCATAGATATTCTGAAGCAAGAACAATCTATTATTACCCAAACAACGAATAAATCGCAGTAAAATGTATTTATCCGCGGAGTTCAAGGGAAGTAACTCAATAATGACTTTCCCTTAAGCACTAAAAAATTACCTATGTATAATATTGTAAGATATCAAAGACTGCACGTAACAGTTGTCCTCCCAGAGATTGTCTAATGTTGTCCTCCCAGAGATTGTCTAATGTTGTCCTCCCAGAGATTGTCTAATGTTGTCCTCCCAGAGATTGTCTAATGTTGTCCTCCCAGAGATTTTCTAATGTTGTCCTCCCAGAGATAGTCTAATGTTGTCCTCCCAGAGATTGTCTAATGTTGTCCTCCTAGAGATTGTCTAATGTTGTCCTCCCAGAGATAGTCTAATGTTGTCCTCCCAGAGATAGTCTAATGTTGTCCTCCCAGAGATAGTCTAATGTTGTCCTCCCAGAGATAGTCTAATGTTGTCCTCCCAGAGATTGTCTAATGTTGTCCTCCCAGAGATTGTCTAATGTTGTCCTCCCAGAGATTGTCTAATGTTGTCCTCCCAGAGATTGTCTAATGTTGTCCTCCCAGAGATTGTCTAATTTTGTCCTCCCAGAGATTGTCTAATGTTGTCCTCCCAGAGATTGTCTAATGTTGTCCTCCCAGAGATTGTCTAATGTTGTCCTCCCAGAGATTTTCTAATGTTGTCCTCCCAGAGATTGTCTAATGTTGTCCTCCGAGCGAACTTTGGGTCGTCCTGGAGGTCTGGATCCCTGGCTCTTGGTTTCCTGGGTTTGTCATTGTAGCCGGTTGTCTCCCATTCTACAGACAAGGCCACATCATCTCAACTGGGACTATTCCTCTCGGGTTTGCAGTGACTGGGTTTCAAGGCCATTAATTATTGTCTGGTTGCGGACTTTGTCCGTTCATGTTACTTGGGCCACGTTCCTTATATACTTCATTTCTAAGGTTTGTTATTATATTTCTTTCTTTGTTAACTCTTCTGAAAGCGTTATTCGTTAGTTATTCTTCTTAGAAAACGCATATCTGTTGTTTGCCTCCAAACCAGAGAATCATCTCGTAAAGAGCTCCAGTCTAGTCGGTGTCTTTTCAAGAGCAGGCAACAGTCATTTTCCTGAGCGAAATGTGTCAACAGTTTGTTTACTTTAGAGAGATTTACAAGCATTACATCATTCAAGCTCTCACTACTACATGTGCAAGAGTATCATCAATAAGTAATCGTCTCGGAGTTAACCCACATGGTGAACAGAAATCTACTTTGGACAGTCGGTGCATACCTGCGTATAATCAATCATACGGTAAAGGAAATTTGAAAGACTTATAGGCAGTGTATATTTGTCATCAGTGTGGTAACACTTAATATATCCCACCAACATTTCACTATTTACCTAGTTTCACTATCATAATTAATTAACTACACTTTTACAGTTCATCTGTGAGTGAATAGTTTCTCACCATCATCCTTTTGACTTTCCAAAAACCCTATATGTGTATATATTTGTCGTAGATTTTAGAGAGTATTTAAGATAGATAGGTCCCGTCTGAATAGAACTGGAAAAGGTGATAACTAAGTGAGAGATAAGGTAAAGAAATAGATTTCACGAGTGAAATGGTGGAAAGGTAGAGTCTGTCCCTGGATTTAGAAGATACTCTAGTCCAGCCTATCTTACGACTGAAATTTGTTTATCAGACAGTTTACCTTAATATATATATATATTGATATATATCCACTATTAACCACTCACGTATACACACACAGATAAGTGACGACAACTTGACGCACAAACGTGAAACTCTATTAATGGATGTAAGGATATTGGACCGAGCTGACCAACACACAGGTAATTAAGTTTTTTATGTTCAGTTTATTTATCATAAAGAACCTCACAACATTTAATATCAAGATAGAAAAATACAAAATCATATGCTATAGAAATAATAAAAGAATGCACCCGTAAGTGCAATTCTCTCTGTTGAGACAAGATCCCGTTAGAAGAAGATATTTTAACCCCCAAACGGTCAAAAGATTAGCACTATGGTATAGAATTTGACTATACTGTAAAGAACAAAGTTCTAATGAATCTATTCTGAAAATAAAATAACAGTACTAGCAAACTAAACGAAAAGCAAAACAAAGTGAGTACAAAGCTTATACGATAAAAGAATTACTCATTTCTTCTTTCTCTCTCTGCAGACAGCCGTGGCCACGTTCATTCGTTCTTACCTAATTGTTGATAAGCAACGTCTGGAACAATCTTTAGGATACACACAGCAAATCCAGTGTTATTTTGGCAAAATAAACCCCAGCTCCTCAAAGACTGATTAAATCCTCTTCTTCGGGGAACGTTTACTTCGTTACTGTTATTAGGATTTCTTTTTATGTCACATTAATTAGTCCAGGTAAGAAAATTAACAGTTCTCACAGTGTCAGTAGCTTGGGATTCCAATACATAAAGGAATGTCAGGTATGTAACTTCTCTCAGTATAAAATTCCTTGTCACACCACAAATAGTCGATAGTCGGGAAATGTTAATGTTTGATTATTTCGCCACAACGGGCTGAATGTATATGAAATTTGGAAAAAGAAATCTGGATAGCTATAGGTCCAATTACAATTTATTCTTAAATTTCTTTTTGGTTGGTACTCTGTCGCTTTTTGGGTGTAAACAAGAGGCCACACAGGTCAACCTTGAAGACCCGATATTTATATAAGAATGTTCTTTTTGTACTGTTGGACTTAGATCCGTTATTCTCAGATTCAGGTTTAGGTGTAGGCTTAGGCCGCTGGTAGTTTTAGGTTTGTGACCCGTACGCAACACAGAAAAAAGAAACAATCTCCAATCGAAACACTAAGAAATCCACTATAATAATGGTCTAAGATTCGAAGCAAGATGGTTCTGCAAAATTCTGCGGCTACTAGATAAACTGAGTTTAAAGGATGAGGTATATATATATGATTTAGGTAGAAATTCGCTGGCACTTGCTAGATTTAACGCCCTTTCCCAGATTTAGGAGAATTCTGCTGTCGATCCGCGAATCAAAGCTTATTTTCGTGCCTCATGCCGACCGCAGAATCGTCACTAGAGAACGGCCGTGCATTGATCTGGCATCTCTCGCTGAGTTAATTACGTTCCGAACAAACAGATGTGGGGGGGGGGACGGTGATTTCTCCCCTTTCCTCAGATTAATTCCCCCTGACCAAAGTAATTACCGAAAAGGTACGTCTTAACTTATCGCCCTTGATTTTAAAATTAGACGACTCAGTCTCTGATCTGTCAATATTTCAGCGATTGCCCAATCGTTCGCGTGATAAATACAGTTAACGGCTCACGACTAGCTAATATGTCTGTTTGTAAACATTACTACGTAAATTGCCGGGAGTTGTAGTGAGGATAAGCTCTCACTGCAGATAAAATACTTCTATGGCACGCGCCTCAAACAGCCTCTGACAACCAAGTCCAGCTCCCGGCCTTCACGTGCGGCTCAATTTTAGCCCGGCGGAACTGTTTCCACTGACGGGAGAAGGGGCAAAGGCGAGCGACTGGCGCCTTAAAACCAGCAGCTTCGGGCAGATAGGGCTCGTGATCCTTGGTTGGTAGCTTATCTAAGAGAAGGAACTCTGAATTCAAACCACCGCTGCCTTGCGGGAATATCCATTTATGGAATTGGCTTCGGGAGTAAACCCTGAGGATAAATCCGGAGTCGGAGTCCCTAAGGCAGTCTAATGTCGATTCGACATTATTCTGGCAACTCCTGCGACATGGCTGGTACCAAACTGTATCGGTTACTGCCGTTCCTTTGGATCTACCGGCTGTGTGGAGAGGGGGAACATGCTGCATGGGCAACAGCTTGATCTCCATATAACTGTGCCCAAGCTCGCGCCCTGGAGAGGACACTCCAGCTTCACCCTATAGGTGTCGGCAAAACACGGGAAGTAGCAGTTACCGGTTATAAGCATTTTGCCCAATTGGCGTAGGGCATGGCGCCAGGGGCTACTTCCGACAGTGGGAGAGGTTCTAGGATCTCACTGGACAGCTACCGCCCGCTTCAAGCTGGGCAGCCCCCAGTCAATAAGGTGTTGTCCCGCCACTGTCTGCTTTCCCCATTGGGTGCATGGGGATTAGGGTCAAACCCGAACTGTGGACAGAAAATTTTGCACCAAGCAATTATCGAAAAAATAGAAATAAGCAAACTCTCAGATTGGGATGCTGGAACGTCCGGACTATGTTGACTGGACTATCCGAAAACCTACAGGATGTAAACGATGTAAGGAAGACAGCCATAATTAATGATGAGCTTAAACGACTTCAGGTGGATATAGCTGCACTTCAGGAAACGCGCCTGGCAGGCTCTGGAACGGTGAGCGAGAAGGACTACACATTTTATTGGCAAGGGAAAGATCTTAATAAAGCTAGAGAACACGGAGTAGGTTTTGCGGTAAAAAAATCGCTAACTAAAATGGTTGAACCAGGCGAGAATGGATCAGAACGCCTGTTAACGCTCCGCCTGCAAACTAGCACAGGTCCCATCACCCTTGTCAGTGTGTATGCTCCTACTCTGTACTCTGCCTCAGAAGCTAAAGACGAGTTCTACGAGAATCTAACAGCAATTATCAAAAGCATACCTAGGCAAGAACAGCTTGTTCTCCTTGGTGACTTTAACGCTAGAGTGGGTGCCGATAATGTTTCATGGCCTTCATGTCTGGGCAGGTTTGGTATTGGCAAGATGAATGAAAATGGACAACGGCTCTTAGAGTTGTGCGTCCACCATGACCTCTGCGTGACCAACACCTACTTTCAGACAAAACCCCAGCATAAGGTGTCATGGAGACACCCACGATCCAAGCACTGGCACCAACTTGACCTGATTCTCGTCAGAAGGCCACTCCTCAGGTCTGTGCTCTCCACGCGCTCGTACCATAGTGCAGACTGTGATACAGGTCACTCCTTGGTTTGCTGCAAAATCAGAGCACAACCAAGAAAACTCTATCGTGTCAGACATGAAGGGAAACCACGCATTGATACCAGCAAGATGTCAGACCCTTTCATGATCGCTCAATTCACTGCGACCTTCGAGAAAGTGCTCAGTAGCCCTCAGCATGGTGATACTATTACAGAGAACTGGGAGCATCTACGGAACACCATTCAAAGTACTGCACTTGCCACCTTTGGTAAGAAAACAGCAGTCAAATGACTGGTTTGATGCTTCATCAGATGTGATGGCACCTGTCATTGAAGCTAAGCGCAGTGCTATGAATGAATACAAACGTTCACCGAGTGCCAGAACCCTACAGATCCTGAGGGCTACGAGAAGCAAAGTTCAACAAACTGCTCGACGCTGTGCAAATGACTACTGGCTCCAGCTCAGTGAGAGCATACAGATCGCAGCGCAAACAGGCAACATTAGACAAATGTATGACGGTATAAAGAAAGCACTTGGCCCCCATAAAAGTAAGACGGCACCGCTAAAAACCATCAGCGGAGAGAAGTTAACCGATAAGGGTAAGCAGCTAGAGAGGTGGGTCGAGCACTACTCTGAGCTTTACGCTAAAGACAATACCGTTACGCCTGCAGCCCTTGATGGTGTCAACAGTCTGCCAACTATGGAGGAGCTGGATGCCGAACCAACATTAGAGGAACTCAGCAAGGCCATTGATAGCTTGGCCTCTGGCAAAGCACCAGGCAGTGATGGGATTCCTCCTGATTTAATCAAATGCTGTAAGAGCACGCTATTACATCCCCTGCATAGGATGCTGTGCCAGTGCTGGAAGAGACAACTATTCCTCAAGACATGCGAGATGCCAAGATTGTAACACTGTATAAAAATAAAGGAGACAGAAGTGATTGCAATAACTACAGAGGCATCTCTCTTCTTAGTATTGTTGGTAAGGTTTTTGCCAAAGTCATCTTAATGCGACTACACAAGTTAGCTGAGCGCATATATCCAGAGTCACAGTGTGGATTCCGAGCTGGCAGATCAACAACAGACATGATCTTCTCTCTCCGCCAGCTTCAGGAAAAATCAAGAGAGCAGAAAAGACCATTATATATCGCCTTTATAGACCTCACAAAAGCATTCGACCTGGTTAGTAGGGATGGACTCTTTAAAATCCTCCTGAAAATAGGCTGCCCTTCTAAAATGCTGGAAATGATAAAGTCATTCCATGACGGCATGAAGGGAACAGTCCAATATGCTGGAAGCACGTCACAGCCCTTTGATATACGAAGTGGCGTTAAACAAGGCTGTGTTCTGGCTCCGACCCTCTTCGGAATCTTCTTTGCCTTACTCTTGAAACATGCATTCAGAGATGCAACTGAAGGAATATGCCTTCACACTAGGTCAGATGGCCGTCTGTTTAATCTTTCAAGGCTGAAGGCAAAAACAAACATCCTCGGCATCTCGTGGAAAGATAAAGTGACAAATGTCGAGGTGTTGTCACGTGCTGGCCTTCAAAGTATGTATACGCTTCTTAGACAGCGCAGACTTCGCTGGCTTGGCCATGTTCGCCGCATGGAAGATGGTCGCATCCCAAGAGATATCTTCTACGGACAATTAGCAGATGGCAAGAGAACAGTTGGGCGACCACAGCTGAGGTTGAAAGATGTGTGCAAGAGAGATATGAGGGCACTGGACATGGATCCAGCAACATGGGAGGATGAAGCTGCCGATCGCACTGAGTGGCGATGCTATTTACGGCGCCACCTCAGATTGGGCGAAGAGAGGCTCACACAAGAAGCAGAGGTGAGGAGAAAACGTCGAAAGGAGCACCAGGAAAATAAGCAGCTGAGGGCTGTCACCTCAGGGGCGCATTCCCATAGTCAGTTATGACTGAAGGGGCTATTATTATTATTATTATTATTATTATTATTATTATTATTATTATAAACATTACTAGTGCCTGTAAGACAGAGAACAAGAAAATGGGCGTGGCTGCAATTTGAGTTCGACAGATATCGAAGCGCATGTCTTCTGCGTTAAAGAAACGTGGATATTAAAAAGCAAAGAGAGATGGGAAACAGGTGGAAGCAAAAACGTGTTGATACATGTAAATATATTTACATACTCTGTCACAATATTTAACTAATAAACTGTATAGCCGCGTTGATCATTACTTAGTTATTTAATGTATTATTCGTGCTGTCTGTGTTAAGTATTTACATATAGGTAAAATCCTTCATTTAGGAGATTCGGGGCTCTTTCTTAATCGATATTTCCCAGAAAGAAGTAATGTCGTAGGGATAAAGAAAACTTTCCACAATTTATTAAAAACACTATCTAATGGAGAGCATTCGTCTTCTTTTCTTCTTGTCCTTATCTCGAATATGTATCTTTCTTTCCTTACGAGCACATTTCTGGAGACCTTCTTGACAACACTTCATTGGCCATCTCCATCATTCTGTAACTATGCGAAAATTGGTGCCCCGCTCAGTATAATTGTAGGACAATTCAGTAGCCCTATATTTCTTTATCTCCTCAGAAGCTCAGTGCAACGATGCTGTCCTACTTTGTCATCATTATTATTTTCCTTGTGCTCCTAACGAAGCATGGAGCCACCACTGTAGCTGGTACCCTTACAGAAAATTTGGACCTAAGCATTCCAGTTGGGCACTAGTGGTTTCTGTATTACGTTGTTTAAAATAATGAGGTTGCTAGCCCTTTACACAACGTCATATTGCTTGCGTTTTACGTTTTACCTGAGTGGGCAGTAGCCGATTCTTTCTTTATCTCAGTAAACCCCCCCCCCCCCAACAATATGCAGCACCCATATGTAATGCAGACGTTCAATGCAATCCTACATCATTATCTTTTTCTTGAGCCACTCTTACAAAGCATGGAGCCACCATTGTAGCTGACCTTCTTGCAGGAAGTTTGTACCTGAGTATTCATATCGTGCACCAGTGGTGCCTGTAGCACTTTGTTGTACATGTAATGATGTTGCTAGCTCCACGCGCAACCTTATATTAGTTGCGTTTTACGTCAAGCCTGAAGGTACAGTTGGCATATTCTTTCTGTGTCTCTTCGGAGACCCTCCCCCCCCCCTCCCTCCGGAAACAACACGGAACTCCCAAAGCTACCGCAAATAGTTCAGTGCAATGCTACTGCCCTACTTAAGCTCTTATTAAATCAAACTGCAGTTTTAAGAAAACAAAAACAAACGATGTCATGGCTAACCCATATTAATGAGACGCAGTTGATTCTCTTGGGCCAATTAACAAGCAACCGCCGTGATAAACAGCACGTGCATTCCTCGTCATTTAGGCTCTACTTGTAAGATCTTCCGAGGGAACGTAATCTCGCAAGCTCTGTCTCTGACGCCCAATCACGTCTTCACACATGCTAGCTTACGAACTACGCTCACCGAGGCCCATCAGTCAGACTTGCTATCTGACTACCTGCGGCATCTTCTTCCTCGTGAGATTAAATTCCTCAAGACAGTCTGGCTAAGCAGATAGGTTTTAACATTTTCCTCTGTCACATTCAGCACCGGAGCAAGTCTACAGCCTTCCAAGACTATTCATATAACAGACTGCAGCACATATTAAATAAATTTAGTTGCGCATTCTATAAGAAACAGTTTTACGCAGTTTAATTTTGTCTTCGGCTTGAACATTCTGTCTCCCCCCTTTATGTTCAGTTTTGCTCCGTGTGTTATTTACGGGGTCCTTGAAGTAACGGAAAAAAAGATCTACTGTTGTCTCTTGTATGTCGTAAACGGTGATTAATATAAGATTGTGTATGAGTCTGTCAACCTCATCATGTCAAACAAATTGCTACAGTTTTACATGCTCAACCTTATGTTAGTCGTTTCATAAAATACGGCCGAGAGAACAGCGGTTCTGTTCTATACGTGCCGTCTCAGTGACATCCGGGATTTACACAAAGCTAAGTTGTTTTTCTGTTGGTGCTAGCAGCTGAGGTAATTCCAGCTCCGATAATATATATTAAAGTTGTTGCAGTTAAATTTGTGTCTTTGTATGTCCTATTTGTGTATTTTTATGACGTCATTTTCATTTTAGCGAAGATTATCATATCAGGACTTCTTGTTCTGTTATTCCGTTTTCTGCTTTTGATTGTCGTTGATTGTTGAATTTCTTGTATTGTTAATATTTTTTTTTTCGGTTTTGTATTTTCCTTGCTTTATTATTGCTCTTCACATATGTTGCTATATTTCATACATATTACACATTTGCAATGTCTATAGTACGAGTATTTTTCTTTACCCTGTCTATATTTCTTGTTCTTGTTGTCTGTTTGTAATTGTGGCTGACGAAGTTTGAAACCCGAAACGTCCTGTGTTTCCTGTGCACTGCTAGTTTGTAAAACGGATTCAATATCGTTTTATTTGATTATATATATATATATATATATATATATATATATATATATATATATATATATATATATATATATATATATATATATATATATATATATATATATATATATATATATATATATATATATATATATATATATCATCATCATGTGACGTATTTTTTCCAGAACGTAGTCTCCATTACAGCTGCTCTGAACGCATCACGATTCTGGGCAAGTCGACCTGCATCACCCAAAGACAAGTTTAGACTCTCTGTGGGGTCCTGTGTCCACCGTCTTCTAGGTCGACCCCTTCCCCATTTTCCAGAGACTATGCCTTCCATCACTATTTTTTCCAGACTATTATGTCTTTTTATATGACCGAAAAATTTCAGCTTCCTTATTGCGATGGTATTTAGGAGCCAATTTTCCTCTACGTTTAGTGAGTGCATAGCTAGGTGGTGGTGTCGCACGGAAGGTCCTGGGTAAGCCCCTCACTGTCTGTTTTTTTCTGTTGTCTAGTTTTCTACTTCTTTATTTCTCACGAGTGCCTGAAAACATACCTTTATGTTTGTCTAATATTTATTTACTGATATAATTTCGATATGCGCCTTCTTTCATAGAATTAAATAGACGTCCTAACAACGGTATTCTTTCTTGGATTCTACAAAAGCGAAGAAGCCGACGCCATTAAAACAATTATTATTAACGGCAGGGACCTGAATAAAACATAACAGAACATTAATAGGTTATACTCACACAGAAAACAGTAATGCAGGACAGACACTGGGCTTGAACCCACGGCCGAAACAGTGATGAGGAAAACCTTCCAAGTGTAGCTGTAATCTCATGGGACCCATATCAGACAACTTGTTCAAAAGCCAGCGTGGTGGACATCTACATTTATGGTGATATGTTCAACCAGAAGCTTAAAGGTAAAGGTAACCCTATAGCAGATACTGCCGTTGGGGAGTTAAGTGTTAGAGACTTCACTGTGCTAAGTCCAGCATCAAGAGGTATGGTGACATGTTCCCTTCTTCGCTGGCTTTTTGCCTTTTCTTTTGTAACCGGGCTGGTTACACCATCAATGTAAGAATGTGTATGACCGGGTCAGTTGGCCAGTCAATTGTGTTGTGCGCAGGTAAATATTTTGACGAGAGCTAATTCTTCAATACGTTTCTGTTCAAGTCGTTACAGGCCTTTTCGCCTGAGATGGAAATTCTTGACTGAAATTATTTTTTTCTTGCCAGTTTCGTTCTTACCCTTTTAGGTTTAGTGATAAGCAATACCTCGTATAATGTTTTGTTGAATAAATCCAACTGTAATGTTCCAAAGAAAACTCAGCAATGTAGAAAAATAAAATAAAGTTTATTAACGTCATTAGAACAGCAATGTTATTGACACAATGGTGAAGTACGTGTTTCTTACGCTTAAACAAAACAGTGAGTATCCAAAAAGAAAATATATATCCACAAGGAAAAATATATCCAACAGAATAATATAAAACTTGTCAACTTAAAATATAAACTGGTCTTGATAATCTCGAAGACGTAGTTCACCTATCTCAAATAATCCTTCTAATAAATCATTATCATCAATCATGAAACTAATGCCCTATCGCCCACTTCTCTCCTATTTGTACTAATTCTTCTTTTTTTTCCCGCCAATTTTCACACGATGCTATCTTTTTCACACGGTACAATTATCTACATTTGCACACGTTTTCTCAGCTTTTCGACTTTTTCCTCACGTCTCTCTCTCTAACAACGGGAAAAAAAAACCAAAATAGCAACTCTCACTTTCACAAAATTTTCCACTCAATATTATTTAATGGGACAGCTTTACAATGATGCTCACAGCCATGATTATCAACTGAACTTTTAGTGATCCTGTGTTTTGTGCGAAAATGCCGTATCTGCTTTTAACTCTGTCATTCTTATTCTATTTTAGCACGTGTAAATGCTAGTGTATGCCAAGCGGTCACACTTTCCCTAGCGGGAAGACAAAAACAAATGTCTGAAATATGGCTTTCAAAATCTTTAGAATTTCCGTGAAGTCACTTAGATTCTCAGAAGTAAGCTATATATATGTGCATAAAATGTCCCATCATCATTACCCTTCGACTTTCTATGAACCATAGGTCTAAAACAAACCCATGTCAAGCCCAGTGGCGTATCCTGGTAATGCGAGCTAGGCGTGCTGCTACTTAAAATGAATATGTACGCCTACTATTTAACTTCTTCCCCTCTTAATTTAAAAATCAAATATATTCAATTACGCAACGATAGTTATTAGGGGTATATGTCAATTATCTCCGAAATACTAATTAACTTACAACTTGAAACTCACTGTCACTGTAATAATCTGCATTCCCGGCAACTAACAAAAATTAATCACAAAAAACACTGGACAGACACAGCCGATTTTTACAACTCGAGAGCTGCAAGACCACCGCACGCATGTTCGTATTGTATTGACGTATCTGTCCATGACCCCGATCCACACAAACCAATCTTCAGACGTGAATCCGAAAGGTGCAGCACGCATTGTGACGGAATTACCCAAGAAACTTCGGGCGATTGTAACCAACCAATAAAAACTGCACTATAAAATGCGTCTGGGAAACTGAAACTAGATATACTCGTAGATTCTATGCGGGAAAATCCGTTATCCTGATGCGTGCGGTCCGAAAGCAGAACTTTAGAAGAGAAATATTTTATAGAATAATAAATTAAGTTTTTATTTTCCTTCGGGCATAGGTGTGCGCAGCACGCACAGCACACATAGAGAATACGCCACTGGTCAAGCCGTCATGTTCTGTTTAATGTCTTTCCCTGCCTTATTTGTCCCTTGTATTTCTTCTCTCTCCAGTTCATTTCTCCGTGTGTGTGGTTTTTTTAGGTTTCTCTTTACTTCTATTTTAGTGGTGATTCCAGGACAAGGACTGCCTTGTAACGCTATCAGCATGTTTTCTCAATGTGTGTCCTGTCATTCGTCAGCGGATTCTTTTCATCTCTTATTCCGTTGGCACCTGTCTGGTTCTTGTCATAAGATCAACAATGACAAAGGACAGAGAGACGAATTACGATTAAAAAGTCTTTGTCGGCGTCAAGACGTGCGAGAACAGTAGAAAAAAAGAAAATAAATAATTTAATGGCATAAGAATAAAAATGATCTTGAATGGTTGACGATAATCACTGTAACAACTGTGGCAAATCGAGGTTTGAAATATTCCGGGAACGAAAGACAAACACAGCGTGTTTGAGCTCATGTGTTTAAATAATCTGGCTAATTTTTAAAAAGGCGCCATCTCCAAGATGTAGCATCATATATATATATATATATATTGTCATCCATATATAGAAAGTGTAAGGGACAGACAGTGATATAAAAATAAGAATACAAAAAGCAAGAGGAACTTTCGTTACAATAAGGAAATACAAATAATAACAATAGTCCAGTAGCAGATACTGCCGTAGGGGAATGAAGTGTTAGAGACTTCACCATACTAGGTCCAGCATCGAGAGGTGGGATGACCAGTTCCCTTCCTCGCTGCAGTTTCCTTCCTTATCTCCAAGAGCAGAGATGTGCCCATTTACAGTTTGGTAGACTGGAGCGTGTCGGTACCATGGTTCAAACCCTGTACCTTTGCTACAAGAGACCAGCGCTCAACCTCTCTGTCAATCGGACGCTCATTAGGGAACATATGGAAACCAATAGAAATCAGGTCCAGCAAACAAATCAGAATCTTCAACTCAGAAGTCATGTCAGTATTATTGTATGGCTCTGACACATGGAGAATAATAACAACTACAACAACAAAAACAACCACATCCAAGAAGTTGCAGACTTTCTTAAATGGGCGCTTGCGCAGAACAGAAGGATTGAAATAGTGCAAGATCACCAATGTGGAACTCATAAAGAGAAGAAGACCAGTGGAAAATCACGTTAGAAGATGACGCCGGCAAAGGACAGGATACACATTAAGGAAACCTGTTGATTGCAATACGAGGCAGTCCTTGTTCTGGAACCACCGAGGTAAGAGAGATAACAGGAGAGAGAAAAGCACACGCAGGAGAGCGCTGGAGACATAAATGAAAGTGATGACGAAAACTTGTAACCTTGACCCGATGGACACGTGATCGGAGGATTTGACGTGAGTTTGATCAAGGGAGGGTTTAACCCCCAAAATGAAAAACAAAACATTATAAGATAATAGTCATTTCTAGTTATTCATACATGCACAGTAACTGAAATAAGGAAAGAAAATAATGGAATATATGCCTCAATCTTGAAGGTTATAGTGGTAAAATGGTCAAAAGAGTAACAAATATAGCAATTTTTGTGGGTTTTTTAATGTCAAGATCACTGAAATAGCAGTAAAACTAGAGCTATGCAAGCCGGCTGTATCGTTCATTAATATATGATAATGATTTTAGCCTAAAATAAGTTTTATTTGTTTAATATTTTATTTATTATGCATTTGAACGTGTAGTTACAATTATGTTGAAATTTTATAAGGGGAGGAGGTGGGTTATCACTTACCTTACAGTTTTTCTATTTGTAGTCACATATCCTTTATCCTACATTACTGTCATGCATATAACACGCACAATATCTGGGTCGAGTTGTACTGCTGCATTGCTAATAGTTTTTGAAATATCTTGACAAACATGGTGACATTTGTAAAAAATACTATTTCCAGAAAAAACTTGTAAGACAGAGAAAATTACACTTGCTGAAAAAAATGTACTCACCTCAATATCTTCCTGCAATGTAGGAATCACCTCTGGCATCTTCCCTTACTGATATCACAGGCTGCTTTATTCTTAGCAGCTTACATTTAACTAAGTTCTTCATTTCAGCAGACCTTATTCGCTGTTTGTCAATGTTCGAAAACGTTTGAAATGCAAATTTTCCAAAGATCAGACCTAGATTCTCAAAAATATTTTTTCTCTTCAGTTCTCCATTGTTGAACGCAATTAGTGCATCATTTACTGCTATATTTTCAGCCTACTTCTTTCTTTCAACAAAAACATTCTTTGGACACCAATACCAAATTAGATTATGGAATGATTCATTTGAAATTTTAGTCCCACCATGAGCACACTTTTTCTGAAGGGCATCAACTGAAATTTCCTTAAAAACTTCCTTCGTGATGGAACAGACAAATTTAGGAAGTTGATTCTTATTTTCTGCAGCTGGATCTTTCCTCAAAAGACAGTATCGGTCACAGTCTTTATATATACCTTGTCTGTGTTTCCAAATTGCTCATAAGTTTGTATTCATTGCTGAAATATTTCCACCATTTCAGAGTGACACCATTTTCAAAGTTAACCAATGACAATTTATTTTAGAGACGAAATGATGCTTAAAACACGTTGATTCTGCATCATTCAGGGAATTAAATACCGAAAAAATACATGCTAAGCAAAGATATATAAATTTTAACATCTTGCATATATAAATAAGTGAGCAATACATTAAGCTGTCGGCGTCTGTGGCCTAATGGATATGAACGCAGTTTCATAATCCAGATATACCAGGTTCGAAACCTGCTGCAGGCGGTTTGGTAGCAGATCGCTTTGTGTGGATTTTTAACAATGGTATAAGCGCCGTACCGTTCAGAAAGCAATGGCAAAACTACTGAATGAAAAAAAATTGCCTAGAAAAATCACAAACAGCCAATAAAAGCTGGGGTTGATTGCCACGTCCTGTAAAAGGATATGCAACTAACTACATTAAGCTGACATACTTAAAAAAATGTATATAAAATCATTTACAAAGATTTTGGTATTAAAAAAAAACGACTGTAAATAACTGTAGTAAAAATGAACACTTTCCAATGCAATATATATCTAAAATTTGATATTTTCAATGAAGATCTTCAAAAGAGGGGGGGGGGGGGGGGGGGGGGAGGGGTGTGGGGGGGGGGGGGAATGGGGGGGGGGGGGGGACACGTGGGGGGGGGTTTTTAAGGGCACATGTAAGGGGGGGGCCAAAATGGGGGGGGGGAGGGGGGGAGGGGGGGGGGGGGGGAGGGAGAGAGAGAGGGAGGGAGGGGGGGAGGTGGGGGGGGAGGGGGGGAGGGAGGGAGGGAGGGGGGGGGGGGGGGGGGGGGGGGGGGGGGGGGGGGGGTGGGGGGGTGGGTGGGGAGGGGGGGGGGGGGGGGGGGGGAAAAAACTGGGGGGTTATCATTTTTCCAGGGGGGGGTGGGGGGGAATTCTTGGGGGGGGGCTAGTTGAATGAAGGGCATACGGGGGGGGGGGGGGGGTGGCGTGGGGGGGGGGGGGGGGGGGGGGGGGGGGGGGGGGGGGTGGGGGGGGCGGGGGGGGGGGGGGGAGAGAATAGTTTCGGTGGTGAGGGGTGTTTAACCTTTCCCCCCTTGGGGAGCCGAAGGGTACGGAATGAAAAAGTTATCGTTTAGCACGAAGAAAATGAACACCAGATGTGATAAGCAGCACATGAGTCGGCATGTTGAAGACAACAGGGTCGTCTTGGCGTCTCGAGACTTCTCATGAAGAAGACGATTTATTACATTATTTCTGAGATGTAACTTTCATTTGATACTATTATCGTGCACGTGGATTTAGATTAGGAACTCTATTTACGGTTCCATTTACTTTATCATTACATTCTGAGGATTTATGACTTGAAATAATATTTGTTTGGTTACGTCGTACACATATATTCTTATTAACAAACAGAAAAAGACGCTGAACTCGAAAATGGCATCAACACATGGTTGCCAAAACGGAAATCACGAAACACATGTGAGGTGCAGCACACATGAATACCGAGGAGAGTGGAGTGAGTTTGTTGCTGCCTGCAAGACGTCACTAGGCGTGATGGTCAGTGATTGCTTTGTCAGTCAGCTACTAAGGATCAAAAAAAAAAAAAAGATGTCAGGCAACTAATTAAAATCAAGATATTTGTTCCCGTTTTTTAAAACTTAAAATGAATGGGGCAAGGATATCCATGAAATTAGTTAACCAATAATGTAGATATGACAATATATTGTGTTTACTGTAATAGTTCTTAAAGACTAAAGATAAATTAACTATTAAAACAATAGCACAAGTAATAACAATAATAATAATAATACTATTATCAAGCAATTTTGACCGGGAGTCCTTCCAGCTGATCAAAACTCATCGTGTAATGCGGACTTGGATTATTTGTAACGTGTCTTAAGCCACATCTGTTTGGTTTTTTAAACTTATATATGCGTTTGTTTGTTTACAGTCATGTACGATTTGAAGATCTGTACCCAATCCTGCCTCTCCCCTTTATTTTAATTATGATGCAGGACAATGAGTGTCGGTAAATAGTGATCTCTTGGGTTTACGCTTACTCTCACTCAAACTACACGGGATAATTATAATAGTAAAAATAATTATAACCAGCTTTGTTTAATTAGTGACAACGTTTGATGCTGACATGTGCGTGACTGAGCATCTTCTTCTGCGTACACGTATGCATGTGTATTTGTCTATGTTTGTGTGTAATATGTTTACGAGAATGGTAAAAGAGCTAAAGAAAATTACTAATAACGATAGAGAGGAGAAGCTAAAAAGAAAAGCTTTTGAATAAATAGCAAGAAGACAAAAGTAAAGGTCGGTATGAAAGAAACAATCATCATCATCTCCATTTTCGCTCTTAACCGAGCAGATAGCCTTCCTGCATGAAGCCTACGCCAAAGCGCAAAGGGCCATTTGTCTTACATGATGAGGTTGTCAGGACAACCTCTTATTAATAGCTTTAGACCTTATGCTCGAGGAATCAGTATTCCTATTCTTTGTCTCTTCAGAGACCCAGATTAACTACACAGGGCTTGAAGAAACATAGTTCTATATAACGCACAATCCCTGAAGGTGGTGAACTTTTGAACCACGGTCATGGATTTAAATTTATTGACACATGCAATAACGTGAGATGAAATATATACCTCAGAAATATAGTCCAAGCATTAAAATAAAAACAGTAGCAATAATGCAGGCTTTCCCGTTCAATCTAGTCGGTTATATTAGGGCGCATGTCCAAACATAAGAGAACTTTAGGTCTGGTGACATTTTATTTCTATATTGTCACACACATTTTAGAAAAACCAGCTGATAACAATAAAAGGCAGGCCTTGTTCTGGAATACACATAGTAAGACAAGGCAGAGGATACCTGAAAACACACGAAGAGGGGAAGTAGACAAGACATTAAAGGGATCAGAAAAAAAAACAACCTCTAAAAAGCTACAGACTTTCATAAATAGATACTTGTGTAGAATAGAAGGATTGAAATGGTATTATATGATCAATAATGTGGACAGGATAAGTAATACACAAGTGCTAGTCGAACAAGAAGAACGAGCGAATTTTATTTTCAAAGGGAGAAGAGGACCCTGGAGGTGGATAGGAGACACGTTGAGGAAACCTGTCAATAACATTACCAGGCATGAGGAAACCTGTCGATAACATTACCAGGTATGAGGAAACCTGTCGATAACATTACCAGGTATGAGGAAACATGTCGATAACATTACCAGGTATGAGGAAACATGTCGATAGCATTACCAGGCATGAGGAAACCTGTCGATAACATTACCAGGTATGAGGAAACCTGTCGATAACATTACCAGGCATGAGGAAACATGTCGATAACATTACCAGGTATGAGGAAACATGTCGATAACATTACCAGGCATGAGGAAACCTGTCGATAACATTACCAGGCATGAGGAAACCTGTCGATAACATTACCAGGTATGAGGAAACATGTCGATAACATTACCAGGTATGAGGAAACATGTCGATAGCATTACCAGGCATGAGGAAACCTGTCGATAACATTACCAGGTATGAGGAAACATGTCGATAACATTACCAGGCATGAGGAAACCTGTCGACAGCATTACCAGGCATGAGGAAACCTGTCGATAGCATTACCAGGCATGAGGAAACCTGTCGATAGCCTTACCAGGCAGTCCTTGTTCTGTAAACCCCAGGGTAAGAGAGGTAGAGGGAGTCCTAGGAACAAACGGAGAAGAGAACTGGAGACAGAGGTGAAAATGATGAGGAAAACATGGAAAGAACTTGAGCGGATGGCACAGGACAGGAAGGACTTGGCATGAGTTTGGTGAAGGCCATGTGTAGCTGAAGGGCGATGAACAAAGACCTGGAAAGACCTTCAGCGGATGGCACAGACAGGAAGGCTAAGCAAGAATGTACTGAAGGTCTATGTTACTGCAGGGGCTAAAGGGTACGGAAAATGATTATGACTGCTTTATCTGGTCACAACTTTTGTTTACGTTAGAATGTTTCTCAAGTTGTTTCCGCGGCCTGTATGGCACATGATGTGTGCAGGCCTTATTGTTAAACCTGCCCCCCCCCTCCCCCCCCCCCCCCCCCCCTTTTCTTACCCCCAGTTCTTGCACATGCCAGTCACTATTTTTCGGGTTAGAAATGTATATGAATCGCTCTTGCAAAAACTAGGCAAGGGAGGGTAATCAGATATCAAAGATTTTGTCACAGGAGCAGTGACATACGGGTCGATATGACGAAATAAAAAGGAATAAGGGACCGACTATAAGGAGGGAAGAAATACTCTCGATGCGGGTTGCGAAAAGGCGAAGGATTCGAGAGACCAACTACGTCATACGGAACAACGATGACGACACACACAGAGACACACTAACAAGGTTACAAGATGAAGAACGAACCAGAAGGCCGTCCCATCTAGTCAAGAAGAAAAGACCAAGAAAATGAAAGAACTGAGGAACAAACCAGATGACAATTAAACCTATTATGGCCGCCTGGCCCACAAACATGAAGTGCAACATCTTGAACAACCAAGAAACGAATAGAAGGGGTAAGTCCGTTACTGATGAAGAGCGTTAGACAAAGAAAGAAGGAAGGAAAAAAGGTGACCTGTATGTCAAACAATGGTTAAGACGAACGCCTATCCAAAGGATCTCGGGAGGGGAGAACCCTACATAATGAATGATGTCTAATGGTGTGAAAGAACAGGTCAGATTCTGAAGCAACCTAAAACTTGAACTGGAACTAAATAAAGAACTGTTAACTTTTAGAGAGACTGTGTCTTCACTGTGTGACTCTATTGGGGTCTTGATTCATTGGTCCAACATGTTGAGGTTGTTAAAATTGAATTCTCCATTCACCCACCACTGTCCACCAATAAATTAACCACTATACGATCACTATAAAACACGGCCAACAAGGTGACAGAGACATATTGAAAGACGCTGTGACATGTGAGGTTGGAGGTCTAGTGACGAAACGGAGGCGCTGTGACATGTAATGGTGGTGAAGTGTTGCCGTTTACCAGGATTCTGATATGATGTCAGTTCCCAGAAACCTGTGACAATTTCTCTCCCGTCACACGAATGTTTCGACCCTGTAATGTTTTTTTTTTTTTTTTTTTAAAGAAGCTGCCTGTGATTTGGGCGATGAAAAGGTTTGGCATCCAATCTTGTGTCGCGAATCTAAACAACCGTGTTTCTTTCTTTGCTTTGTTTCTTTCTTATTAAGTAAAAAATTACTTTCCTTCCATCTTCCTTATTTTATTCTTTATACACTAACTTTTTTTTGACTTAACTAAACAAGTCTTGTTTTCTTTGGTCTGGGTCTCTTACTGTTTTATCTATCTATCTATCTATCTATCTATCTATCTATCTATCTATCTATCTATCTATCTATCTATCTATCTATCTATCTATCTATCTATCTATCTATCTATCTATCTATCTATCTATCGATCTATCTGTCTATCTGTCTATCTGTCTGTCGGTGTGTCTGGCTGGCTGCCGGTTCGTCCGTCTATCCGTCCGTCTGCCTGTCTGTCTGTGTCTGTCGATGCCTGTCTGTATGTCTATGTCTGTATGTCTATGTCTGTATGTCTTTGTCTGTATGTCTATTTCTGTCTGTCTGTATGTCTATGCCTGTCTGTAACTCTGTGTCTGCCTCTATGGCTGTGTCTGCCTCTATGACTGTGTCTGTCTTGTCTGGTTATATGTCTGTCTGTCTGTATATCTTTCTGTCTGTATGCATGTGTCTGTCTGTATGTCTGTGTCATTCTGTATGTCATTGTCTGTGTGTCTGTGTCTGTCTATGTCTATCTATGTATGGCTGTATGTCTGTGTCTGTCTGTATATATGTATGTCTGTGTCTGCCTGTCTGTGTGTCTGTCTGTGTGTGTCTGTCTGTGTGTCTGTCAGTGTGTCTGTCTGTCGGTGCCTGTCTGTATGTGTATGTCTATGTCTGTATGTCTATGTCTGTCTGTAAGTCTGTTTCTGTCTGTATGGCTGTGTCTGCCTGTATGGCGGTGTCTGTCTTGTCTGTCTATATGTCTGTCTGTCAGTATGTCTTTCTGTCTGCATGCCTTTCTATCTGTATGTCTTTGTCATTCTGTATGTCTGTGTCTGTCTTTGTCTATCTGTGTGTCTGTGTCTTTCTATGTCTATCTACGTCTGTCTGTATGTCTGTGTCTGCCTGTATATATGTATGTCTGTGTCTGCCTGTATATATGTATGTCTGTGTCTGTCTGTCTGTCTCTCTGTGTCTGACTGTCTGCCCGCGTGCCTGATTCCCATGCCGCCTAATAATAAGAATAATAATAATAGCCCCTTCAGTCATAACTGACCATGGATATGCGCCCCTGAGGTGACAGCCTTCAGCTGCTTCTTTTCCTGGTGTTGCGTGAGCTTCTTTTCGCCCAATCTGAGGTAGCGCCGAAGATAGCATCGCCACTTGTTGCGATAGGCAGCTTCATCCTCCCACGTGGCTGGATTTATGTTCAGTGCCCTCATGTCTCTCTTACACACATCTTTGAATCTCAGCTGCGGTCGCCCAACTGTTCTTTTGCCATCTTCCAGTTGTCCGTAGAAGATATCTTTCGGGATGCGACCATCTTCCATGCGGCGGACATGGCGAAGCCAGCGTAGTCTGCGTTGTCTAAGCAATGTACGAGCTTTGAAGGTCAGCACGTGACAACATTTCGACATTTGACACTTATCTTTCCACGAAATGCTGAGGATGTAGCGTAGTCACCGTAGATGGAAGGTATTGAGCCTTCTTTCTTGCTTAGCGTAGGTTGTCCAAGTCTCGCTGAAGGGGAGCATATCATCATCATTAACATGTTTCCTGTGCCACTTTCTTTTCAAGACATAAATAGATGTACGCGCAGAATAACAAGGATAAAGCATGCATTATTCCCAAGTTAGTTATGTATCCCAATGTAATTTAAAAAAAGGGCTGGCGTAAAAAACCATGAAGAATAGGAAATACAATATGACTTGGCAATATGTCCGAAAAAATCGTCACCATGCGGGGATCGTGGATCCAAACCAGCTGTCTCGAAATATGCAGAACCAGTAATCTTTGTTAGCTGGGTAGTTAGAGACCAATGAACCTTATTTCCCAGAGCCAAGATCACTGCCAGTTCGCATCTGATGGCGTATTGCAAATATTTATTAATATTTTAGTGATTTAAAAAAATATTTACCTAAGAAATTTTGCAAAGCCGATTAAAAAAAAAAGTGTTAGTACTCTTGACAGCGTTTAGTGCCTCTAGTGTTGCTATTTCGAGCGGTTAGACTTCTGCGAGTGTGCTTTAATTAAATACACTATATTTTCATGGCACTTAGCAAGTTACCATAAAGACAACCTTTATAAAGAAAAAGCTCTTCAACCACCTGCTTCCATCAAGGAAGTTCATTCATTCTCAATTTGAAATCTATCAATATAGTTCACATTACTTATGCCTCATCTGTTGACGTCAGACATACTGAACTTCTGGCACTGTCGTCTGACGCTAAATTTCACAAAAAAATATCGAAATCGCGCGTTCTTTCACAAATCAATATATACTGCGATATATCAGCCTGTCAGCTTTCTAGAAAATTGCGGGAAAGAATTAATATCGTTTGAAAATATTGGTTCTGAGGTTGGGGTAATATTATGAAGGGAAATGTGAACTTCTCTGAAATGTTTGGGTCACGAGAAAAATAATAAATTAACCTTCGATGAAGCCTTTTTATAGAGACGAGAAAATATAGTTCTATGTAGGTCCAGGGCGTCTTTGAAGAGGCGAACAAAGAAAAGGCGCGTCATACTAGGCGACTAATATAAGGTTGTGCATAATAGAATAATGAACACTATATACTCTAATAATAAACCAAATAGGGTTGAACCGGGCATCCCTTGCACTCAACAAATACCGGTTTCCAAGTGAAGAGTTCAAAAACCAAACCAAAAGCTTGTGTATAGGACCCGCAAACGTATCTGGTCAAATAAATTGCCTCAGAAACGACTACTGTATAAGCAAGTGTACAAGCTTCCTGCCGGTTTGACCAGCTACAGTGCAGGCTCGGTTCTCTGTAAGGAACACACAAGACAATGATGAATGATGAAAGATAATACGCGAAATGGACAGCACATAATTTTAGGATACAGTAAAGTCAGTATAACCAGACACCACAGCGAAAATAAAAGTGAGCAGCCGGAAGAAAACCTGGAGAGGAACTGTAGAAAGTTAGGTCAAGGCACCAATAGTCGCATCGACACAAAGGGAGATGAATGATTTAAATAGAAATAGAAAGCAAAGAGGAGCTACAAACACAAGCTTGACAGGACGAGATAATCATCATCTTGATCATTATTACATTACAGCTCCGTATGGAGCACAAGGCTTCAACAAAAGATTCCAAGGCTTCGTATCGTAGACCATCAGTCACATGGAGCACAAGGCTTCAACAAAAGATTCCAAGGCTTCGTATCCTAGACCATCAGTCACATGGAGCAGAAGGCTTCAACAAAAGATTCCAAGGCTTCGTATCCTAGACCATCAGTCACATGGAGCACAAGGCTTCAACAAAAGATTCCAAGGCTTCGTATCCTAGACCACCAGTCACATAGAGCAGAAGGCTTCAACAAAAGATTCCAAGGCTTCGTATCCTAGACCATCAGTCACATGGAGCACAAGGCTTCAACAAAAGATTCCAAGGCTTCGTATCCTAGACCATCAGTCACATAGAGCACAAGGCTTCAACAAAAGATTCCAAGGCTTCGTATCCTAGACCATCAGTCACATAGAGCAAAAGGCTTCAACAAAAGATTCCAAGGCTTCGTATCCTAGACCATCAGTCACATGGAGCACAAGGCTTCAACAAAAGATTCCAAGGCTTCGTATCCTAGACCATCAGTCACATAGAGTACAAGGCTTCAACAAAAGATTCCAAGGCTTCGTATCCTAGACCATCAGTCACATAGAGCACAAGGCTTCAACAAAAGATTCCAAGGCTTCGTATCCTAGACCATCAGTCACATAGAGCACAAGGCTTCAACAAAAGATTCCAAGGCTTCGTATCCTAGACCATCAGTCACATGGAGCACAAGGCTTCAACAAAAGATTCCAAGGCTTCGTATCCTAGACCATCAGTCACATAGAGCACAAGGCTTCAACAAAAGATTCCAAGGCTTCGTATCCTAGACCATCAGTCACATAGAGCACAAGGCTTCAACAAAAGATTCCAAGGCTTCGTATCCTAGACCATCACTCACAGGGACTTTAGGTGTCTTTTTTGTTAATCCTTTTCATGCCGTCAGTCGCATAAAAAAAATAAAAATCTCTATTTCTATTACTGGGAGGATTCCCCGAATACGGACTGTCTTGTGATGAAAGCAGATGGTTTCTCAATGTGTTGCCTTTCCGCTGACGGTGTCTTCTCACACCTTGTTCCAGGCTACCATCTATTCAACAAGCTAAAGATAGGAACTACCGATGATTGTAAATGTGGAACAAATAAAAGGACTGCTGAACATCTGCTTGAAAGATGCCCAACATATGAAGAACAGATAAAGCACATATGATAGATCTATTTTGACCTTGAACCCTTGTGCTGGCGGTTTTTCCAGAGATAAAATTGGATTTAAGAAAGGAAACAGATATACAATCTTCTCATCGAGCTATACTATCTCTGCCATGTATCCTCATATAACTTGATGTATCACTTAGCTTGTCAGCTTTTGAGAACATGCAGAAAACATGTTCTCCTTATATATTTATTGATGATGATGCCTCTTCTTCGTTCGCTCCCAAATACCCACATCTATCTCTCTTATAAAGCTGGCAGTTCGTTTCAGGTTTCTCTGTCGTCACCGTACAGTTTCTCTATCGTCACCGTACAGTTTCTCTGTCGTCACCGTACAGTTTCTCTGTCGTCACCGTACAGTTTCTCTGTCGTCACCGTACAGTTTCTCTGTCGTCACCGTACAGTTTCTCTGTCGTCACCGTACAGTTTCTCTGTCGTCACCGTACAGTTTCTCTGTCGTCACCGTACAGTTTCTCTGTCGTCACCGTACAGTTTCTTTATCGTCACCGTACAGATTCTCTGTCGTCACCGTACAGTTTCTCTGTCGTCACCGTACAGTTTCTTTATCGTCACCGTACAGATTCTCTGTCGTCACCGGACAGTTTCTCTGTCATCACCGTACAGTTTCTCTGTCGTCACCGTACAGTTTCTCTGTCAACTAGGTTGCAGAAGTCCGAGCTGTCACGCTGCTCCTCTCGTGAAGCCGATAGTTTTGGAGTACATGTTCTAAAAAAAGAATTAAGTTACTCATTCTCTGCTATACAATTACGTAGTCCACAACTTAGACAAGATCTTAAATTTATATACATTTATTTTATATGTTTAAAATACACATACATTCAATTGTTATGCATTTAAAGCTTGGATATATTGTGATAACAGGATATATAGAAGGAAAATGAGATAAAGGAAGGCAAAGAGAGAAGATGTTGAACAGTCTGACATCATTGCATAAAAATAAGTCACCAACAAAATAGATAAATAGTACTGGGTGCAGGAAGTTGTGGCGCGACATGATCACCCACCCCACTTGGCAATTTACTTGAAAAAGAAAACACGTTTATGAAAGGTAGATATTTGATAGGGGAATTAAGACATAGATTGGTCCCTTCTGAACAGAAATAGAAAAGGTGATAGCCCAGTGGGAGATATTAATAGAAATAGATTTCACGAGTGAGATGGTAGAAACTAATTAGAATCTGCCCCTGAAATCGAGAATCTTCTCTCTTTCAGCCTATCGTCTACAACAGATCTAGATGCGTCAGACAGTCTATTAGAATATATATATATATATATATATATATATATATATATATATATATATATATATATATATATATATATATATATATATATATATATATATATATCCCACTCACATACACACACACATAAGTGACGACAGTTAGACGCACAGACGTGAAAACTATAACAATGGAATATAGATATTTGGGACGAGCTGACTGACACACTGGTATAAGTTTATGTAAATTTTATTAACATAAAGAAAACTGTCCACAACAAATAAATGTGCTTATCAAGCACCTATAATTATACCTAGGTTAATGAATTTCTAAAGGAATAATAGACCCATAGGTGTAATCCTTTCTCTCTCTGTTTAGCCCACGATCCCGTTAGAAGAGAAGTTATAGCCCCCAACGAGTAACAAATGTATACGCTATGGTCTAAGATTTCTCCTCTATAGTTTAAGAACAGAGTTGATATACTCTATTAATCTATCCTAAGAGGAAATCAGCATTTGCAACACAAATTGCATAAAGAAATTTCAAAGTGGGTGCATGAATATAAAATGAAAGAATCACTCGTTCTGCTTTCTCTCTGTTCATTCAGCAGGGGCCCCTGACATACATTCTTACTTACACACGTGCTGTTTTTCGCCTTCTGGCGCAAACTTCAGGACACTTCTCTACAGTGAATTTGTGTTCTTTTGGTAAAGCGAATCCCAGCTCTGCAGACACAGGTTTCTTCCGATGTTCCGGGGACCATTCGCTTTATATCTATATTTTCAGATCACTAGTAAGGTCACTTGAATCAGCTTAGGTACGAAATGTTAAACGGCTCACAAGGTCAGAATCTCGGGGTTTCCTGTACTTAGGAAAAAGGCAGGTTGGTAACTTCGATCAAAGGTAAAATTCTTGGTCACACCACAATTAGTCAAAAAAACGTCGGAAATGTTATTGTTTTTGTAATTTCTCTCGCCATAGGGGCTGAATGTACAATGAGATTGTTGGGAAGAATTATAATCTGGCTCGATAGGCCCAGTTATTGCATTTAGTTTTAAAGTTAGTGAGATGAGTACTCTGTCTCTTTCTGGATGCAAACACCATGCCAGACAGGTTGTAACTTGGAAACTCACTTATTTAAATTACAAAATGTTTCTTCTATGTTTTTCTCATATATTGAAACAAAACCGGTGGTAGAGGTTGAGCTGACCCAAAACTGTATAAGGAAGAGAAAAGTACAAAATACTTAACCACAATATTATACACACATCCTATCCTACCCTCGCGTAAATATAATATATTCACTTCGGTTATTAACTTTAAGTTAGAGACTATAAGCTTAGCGCTTGTCTCATCGTTTAAACTTCCGTGAAATAAATTCTAGTCATTGAAAAAAATCAATCATCATGAATTAGAAATATATATAAATATATTTCGTCAATACTCAATGATGAATCAGTGCATTTACTAGTTAGTTAAAAATATTCTCGGACTGGTTACTAGCAATTTAATTAAATTTATTTATAGCTGTATGAGTTTTAGCTAGAAATAGTAATTTATTTTGCTATCCACTGTAACGCCGTAAACTTAAAGAATATAACTGACTTATCATTTAATCACTCTGCACATAAATCTAGTGAAGATATAATAGGCGATTTACCACTTAACTCACTCACAAATACTATCAATATAGTTACCTCGCACAGTACTACTTAAAACTATCCTCCAATGCAACTGAGAAATTCTACTTAAATAAAAGTGATTTCTAGAACGTAGCTAGGTTGTCTAGCGAGACTGTGGATGTCTGAATGAATGAAGTCTAAAACTGCTCTGGTATAAATATATCTCTGATGAAAGGAAAATCATTACATTATCGAAACTCCAGACTCTCTCTTCCACATGTTCGCACCTAGAGGAAAATTTACATAATTCTATCTCATTCTGCGAATTTCTCACTCTGAAGCCGAAACAGACTCGCAAATCGAGCGGAAAGTCTCTCTTTGATCTTGCGTAATATGATTTACCTGACCGTGCAAGAGATTTCTGCTCTCGAGAATTCACACTATTACTGCCTCCGACTATGGTTATAAACGAAATACACGCTCAAATCTTTCACCTTGAATAATTAACTTATAGGCGAGCAGATTAGAGAAAAGTGATGGACGATCGTCTTACTTCTTATCCCTGTCGAGAACGAATTAACACGATTCGGTCTCATCAAAGAACCTAGCTTAACATCAATAAAATGCGTTGCTAAATATTAGAAAGGAAAATGACAAAGGTACGAATTGCTAACAATCTAGCGTATGCAAAAAGAAAGGTAAAAGAGCGAAAGAAAGGTAAAAGAGCGGAATTAAAGGAAAAGACAAGTGTAGAATAAAGAATAGATATCTGAAATTTATTAATCATAAAATCTCTACAACCTCATATACGTGGCCATGTACTTCTTCTTCTTCGTACACTCGCAGACGTCAACTTGAATGTTCTCAAAGAAAGCAGCAGTCAGTTTGAGGCTATTTGAATCCCCGTAAAGCTTATCCACGAAAGGAGCTGGCGTCGGCCATATGCACTTTCTCTGTACCGCATATAAGGGGCAACTTTCAAGCAGACGTTCAGCAGTCATTTTATCAGTGCCACAGTTACACTGATCGGTAGTTCCTATCTTTAGATTTGTTGAATAGATAGTATACTTCAATCTGCTTGTGCAGCCAGTGGCGGAGTTCTATTTATTTAGAATGATTACCACTAGTGGCATGTATGACATTGCCTTATACGAGAATTTTTCGTAGTCCTATTCTCTCTTTGACTCATTAGAGATCCTCGGTACCTTCACGATAAAGTGCTAAGCTTGACATCAGTGGTTCTCAGAACAGGAGACCACAATAGCCACTTCAGAGACACATATTGTCACCAACTTACCTAATTTGTATCCAATACTAAGGTATTATAAGTACTTGCCATGTCATACCAATGTCTCTGACCACTGCCTTCTTTGAAACTATTCAAGTAGACACCTGAGAGCGTACAAATAAGAAGATAGCAATATTTTATAATCTTAGAGTGCCAACTAAGCCGCACATCAGTTGCTTTTATTTTGTTGTTTTTGGGTCTAGTCTTCTATTTCTTACTAGTGCCTGCAATATACCCATTTATGTGTATTAGTATGTGTACTGTGTATCCAATTTTGTGAAGGTTTCACAAATTTTTCCATACGGATTTAGAAACCTCAATTAAAGTATCCGTTATTGCTTTTGTGTGTGTGTGTGTGTGTGTGTGTGCTTTTTAAAATTTTTTTTATTTACAATTCTTCAAAACAGGTCTTAGCATTGATATTCAGTTGTACTATTATTCTACGATCTCTTTACGGTTGCCATAAACAAGTTACAAACTACAAATTTTCTTCGACTGCTGCTCAGTCCAATGGCATGGCGTAATTATTCACCTTATTCTTCTACCAACGGTAAGGATGATTCGCAGGAAGAATCTATTATCGGTTCCAATCTAGTACGCGTATTTTATCTGTTATGTTTGCCCTTTAAATAATCCGCTTTGTCTTCTTCTGCACTTAACTATAGTTTGATTGCTTTTTTTCTGAGACTATATATATATATATATATATATATATATAGGCTTATAATATTTCAATATTTATATATTTTTACGGCTTTCGACCCAGCCTCCGAATGGCAGGTATAGTAGGTTATATTCCGGACACATATGCGTTTATATAATATAGGGCCCTCTCACTCCTTTAACCACCCATTTCCCAATATGCCTCAATACGTGGTTCCTTTACCTTTTTATATGATATATATATATTATATATATATATACTATAGTTATTTATTTAGATCCATGCTTCTAGTTGGCCAATAGGAATTCACGCACGAGATATTTGAGCCAATCTTTTTGCCTTTCAAGCCATATCGTCACTGTTATTGTTACTACTAGTCCTGTAACCGGGCTGGTTACAACATCAATGCAAGAATGTGTATGACCGGGTCAGTTAGACAGGCAATTGTGTTGTGCGCAGGTAAATATTTTGACGAGAGCTAATCCTTTATACGTTTCTGTTCAAGTCGTTACAGGCCTTCCGCCTGAGATGAAAATTCTTGACTGAAGTTATTTTTTTCTTTCCAGGTCCGTTCTTACCCTTTTAGGTTTAGTGATAAGCAATATCGTATAATGGTTTTCTAATGTTCCAACTTGTGACATTCCAAACAAAACACAGCAGTGTAGAAAATTCAATCAGGGTTTATTTTGATGTCATTAGACAAGCACTGCAAATTTCACAATGAAAATATATATCCACAAGGAAAAATATATCCACAAGGAAAATAAATCAAACAGAATAATATAAAAACTTGTCAACTTAAAAACTTGTCAACTTAAAAACTTGTCTTGATAATCTCAAAGACGAAGTTACCTAACGCTACAACTGCCTAGCAAAAATTTATATCTATATAATCATGTCTATCGCCCACATCTCTCCTTTTTATACAGCTCCTGTCTTTTTCCTGCCTTTTTCCACACGACTCATTCTTTTTTCACACGTTACAATTATCTACATTTGCACAGGTTTTCTCAGTTTTTCGACTTTTTCCACACGTCTCTCGCTCTCTCTAAACAATGGAAAAAAACCCAAGAATTCACAACATTCATTTCACACTTTCCACGCATTATTGTTCTATGAGACAGCTATACCATGCCTCTCATCGTGGTGACTGCCATCTGAACCTAAAATTAATACTGCGTTTTGTGCAAAAACGCCTTATCTGCTTAACGTCTGTTATTCTTATTCTAACACGTATAAATGGTAGTGTAAGCCAAGCGGTCACAGTCCCTCACCTTTTCCTTTATCTTGATGTCTCGTTTTATGCGATTTACCAACTCAATCATCCGTTATCTTCATCTCATATATATATATATATATATATATATATATATATATATATATATATATATATATATATATATATATATATATATATATATATATATATATATATATATATATATATATATATATATCTGAAACACAGGTTTGGTTTGGTTGTAAGGACTATCTTCATTGCACACGGACAACTCCTTCAGTTCTTCCATATCCCCACTTAGATCAAACAAGGAGAATATCCCCACAGTGTGCGAACTCTGTAGCACTGGCGAAGATTCAAATGCGTGTATACAGGAATCACACATTCTATACAATTGTTTTTTTTTTTTGGTGGGTACGTTTCCTAATTTTTAAATTTTGCTAGGGCAGCGGCCGTGTGGCCTACACTTTACGATTTCCAATTGCCGAGGGATTTTTAACCTGCGCAACTTGCACAAGGAACCTCCTATTTTTTTCCCTTATCCGAGAAAGCTAGGCATCCGATCTCACTACCGAGAAGATAGGAAGGGGGGGGGGGGGTATGACATCATTATGGACCACCTGTTCTGAACTAAAATTTCCATCAATGATATTCCCTGTACTGGGGGTCGAACCCCCTCTTAGCCACGTCGACTCCTCTGAAAAGACAGAAAACAACAAAAGTAACAACAAGAAAGATAATTACACGAATACGTGCTTGCATCGAATAGATCGAGTGAAACGGTACGAGAAGATCACCAACGTGAAACTAATGAAAAGAACTAGACTTACACTAGTAGAACTGGACTGTGTGTCAGGAGAGAAGACCTTGACTTTGGTTAGTACACACATTTAAGAAAACCAGTTGACAGCCTTACAATGCAGTCACAGTTCTGGGAATCACAAATTTAAGAAACATATAGGGAGATCAAAAACACATGGAGAAGATATTCCTAATCAGTCCTAAAGGTCTTTCATATTTGGAGATGCGCCCTATATAACCGACTAGGTTGAACGGGACGCGCCTCGCCAAGACGAGGAGATCTGCAGACAGACATGGAAGGGATAAAGACGTCATGGGAAGACCTTGAACGGATGGCACTGGGTTTAGTATGTTATTGTTATGACCTGCGCTCAACGAGGAGCTGAATATTACTGATGATATATCATCATCAGTTTCTTTTTCACTCCCTCTGGAACATGGAAGCACCACTACAGCTGACTCCCTTGCAGGAAGCCTACACAAAGCATTCGTGTACTCTTGCAACAGTTGTTTCTGTGCTAATTTGTTTTAATGATGAGGTTGCCAGCTGCATGTGAAACCTCATACTAATAGCCTCTTACGACATGTCTGATGATGCATTAGGCCTATTCTGCCTTTGTCTCACGAGACAACCCCCCGGGAACTCCACGGGGCACTGATAATATATCGTACCCAAAAGCACTATATGTGATGAGGTTGCCAGTTCCAGACACAACCTCACATTTAGCTGCTTCCGGTCTATGGTCCTATTTTGGCGAATAATGTATAACATACTGCCAAGAGATCAATACCCCGCACTTCCTTTACGTTGGTAAATTACTCATACTGTGTTTTATCGTAGACAAAGCTTTTCAGTTCACCATTCTTCAGAAATAGACGCAGTGCAAAAGAACAGACTTGTCTCTGTTTAACATTATTCCTGTTTAAACAGAACACAAGTGGAACTGTTTATTTATCTTTCAGAACACTTTCTACTGATAAGTTGAGCTGTTTCAGTGAAAAATATTCTTGCAACATTTTTATAGGTTTCGGGTCATTTATCATACATTACTCATCAACTCCCTACAGAGTTAAGGCCTTCAACAGATGCACATCAAGGAATCCTTCTTCTTCTTCTTCTTCAAGTACGTTGCCTGGTGAAGTAGGCGATCATGTATCTCCACAACTTCATGTCTTCAGCATTATTGATCAATTTTGCTGTTGATTTATTTCCATGCCTTGATGCCAAACTGTCCAGTACCTTCTCTCTTTGTCTTCCTCTATCTCTTTTCTATTGTTACCATATATTCCAGCTGTCTTCTTCTAATACCATGCCTAAAGACGGTGGATTGCCTCTTTCCAACTGTTACGGATTGCCTCCCTTGCTTTGCAGTAGTGGTCCAACAGTGGCCAAAACTCAAGAGTATCTAAATGGGTCGTCAAACGTGTCTACGTTCGAACAAGATTACTCTTGGCAGAGTTGTGGATAAAAGGGTAAAGACGCTTCTGTCACAAGGGAGTGTTCATAAGATATTTCCGAAGTCAAGAACAATGCGGCATTGGCTGAGCAATTGTTAACTTATTATCGGTCCGTCGCCTTTTATAAAGAATTAAGCAATGGTTATAGCCCGTACAAGCCCCCAGCTGGTTTAAATCCAGCGAAATTTCCTTTTTATAAGAATTAGCTCTATAGATGTAAATCTGTGTCTAGATATAGATATTATATATATATATATATATATATATATATATATATATATATATATATATATGTCTTGTTCATACGCATGCTTTAACACTATAATAACTGAATCAACTATGAGTGTTTAGTTTTAAAATAACATGCAACAAATTGAATAATCAATTAGATTTAACAAGTTAAAATAGTGATGAATTGATGGTGAATTTTAGATGTAAATCAAATTGTCTTTATCGAGACTGGATAGAGGGTTTATATTTAAGAATATTTCTGTCCGTTTGCTAGTGCCTGTTAGTTAGCACTTAGCTTGTATGAGCGAGTCCTGCAGCCTTGGTTTTGTCGATTCTTTTGTGACGATGACACTTCACAGTCTGATAGCTTCGTTCCTCGAACGGTCTGATAACTTCGTTCCACAAACCGTCTGATAGCTTAGTACCAGGATCTTTTAGACAAAATAAAAACAAATGTCTCTGCTAAGTACATTTGTGGGCTGCAAATTAACAGGGGCATTGTCTCGCTGTTCACCTACCAACGTAAATCTCTCAGAAGAATCAATTTCCTGAGTACACAACGTTGCTCAGGGAAGATGATTAAAAATCACCAATATTCCTCTGGGTATTTGTCGTACATTTATTTTGAGAGAAAGAGTCTTAGAAAAAGTGGTCCTGTTTAGAGTGGAGAATGATGGTGAAAGCTCAGTGATAGGAAAGGTTAGAGAGTAAATAGTTGCTTCACAGAGTGCTGGGGAGAGTAAGGACAGACGTATTTACGACAAATCGTTCCTCTCAATCTCCTCTTCAAACTCTCCTGGTCAAACAATTATTTGCCAGTTTCCAGACACACACCTGCGCTCACACCGATTTGGTGCTTCAAACACACAGACGCACGTGAATACAAACGATATTAAACAGATAGGAGAAATTTGGGCTTTGGGTATTCCAACACAGCACTAAATAAGTTTATGCTGTTTATTAACATTAAAATCAATCACAACGATAATCATATGTTACAGAAAAAATATCATAAGTACAGAAAATACAAATAACAAGGTGGGGAGGGGGGAAGAAGATTGGTATCGACTAAGCCCTTCCCGCTTATTAGACAAAGATAAACCCAGTCCAAAGATAGATATTTATCAGGAACATAGGTAATGTAACCCAACAGTGAATTTAATTATTCTGAAAGAGGTGTTACAATATTAGGTATGGGTGGTAGACAAAAATCCTGTTATTCCCAATTGTTCTTCCCTTTACTAAGCAAATGAAAAAAAGGGGGGGGGTAAACAGGGTTAACTAAATATCCCACTTAAAGGAACAATGCAGGGTATACAGAAAATGTATTACCCGGTAGGCAAGTTAACAAATGTTTTGCAAAAATTAAATCTCCTGTCATTCATGCACGCTTGTGAGTGCCCACACTCATATACTCACACACACTTGCCGATTGCAGCATCAGACAATCCATAGAATTATATAAACAGCAATTACACTCTTGACATATGAAAATGTCTGGTACTTCGATGTCCCGCCCCAGATGTAGCGAGGTTAGCTGATATCAAATATTCCCACTTATCGCCGGACTTGAAGCCTAAGAGTTCTTGTGTTTTATTACATAAAAAGGAGTCTATGGGATGGCACTGACACAGTTCGACACGGGGTGAAAAGGAAGTGGTCTCTTTAATTTCGGCTCTGGTGGTAAAATTCCTTCAATGCGGGATGATCGCAACTGACCGGTAAGTTTTAAATCCAGTGAGGAAAAACGAGGCTCAGTCACAGTTCAGGTAAATAGGTACTCTCTCACAGTAGAGCAGTAAATAAAATATCGCTACTGGCAACTGTTCATCTTCCAGTTTATCTTACAGATTGTAATTTAATTTGATGATTTATTTAAATGTTCTTGGGTAGGCTTTCTTTCATGTAATTACGATAGCTAGGCCGCATCGGACCGCCACAAGATTAAATTTAAAATGTTTCATCAATATATCTGGAAGTTTAAGAACCGAGTCTGGAAGACTCTGTATGATTTCTTTATTGCTGGGATTGCAAAGGTGATCATTCTATAGAAAAAGATAGAGAACCCATGACAACATAATCATACCTCAAAAATCAAATAATATTCTAACGCGCGATGAATTTACCGTTAAGACTATTATATACACTCGCGTATTTAATTATGTATTTAAGAAAACACGTCACGAGTCTAATGGTTAAAATACACATTATATATATGACTTAACTAAACTTATTAATTGTAAATTCCTTCGCGACTTTAAAAGTTACTTTAACATTTAAGCATCTATTATTTTTGGAAATATTATAATAGATATATCATTAAATTTACCACTGGCACTTTTGGGATGAGTTTAATTTAATAGATTTAAATAAACACAAAATCCAGTGAAATAACATGAAAGCACTAGACCACTGATCACTTTAACAAATATATTATACCATGCACAGAAAAAGAAATCACTCCAATGTAGCCACCAATTCAAATGGAAATCTAGCAAAATTTCTACTATAGCTAGTGAATCTTAAATCTCTGGCGACCAAATGATAAAATGGCTTTCTTCGTGGTCTGCATATATCTAACTGGAATGCAAGATTGGGGGGACATGTTAGAATTTGACACCTTTTTAGATCTCAGGAGACTTTTGGGGATCTGACCGCCAGACTAAAGAGAGATGCCGCACCGGGTCTTCCGTATCTCCGCTCGCTGCGTCTGCGTCGGCTTTCCCGTTCGCGTCCACTGCGATCGGTTCTGTGGTTAACACCGAGATGCAAAATACCGGCAAGAAACTTGCGTCGCTCGTTTCAGGGACCACTACTGCCTTTGATAGCGCCGCTAGTCTTTCCTGAGATCCCTCAGTGCCTGTTTGATCGTGTGCCGCTACTTTCTGTTTGATTCTGGCACCGCCCCCACTGGGCCAAGTTAATGAAAATAACTGCATATGATTGCTCAAGATTTATCCGTGGGCGTGATTTATCCTCTCCTTAAATCAATGCGATGACCAGAATGTACGGTAGATAAACTGTCCACGTATTAATCAGCAAACGTGTTGACAATCTGCGTTGAAAGGTTGCATGCTAATGAGTCCAGGTGGAAAAAAAAATCCCGTTTGACGAAAAGTTACCACAATATTCGGAGGCACTGATGTTATCCGAAGGGGTCGTTACAGCGGGTCGTACCATATCATACAACAATTCAGAGTCAGCTGAGTTCGTCTGTCACAGTATTAAACTGGGAAAATATGTGCTTGGACAACGGGAATAATGATGTATCCCTGAACTAACATTTAGTTACATACATCTCACAAAATAATATGATACACTTGAGGCACTTATGATATAATCATCACTCATCACTGCTCCAGTCGGAGTCTGGGGTCACCTCTGCTGTCCGTTTTCTGTACGACTAGCAAGAAGAAATCACCAGCGGGGCAATGTCGTGCCCGAATTATAATTAACAATGTAGATAAATCTCACAAAAATGAAACTATATACTTGAGGCACATGTGATGTAATCATCACTCATCACTGCTCCAGTCGGAATCTGGGATTGCTGCTGCTTTCGCGTTTCTGCGCGAATTAGCATACAACAAACATCAGCGCTTGCTGTAGTAGTTTATGACTATACTATATCTTATGTTGAGGTTGCCAGCCTCATATATAGCCACTTAGCAAGAAAAACATGTCAAATTCACATTTGTAAAATAATTGTTTACACTTACCCCAAAGTAACTTTTGGGAACACAAACTCCTGCACAGTTTAGAATGGACACAGCACTTTATTAGATGCTGCGAATCATTTGGTCTGGAAATTTTATTTATTCCTCTTATGACGTGTGTGCGAATCACTCGGTCTGGAAATATTATTGTTACTGGTGTGGATTTGTGTTATGTTGACTAGTCTGTCGGGCTTACTGTCTATGGCCGACGTATAATTTGGTTACGCAAATAATGTGATGTGGGCCGTTTAACAGAGAGGTCACAGCAATTGGGTCTGAAAGTTATGGCTCTGAGACACGGAGAACAACAAAGACAACAACCAGAAAGCTACAGACTTTCATAAGTGGGTGCTTGCGCAGAATAGAGGGATTGAAATGGTGTGACAGGGTTACCAACGTGGAGCTGAGAACAAGAACTAGACATGTGCCGGTGAGGCAAGAGATGGGAATAAGACGATGGCGATGGATTGGACACACACTGAGGAGATCTGTTGATAGAAATGCAGGGCAGTCCTTGTTCTGGAACCCCCAGGGCAAGGGAGGCAGAGGTAGACCAAGAAGCACATGGAGAAGAGAGCTGGAAACAGAGGTGAAGATGATGAGGAAAACGTGGAAAGAACTTGAGATGATGGCACGTGACAACAGGACTTGGCATATGTATGTTGAAGGCCTATGCTCCTTTGGGAGTGGAGGGTTATGAATGAAATGAATGAATATGGTGGTATAGTTAAATTCGGAAAACGTTGGTTAATGGGTCAAAACAGTATGACCAAAACTGGCGATGAACAAATGCTGGACCCATTGTTGGAAGGTACATGACGATACAGTTTATTGACGAGTCAGCAAACTGACATCTTGGGTAGGTATAGCGGCATCAACATAGTTTCATGGCAAAGTACATCATCAAATAAGCATTGGCATATAAAACAGGCAACATGGCCGTTGACTGACATCACAGGTCGTTATGACTTCAAGGTTCTGACTTGATAGGATATATCGGTCTATCGAATTAGCCATGTTTATCTTCTTTAAACATGTTATGTTTAAGACTTCAATTCGTTCCTGGCGTTAGAGGGACGCACTAGCAGCTTGACCCATCTGGTCAAGCTGAAGCTCTACCGTAACGCTGTAGGAGATAGAGTACCTGAGGCGGGATACTCAAAAAAGAGCCGTTTTCTGGCTATATATATATACGTATATACGTATATATATATACGTATATATATATATATATTCGTATATATATATATATATATATATATATATATATATATATATATATATATATATATATATATATATATATATATATATATATATATATATATATATATGCATATATATATTCTGGAACAATTTTCTTGTAAGTTTAAAGTTGCCCTAATACTTTCGATCTGTCACTTATAATATTGGAATTTTTAGTCCTTCTTTCTCTGGCTTTGGTGGTTTGCTGGCTTGACGTGCCGATGCAGTCTGATTTGTGTCTCCAATTTCGCTATATTGTATCTCTCATTCTAAGTTCGAATCCCAGATTGTTCTTCCGACGAATTTTCCAATGAGAACCATTGTTTATTCCTGCTTCTCAAATCAATCCAACCGAAAGCTCTGAACTATATGGGTAGGGGTGTTTAATGTAATTCTCCCTAGCGTGTTTTAAATTATTACATTTTTAAATTCCATCGCGTGACCTCTTTCAATTTGCCGAAATGCTTCCGCCAACTCACAAACAAATCTGGGAACTCATTTGATGTCCAGATGCTAACTTCTAATTTTGTCTCCCCGTAGACAGATTACCGGCAATATTGATTCCGAGAGGGCTCAGATTAAACGATTATCTAACTATCACCGGTGTTTTCTCCCGTCTCTCAGGTAGCTTCCTTAGATAGCAATCTGACTTTCTGTGCGTGTTCGTGCGATACCACGTTGCACAAACAGCTGCCGTCTCTTTCAAAGGTGGCCAGTCTGATTTACGTGATAATCGTATTAACCTGATAATACTACGTTTCTCTTAGTGAAACGTAAACAGTCTGGGAGCTGTTACTGCAATAATGAAGATGCATATAATATGCCAAATAATAGGACGATTAGGGACAGAAAAGTGAAGAAAAGAAGTGATACTGCCGGAGTGGATGAGAGTTATAAAGAATTCATTCATCATTCATAACCCTCCACTCCCAAAGGAGCATAGGCCTTCAACAAACACATGCCAAGTCCTCCTGTCCCGTGCCATCATCTCAAGTTCTTTCCATGTTCTCCTCATCATTTTCACCTCTGTTTCCAACTCTCTTCTCCATGTACTTCTTGGTCTTCCTCTGCCTCTCTTGCCCTGGGGGTTCCAGAACAAGGACTGCCTTGTAATGCTATCAACAGGTTTCCTCAGTGTGTGTCCTATCCATCGCCATCGTCTTCTTCTCATCTCTTTTTCCACTGGCACTTGTCTAGTTCTTGTCATCAGTTCCACGTTGGTAACCTTGTCATACCATTTTAATCCCTCTATTCTACGCAAGCACCCATTTATGAAAGTCTGTAGCTTTTTGGTTGTTGTCTTTGTTGTTCTCCATGTCTCCGAGCCATACAATAGGACTGACTTCACATTTGAATTGAAGATTCTTATTTTCGTGTTGGATCCGATTTCTCTTGATCTCCATATATTTCCCAATGCAATGAAAGCTCCTCTTGCCCTTTGTATTCTTATTTTGATATCGCTGTCTCTCCCTCCAACTTTGTCTATATTACTGCCAAGATATGTGTATGATTCTACATCTTGAATTGGTGTTTCTTCAAGTTCAACCCTGTTATCATTACCTGCATTTATTCTCATTATTTTTTTGTCTTTTCCCTGTGTATTTTCAGACCCAATTGCTGTGACCTCTCATCGAGTGTTTTCAATTTGTCCTGCATCTGATTACGGTTATGGGACAGAAGAGCCAAGTCATCCGCAAAATCCAGATCATCCAACTGCTTAGTCAGAGTCCACTGGATTCCATTTCTGTTGTGTGTTGTCGATGATCTCATAACCCAATCTATTGCCAGCAAGAAAAGAAATGGAGACAAGAGGCATCCCTGTCGCACTCCTGTTCTTATCCCAAACGGTTCTGTAAGCTGTCCTTCGTGAAGAACTCTGCATGTCATGTCTTCATATGTTTTCTTTATTAAATTAATGATCTTCAGGGGAACTCCATAATGCCTCATCAATTTCCAAAGTGATTCTCTGTCTACACTGTCAAATGCCTTTTCGTAGTCCACAAATCCGATGTATAGTGGTGAAGTCCATTCCAGACTTTGTTCAACTATTATTCTCAAAGTGGCTATCTGGTCTGTACATGATCTGTTTTGTCGAAAACCTGCTTGTTCATCTCTCAGTTTCTTGTCTATGGACTCTTTTAATCTCTCAAGGATAATCCTGTTTAATACTTTTCCTGGCACTGATAG
The DNA here is from genome assembly GCA_024509875.1 of Oreohelix idahoensis. Taxonomy (NCBI): domain Eukaryota; kingdom Metazoa; phylum Mollusca; class Gastropoda; order Stylommatophora; family Oreohelicidae; genus Oreohelix; species Oreohelix idahoensis. The sequence continues at coordinate 306,824 of JAMPIV010016874.1, forward strand.
TAACATTATTCCTCTATAATTTGTGCACTCTTGTAAATTTCCCTTCTTAGGCAACTTAACCAGATATCCTTCCTTCCATTCTGCTGATATCTCTTCCTTTTCCCAGACTTTACCAAGTAATTTATATAACATCTCTGTAGCCGTGTCGACATCTGCCCTGATGGCCTCCGCTGGAATGCCATCAGGTCCAGACGCTTTTCCCTCTCTTAGAAGCTCCATGGCTTTCTCTACTTCTTCCCCCGCCGGTCTCCCACCGTCAATCTGTAGCTCTCCCTCCGCTGGCCGGACGTCCGGCGGGCCCTGTGGAGCCGGTCCACTGAGAAGGTCCCCAAAACACTCCGTCCACCTCTTCACTTGCTCTCGCATACTGCTGAGCAGTTTCCCATTCTTGTCTTTTATGAGGCAACCTGTTTGCCTGCATTTCCCTGTTAGCTTCTTTGTGCTGCCATACAGCTCTCTCATATCTCCTTTGGCTGCAGCATCCTCTGCCCCTCCCGCCAACTCCTCAATACACTTCCTCCCGTCTCTTTTGACACCTCTTTCTACTTCTTTGTTTGCCTCCGTGTACAACCCCCTAGCCCTGGCCCTGGAGCCTCCAGCTCTGCTTGTGTCCAACTCTGCTCCCTTGCCTTTTCTGTCCCTTATCCCACCGATGGTCTCTGTTGCCATCCATGCCCTCCGTTGTCTTTCCCTTTTCCCCAGCATCTCCTCACATGTCTCCCTCCACACTGTCCCGACCTGCTGCCAATAGTCTTCTGTACTCTCTACATCCTCCAGCTGCCGGAGCACTCGGAATCTGTTGGATACTGTGACCGCAAATTTGTCTCTTGTTTCCTGATTTCTTAGCTGTCCTACATCAAACCGTTGTCTATAACTTTGCATTGTTGCATATCTCCCGAGTCTCATCCTCACCCTGGCCATCAGAAGATGGTGATCCGACGCCACACCCGCTCCTCTACATACCCTTACACCCTGCAATGATGATCCAAACCCCTTGTCTATGCACATATGACCAATCTGATCCTCTGCCCTATGGCCCGGCGACATCCCTGCTGCCCCGTGCACTCTCTCATTAAACGATTATCTAACTATCACCGGTGTTTTCTCCCGTCTCTCAGGTAGCTTCCTTAGATAGCAATCTGACTTTCTGTGCGTGTTCGTGCGATACCACGTTGCACAAACAGCTGCCGTCTCTTTCAAAGGTGGCCAGTCTGATTTACGTGATAATCGTATTAACCTGATAATACTACGTTTCTCTTAGTGAAACGTAAACAGTCTGGGAGCTGTTACTGCAAGGATAATGAAGATGCATATAATATGCCAAATAATAGGACGATTAGGGACAGAAAAGTGAAGAAAAGAAGTGATACTGCCGGAGTGGATGAGAGTTATAAAGAATGCACGACTGATTTCGTCACACCAACACAAGGAATAAGTTTCCTTTGTTCATTGGTCTTTCTATATATTTGGTATCCCCTTCATGTCAGTGTCGAATCCATTCTACATCTGTTATTTTCATCTCCATCTGTTTTTCTCACCCTGCAGACTCCAGTAAAAAGACTGTCTTGTAATCTTAACAAAGACTGTAATAATATCAGCCTGTTTCTTAAAAATGTTTCATATCCTACGCTATTGTTCGACTGTAGATCTCAGGGGTTTGTCATCAGTTCCACTGTAGTTGTCAGGTGTTTATCATCAGTTCCACTGTAGTTGTCAGGTGTTTGTCATCAGTTCCACTGTAGTGGTCAGGTGTTTGTCATCAGTTCCACTGTAGTTGTCAGGTGTTTGTCATCAGTTCCACTGTAGTTGTCAGGTGTTTGTCATCAGTTCCTCTGTAGTTGTCAGGTGTTTATCATCAGTTCCACTGTAGTTGTCAGGTGTTTGTCATCAGTTCCACTGTAGTTGCCAGGTGTTTGTCATCAGTTCCACTGTAGTTGTCAGGTGTTTGTCATCAGTTCCACTGTAGTTCTCAGGTGTTTGTCATCAGTTCCACTGTAGTTGTCAGGTGTTTGTCATCAGTTCCATCGTAGGGGCCGCTATTTGGGTCGTAAGATTTTGCAATAAACATTAAAGGCAAATGGAATGAACGACGTGGGGCATTGAGATGCCACCTAGGTCTCTAGATCTAACTTCTAAGCAGCATTTTTTATAGGGCCACCTCAAATCAGTAGTAAATAGCAGCCAGTTTGAACATTTAATTTATATAATAAATTGCTTATTTAATAATGCCCTTTAGCTCCCGAAGGAGCATAGGCCTTCAATTAACACATGCCACGTCCTCATGTCACGTGCCGTCAGCTCAAGCTCTTTTCAAGTTGTCCTCATCATTTTTACTTCTGTCTCCAGTTCTCTTCTCCATGTGTTTTTGGTTTACCTCTGCTTCTCTTTCCCTGGGGATTCCAGAACAAGGATTGCCTTGTAATGCTATAAAGTGATTTCCTCAACGTGTGTCCTATCCATCGCCAGCGTCTTCTTCTCATCTCTTGTTTCACAGGCCTTAGTCTATTTCTTGTCATCAGCTCCACATTTGTGACTTTGTCATACCATTTAAATCCTTCAATTCTATGCAAGCACCCGCTTATAAATGTCTAACTTTTGTTGTTGTTGTTTGTGCTGTTCTTTATGTTTCAGAACCATACAGTAGGACTGGCTTGACATTTAAGTTGAAGATTGTTATGTTTGTGTTAGACTTGATTTCTCGTGTTCTCCATATGTTTCCCAATGCAATGAAAGATCCTCTTCCTTTTCGTATTCTTATTTTGATATCATTGTCTGTCCCTCCAACTTTGTCTATATTACTTCCAAGATGTGGGTAAGATTCTACATCTTTTAGTGGCGTTTCCTCACGTTCAACCTTGTTATCATTTCTTGCATTTATTCCCATTATCTTTGTGTTTTATCTGTGTGTTTTCAGACCCATTAGCTGTGACATCTCATCATGCATTTATACGCAATGAAACTGCCTACAGGGTGTGACTTTTGGCCTACCCTGTACAGCTGAAGATCTCAGGTTCCGAGATTTCAAGACGCTCAGTTCGCACATTTAAAGTAACAGGGTATAGTCCGTTCGGAAATTCGTGCCCACAGAAAGTGTCAATTTTCTCCAAAACTGTTTGTTGTAACTCCGCCTATGCCGGTCCCAAGCCCGGATGAAAAAGGAGGAGGGCGGCCTGCATGGAGGCCGTAAGGAGGCAGCCCCTCCACCATGCAAAGGCACAACAGGCCAATCACCTGTTTGCTTTAAATCACGATTACGAGTAACACAAGAGAGAAAACCGGACTGATTCTAAAGGTGACGAACTGGAACGGACTACGGACTACGAGTTATGGAACATGGAACACAAGAAGTATAAATGGGAAGGAAGAGGAGCTGGTGGAAGAGATGAGGAAAGGCAAAACAAGAAATCCTGGCTATAACGGAAACAAAGAAAAAAGGACAAGGAGTCATGGATCTCAATGGCAACACGCTGCTCTACAGTGGTGTACCCATATCCGAAAGAGCTAAAGGGGGTGTGGGTTGCATTGTGGCCCAAAATCAAAAAGATAGTATCAAGGGGTGGAACTTTGTCTCAGAGCGCATTATGGTTGTGAAACTAAAAGAAGGAGAAACCATAGTCAATCTGGTCATAGTGTATGGGCCAAATGAGGATGAGAGAGCAGAGGTCAAGGAGGAATTCTTCGAGCTGCTTCAAAGGACAGTGGATGACTGCCTAGATGAAGTTATCATGCTTGGAGATTTTAATGCCAGAGTTGGAAATGACCATGCTAGATGGGGTGGAGTTATCGGAAGATATGGAGAAGATACTCTCAATGACAATGGAAAGCGACTCCTTAGATTCTGCAGTGAGCAGAATCTGATCATTACAAACACGAAGTTCCCCCATAAGCGCATACATGCATACACTAGATGTGAACCAACCAAGAATGAGAAGTCAGTGATCGACTATGCCATTGTTCGGAGAAGCTCATTCAGATATGTCCGAGATGCAAGAGTCTGGAGGGGGCCAGAGATTGGAAGTGATCACTACCTGCTAACAATCAAACGAACAACTGAAAGAGTTGCTCAGCCTAGGAACTGCCCAACATCACGCAAGAAACCACGTAAACGAGCAGGAGAAATGAGCATTAGGACCTACAAGCTGAGAGAGCCAGAAATTAAGACCAGATATCAGGGGCTTATTGCTGCAGCGGTGAGCAACACGGAAGAACAACCTGATGACTTGGAAACCCTCTGGATTAAATTCAAAGATATCATAAAGACAGCTGCTGCAGAAGCATGTGGTGAAGTCCGACTTGGGAACCAGAGAAAGAGGACACCTTGGTGGACAGAGGAAGTCAAAGAGAAAATAAGAGAGAAGAAAATGGCATGGAAACAATACTTAGGAGCTAAAAACACAACAGGACAAATGGAAAAATATAGAGAATATGTGACACTCAGAACAGAAGTAAAGAACAAAGTGCTAGCAGCAAAACAGAAGTCCTGGGAAGAATTTGGAGAAAAGCTAGAAAAAGATGCACAAGAAAACCAGAAATTGTTCTATAAGACCCTAAAGAACATGAGGAAGGAAAAACAATGCCCTCTCAAATTTATAAAGGACAAGCAAGGCAAATTGCTTACTGCCCCGAAGGAAGTAATGGAAAGATGGAAAGAATATTTCTCAGAACTCCTTGATGGTGAGCAAGGTCAAACATCAGAAATGATAACCACTAGCACAGAAGAGAAAACCAATGGTGATGAAGATGACATAAAGATGGAAGAACTGAAGGCAGCACTGGAGAAAATCAAGATGGGCAAAGCAGCAGGGCATGATGGTATAACACCAGAAATGGTTAAGTACATGGGAGCATCAGGCGACCTGTTACTCTTAAGGGTCCTACAGGCAGCATGGTGCAACAAGACCATACCAAAGGATTGGGATATCGCCATCATAACACCAATTTTCAAAAAGGGTGACAATCGACAGTGTGGAAACCATAGAGGCATATCCCTTCTCAGTGTCCCTGGAAAAATCTACTCTAGAATCCTAGAGCAGAGACTCCGACGCCTAGCTGAGCCACAATTGGATGAGGTCCAGTGCGGATTCCGAGCAAACCGAAGTACTCAAGACCTAATCTTCACACTCAGACAGCTGAGTGAAAAGGCCCTTGTGTATAAGAGTGAGATCCATCTTTGTTTCATAGATCTGGAAAAGGCGTTTGACAGGGTCCCTTGGAGCAAACTTTGGGACTGTTTGGCAAGGAAGAATATTCCAGCACCTCTGATTCACGCTATACAGAGCTTCTACAAGTCTTGCAGAAATTATGTGAGGACAGCAAACCATAAGTCAGAAGAGTTCAGGACCACCACTGGTGTAAGACAAGGTGATATCCTATCACCTTACCTCTGTGGTAAAGTGGGATGATATAAATATTTATAGGGGACTTAGTGTACTGACTGAGATCAGCTGTGAAGGTATCTGTATCTAATAGGTGTAGTGTTTTACAGATAACCTTACTTGCTACCCCATTTATACCTCAGTCAGAATTATTCTGGAATATTGTGATGACTACGTTGAATGTCTAGGGTATGTATATGATGAAGTGTAAGTCACAACAACAACAGACAGATAAACAATTTAATTTATTCCACAACACTTTACAACACTGTGACACACACACATTTAACACTCTATAAGACTATCTTAAATGAGTCTATGGTAAAGTTTCAAATATATATGTATTAATTACTTTCACTAATATATATCCTGATTCAACTACAAAGTGAACCAGGAATCACAATCAAATGTAATCACAATTTATATGTACATAATTTATAAATATGAACCTTGTAGTGACATATTTTATTAAAATTATCCTATGTGTGTCAGTTGTGTAGTAGTACTATGAGGTAATACTGGTTTTGTTTTTCAAGATATGTTGTTATTTGTCATCATGACTTCAAGTGTTTGTTTATCTTGGAAATAGTATGGGGAAAAGTTCACAGTTCTTATCAATTTACACAATGTATTTTCCCTCTGTTTTATTATAATGTCAATTTTAGAGGGGGACACATAATGTTGAGCTCCTCTGGCCACAGAAGCTTATCTTCCGTGATGGCGGCAGGAAAAGACTCCTCTGCTCGATAGCTTCCCTGTGTTCTGGAGACAACTCACTGGTCGCTATCTGGACCCAGGAGTATGCTGTCAGCCTCCAGATTCAGCAAAGCTCAGACCAGGTGCTGCTCAATAACTTTAGGACCACGGTCCCTGAAACAAGAAGGTTGTACCTCCTATTTCAGAACTAATTTATAATCTATTTCCAGACTGAACACAATACATAACAAACACTGAGTTCAGAGCGGTAGGCCAACTGCTATCTTCATCTGAAACAATTTACACCAGTCTACTCCTCCCTAATGGTTACTACGCCTCTGCAATTCCAGCATTAGTTCCTTCTAGTCAATAAGATAGGTGTCAGTGTACTGTTAGGCAATTCCATGCAATTTTACTTTTCTCAGACACGTTCTGTTCAGGTTGGAGCAATATCTAGGCTTTGCCTCATGTTTGCTACTGAACTAAACACATATGCAGACATAAATTATCAATTTACATTCAATTTTCATTAAAAAGATATCAAATATTTCAATCTTACCACAATTCATGGAAATAATACACAATTACGTTGACTGGCAATGAATATGGCACAAAATCCGACCTGCCGCTGTCTCAGGCTTTTATTTAGAAAAATATAAGCTGAATCTCAACGCACTGTTGCTTTAGAAAGTTTATTTGAAAATGTGGTGCTGAACTGACGCTTCTAATTGACTATATTGGCGGGTCTAACCAATCGTGCCATGTTTACACAGCTTTTCAAAAAAGTACCTCTACTACTGTTTATCCTAACAACAAAGAATTAGTATTTGTAGCCCGACTAATCGTGTTTAGCCTTACATTTACTTCTATCCAATCAAATAGGATTTAACATGGGGACCTATTTCCCGTACAATGGTGGTTTCAAAATCTGCCACTGAGCGATTCTGATTTTGGTGTTGTCTGACACCCTCACTATTTCTTTTGGCTATAATTTGTTAATTCCTAGACAATTTGCGTAACACTTAACATATTATTTGTCAGCAAGTCCTAAGGAACCCAAATATACAAATTTAAGGGAGCTAAGTGGCTGCGTTCAAAATATGTATTTTCTAGGATAGTCGTGTAGTTGTTTTTTTATTTTTTATGTTTAGAACCGCCACCTGTCCTGCTGTACTGTCAGACTAATGTCAGGATTTTAGACATAAAACAGTAGAATGTCATGTTTCCTAATAAGCGTTTTGTAAGTTTTTAAACCTAACTCTCGTATGGGTAGTGTTTTTTTATCACTGTCGATTTGAAAAAAAGTTAGTGCATGTGGCCTTACACGCGTGATGGCAGTAATTGTATAGCGAGACGCGTGTTAGTGTTGCATGCGTTCATGCTTTCAGCCCTCCCTTTCTTTCTATCCTAAGTTCATCTGTCTTTTCGTTTATGTTAACTTAGTGTATAAAATGACATGAATGGAATATTAAATATAGGTCAGCTTGCGTATCTCAAGGTTTTTCTTAGAAATGCAGTACAGTGTTATTGTAGAAAGCGTGTATTGATGCAGTAGGCTTTACTATCAATGTGAAAGCGTGAGAATATGCAGACGAAGCATAAAAAGGGGGATCTCGAGTACAGTCATTGTGACAGCACTGTTCTTTACCATTCTTCTTTCCTTTTATTGAATTTATGTGTTAGGCTGTACATTTACTTTTTAATTTATATATGTGGATTAGAATTTCTCACGACAAATTCTCCCCACTTGAAACAGACGTTATATGTCAGTCTATAATTCTATATACACATAGAGAAATTTATTATCTTTCCTGGGGCTTAGGGTGATTCTCATCACACGGATGGCGGCTTAAAAAATCCGCTCCCAGATTTGTTTTTCCACTTATATACTCTATGCTAAACTCAAATGGCTGCATCAGTAATGACCAACGGAGTAATCTAGAATTTTCATGTCTAGCCTGCGCTAGAAACGACAAGGGTTTGTGATCCGTTTGCAACTTAAATGCCTTCCCATACAGATAAATATTGAATTTCATTATCGCCCATATTACTGCAAGACATTCTTTTTTGCTAGTTGAGTATTGGTTTCAGCTTTATTCAACTTTCTGCTAGCATATGCCACTGTGCTTAATTCCCCATCCAATGCATCTGATTTCTGTAGCAGACTCGCACCTAACCCAATATTACTGGCATCCGTCCTTACAATGAATTCTTGACTTAAGTCAGGTAATTTCAAAATAGGTTTACTTGTGAGCTTTTCCTTCAATTCTTGGTAAGCCATTTCACATTGTGGTGTCCATGTAATTCGATCTGGATTTCCCTTACGTGTCAAATCAGTTAACGGTGCACATATGGAATTAAAGTTTTTGATATACTTTTGGTAGAAACCACATAAGGAGACAAAGGATCTCACGTCTTTCTTGGTTTGTGGTCTTGGGGCTTTCTTTAGTTTCTCTAAATTCTTTGGGTCAGGGGTCATGTTTCCCTGATAAACTATGTGTCCCAAGAATTCTAATTCTTTACATCCAACGCAACATTTGGTTGGTCGGGCTGTTAAATTCGCTTCCCTAAGTCGATTAAACAGCATGTTCAGAGAGTCAATGTGTTCCTCAAATGTTTCTGTTGCTATAAGGATATCATCCATGAAATTTGTGATGCATGGATTATTCAGAGGGTCCAATAATTTTCTCATCATTCTAGAGAAGACACTAGGTGCATTTTCCAATCCAAATGGCAATCTGTTAAACTCATAGTGTCCCTCTGAGGTACTAAAAGCTAGGTATGGTCTAACCTCAGGCTTTACTGGAATCTGATAGTATCCTTTACTCAGATCCACTTTTGAGAAATATTTAGCTTTATTTAGCCTGGCAAACAACTGATTTGTATCCGGCAATGGATCCACCTGTCCTTCTGTAATAGCCTTCAGTCTCCTGTAATCTATACAGAGTCTATGTTCTCCAGAGGGCTTCCTTAAGAGTACAACACTTAA
>JAMPIV010016875.1:0-102500 GCA_024509875.1 Oreohelix idahoensis
TTAAATTTTGTTTTATTGTTTTTTATAGTGTTGTTATTATTTTAGTTATGTAGTTTTTTTTAGTTTATTTTTTTAATGTTTTGTTTTTCATTAAAGAATTTAGAGTTTTTAATAATTTATAATGAGATTTTTGGTTTTGTAAGGGATTATTTTTTAGGACGAGAAGAATATGTAGTTTTTGGTATAATATAGAATTTTGAAGAGTGTTGTAATTTAATAGTAGCGGGTGAATAGTTTGTGTTATTATTTAGGTTTTGGTTTTTAGGTAGTGTTTTTGATATTGTGTTAAGTTATGTTTGGGGTTGTGTTGAAAAAATGAAGTTGAAATTGATTGTAGTTGAAAGGGAGAAGTAGGTAGCGAGGTTTTATTTTTTTATGTGTTGTGTAGGTATGGTTGTTCATACCCAAAACTTAGTATTGTAGGTTATGCTAATTTTCTCCACAGGATTATTTTTATTTTCAAATGTACATTATTATTTTAGACCCAGATGTATATTAGTTACTGTCACCAAAAATTTATTACTGCCTATCACAAAATACCCCAATGACATTTGCGCATGCTGAATGTTTCTGCAAATGAAGAATCCCCTTGAGAGCATTAGTATATGCTAACCCCAGATTGAACACATTAAACCTATTTGTTGATGATGCCTTTGCCCATGTTAAAGAAATAGCATTTGCACATGCTGACCTAGCAAATGAAATACCCCATTACCGCATGATAACCACTAATGACACATGAGATGAAGAAGCAACAGGTTATGTATGATGAAGATGCCATTTTATATTAAGGTGAAACTTTATGTTGTCACAGCTGAGATTTTGTTGTAATGTTTATGCACAAAATCCCCCACATTAACATTGGAGGAGGAATAATCTTAGTCTTTCGTGGTTACGAGATAAGACAAGGATATACTACAATATTTGCTGAATACCATGGAACAAATCAGAGCAGATGATTGTTGCACCTCTGCGGACCATATTTGACGTCATTATTGAAGGATTATCAGTAGACAATAGACACAAAAGAATTATGATAATCCCATGGAACCACAGGTACTAAGGGCACAAAATGGAGATAAAATAATGGAGAAAAAAAAATAAGAACTGAATAATTGCAACGCCCAGAAGTAAAGGAAATAAAAATGCATCCGCATTTTGGGAGAAGATATCTCTTTGATTTTTGCTTTTTGCCTTTGTAATATGAACATTGTTGTATAACAAATGACTATTCCTTATCACGAATTACAGAATGTTGTAAGATAGTTCGAACAAATCGACATCATACTATACTCATAACATACCCAGAATTACAGGAAAGAAAATAAATAAATGATTGATGAAAGTGGACACACTGAGATTTGCTCACCCCGAGGATATTGGATAAAAAAAAATAATGTTATCCCAAGGACAGACATGTCACAGATATATCATGGAGATACTATGAAAAAAAAAAAAAAAAAAGAATATCTAGATTAGAAATGCAGCAAACTTGGTCAAGGACACCATGAAATAGACCCCCGCCCCACACTTAAGATAACTGACGGATGAGATTTTTGAATTATAAGTACCATAAGTCACCCATCTGGCTGTAGTCAGCGGATGTTACAGGCACCACATAACTCTGACTAACCCTCGACCAGCGAAGGCAGAGTTGGTGGTGTCGAAATTTTGAACATATGTAAAAAGACATGTGTTTGTTCATGTTTTGGTAAAGTCTAGACATTTATGTTAATATAGTTCTATAATGATTATAGTTGTGATATATTGATGATAAATATTCGCAAATATAGTACATGGACAATTAATAAGGATATATTTCCAGTACAGAATAAGAGGAATAGGAAGGATCCACATTTTAAATATTGGAGCACCATGAGCGAGGAATTGGACTTATAAAGAAAATGGAAATGGTACACTGTATGCAAGGATAACCAGAAATAATATGGATAAATAGTAGTCAGAGTGCCAGGAACTTTGTCTTACGAGAATATTGTAGATTCCTCACGATCAATTGATTATTTTCTTCCTTTCTATGTCACATTTTTTTTTGAGTGATGACCCCAACATTTTTTTTTCATCTCATATTGTCAAAAGTTCTTACATCTCAGTTGATAGTTCCATAAATAATTGTTTGATGTGTTTTGCATAAAGGTATTGCTAGATAAGGTACATAGGGAGTTACTAAGGATGAATTCTCAAGATAACAGGAGGACTAGAATAGATACAATGATATTGGAACACCATAAATGATACATTGGTGTTATGAAAAAAAAGGAGACAAATATAAATTGTATACAAGGATGCCTCGAGAGTGACAACATGGATACATATTGTCAAGAGTATAAGCAGTTGTCTTAAAAGAGAAAATAAAGTAATACGGAACCCAATGTAGAAAATTCATGATGATTTGGAAACTATATATTTTTTTCCCTTATATTTCATAATATGATAGTAACACATTCGTCTGTTGGTTGCTGAATAATGTGATGTTTGAAAATTGATGTATGGGAAGTCAAAGAAGATCTTTGAAGAATAAATATATATATAAAATAATATTTCTAGGGAAGAGTTGAAAAAAAAAAAAAAATATACTGTATTGACAGAAAAGAAGGAATGATTAGAAATAACTGACTAATGGACAGGATCACCACCAGACGTACGGATATTGGAGACAAACATCACATATTTAAATAAAAAAAAAAATAAAAAAAAATGTAATATAGAACATTTTCTACAGTGACGGACTTAGAACGAATTTATACACTTACCATTTAGAAAATGTCTATAACAAGGAAACATTCAGATAGATAAATAAGGATAAGCCATGAGGTTTTAATGCTTTTATTGTGAAAAATGATTACTTATAAAAATGATGCTAGTTGTATTATCGTCTGATACATATGCATATTATGTTTAGAGATGTTTTCTACATGTAATAATGAGCAAGTGGCTCATTCACTAGAAAAAAAAAAAGAAGAAGAAGATGATGAGTACCCATGAAAACATTGGCTATTCTATGAAAGTGGATTGCCATTACCATAGGAATTAGAGATTTTGGACATTTCTTGGAATATTGCAGAGTACTTGGGAAATAGAATAAATAAGTACGCCAGAAAAAAAAAAAAGATTTTTTTTTAGTACTTGCAGGCTTTTAATATGGAGCAAATAACAGTACAGAAAAGAGATAACACCCCCTACCACATCCAAGAGAATGTAATCAACTATATTTTTGAATGAAATGTAATAGATTATGATAATCCAGCCAAGTTCTGCAAATAAGATAGTTTATTGTTCATTCCCCAGTGTTGCCACTCGTCACATTTTTTTTAGTGATGACCTTATGAGTGTTTTGCAGATTTTGTTGGGCAGTGTTGCCAATTTGTAAATTTGGTGAAAAATATTATGATGTGATGAATAAGTTACACTTTTTGAAGTTGATGTCCACTACTAGTTTTTTTTTTACATAGCAGACGACCTCATATAGACATAGGACCCCAGTATAGGAATTAAATTAAATTTTTTGGAAATATTTTTGGACTTAGAAAAATTTTTGAACTTTAAATTTTTTCTGAAAAATTTTTTTGAACTTAGAAATTTTTGGGGATGGATTTTTGTTATTGATAGTACTCAAATGTCTCCCTACGGGATACATTTGAGGAGCCCCGGGATCTATATGTGGCCGTGTACATAGTTGTTCCTTTGGAAACAGACTATATTCTTACAAGACAGAGGAAGCACAGACCACCCCATAATTTTATATTTTATGAGAAACAGAAAATAATAAATAGTGTCACATATTTAGGGTAGAGTCGCTTCTACACGCCATTTCTAATAATTGGGTGATTTCCCCTGACCAATCGGATAGCTCAGATTTACCCCGGGGAAAGTGGAACAACGACGCCATTTTGGCAGTAGAATGAAAGAGCGCAACTCAAGAGGTCGTATCTGGTCCAGCTCTACATATTTCTTAGTTTGAGAAAATCAAACTTCAACATTTCTTATAAAATGTGTATTTCAGGACATTGAGTGGTTATATATATATATTTCTTACTGGCGTAAGTAGTGACAATCGTTAAATATGTATTTTGAATAGAGCTCCCAACCCTAGTCGCAGCAGAACTAGGTTCGAGGATTTGAGTCAATTTGCAAAAAAAAAATGTCTTACACCTCAAACCATGTAGAGTAGAAAATATTCTTGTGTTGGAAAGCATTTAACTCAAGGAATGCTTATGACGATAAAGAAATCAAGGGCAAATCTGAGGAGATGGGTAAATGTCGTCGAACCTAAAATAAGACTGTAACTTAAAGAAGGAACACGGTGGGTGGAATGAGAAGGTTCGCCATATTTGACAATTGAGTAGGCCTACGAGACAAAGATGCAAAAAGGGATTTTTGCATCGATGAAAGCATCTGATGAGATGATAGAACTTTAATATGCTTATTATTGTAAAAATGTTCTGAATTCCAGACTTTGTTGAAATTTTAAGTTTCATGCTGAAAGATATTAAAAGTTTTGCATGAAATCGAACGCTGTTGAAAAGGTGAATTACTACAGTTTTGAGATCTAGATAAGAAATCTATCCATTTCAATTAAATTCGCTACATCAACACCTAAGAGAAGAAAATCGAACCTGGTAACACAAATTTAAGAGAGAAATCTAAATCTCTGGTGATTAGGCCAGTTAAACATCTGCTCTCTGTAAAGTAAACTGAAAATACTGCATATACCGGCACTGCCACATGATGTAATATGGTGCCGTTCCAGTCCTAAGGAACACCTGGCCCGGTCACACCGTGTCTTCACAGAAACCCGTTCGCTCGTTCAAACGCTTTAGGCGTAACAGAAATGTTTCTCTGGTCAAACGAACTACAGGTGCGTTTATATAACATTACGCTACGCTGACCGTTGAAGGAATTAGTACTGAAAGCCAGCCAGAACGTAAACAACCGTCGGGTGGGGTTTGAGAGGGTGAAAAATGAAAGAAAAGAAGAATACAAATGGCGAGGAAACCAGGACATTAAAAAAGTAATAACATATGGAACGGAATGGTAAAATAAATTATCAGTCACTGTGACACGCAGGTAAACATCTGCAACATACGAGGCTCAACAATGCAGTAAGTGGACGAACTTCGTCTGACGCAGGTAAACATCTGCAACATACGAGGGTCGACAATGCAGTAAGTGGACGACCGTCGTCTGACGCAGGTAAATATCTGCAACATGCCAGGCTTGACAATGCAGTAAGTGGAGGAACTTCGTCGGACGCAGGTAAACATCTGCAACATGCGAGGCTCGACAATGCAGTAAGTGGACGAACTTTGTCTGACGCAGGTAAACATCTGCAACATGCGAGGCTCTACAATGCAGTAAGTGGACGAACTTCGTCTGACGCGGATAAACATCTGCAACATGCGAGGCTCAACAATACAGTAAGTGGACGAACTTCGTCTGACACAGGTAAACATCTGCAACATACGAGGCTTGACAATGCAGTAAGTGGACGAACTTCGCCTGACACAGGTAAACATCTGCAACATGCAAGGCTTGACAATCCAGTAAGTGGAGGAACTTCGTCTGATGCAGGTAAACATCTGCAACATGCGAGCTCGACAATGCACTAAGTGGACCAACTTCGTCTGACGCAGGTAAACATCTGCACGGAAGTTGAGCCTCTCTACAATAACAAATGAAGAGAGGCAGAGCTACCGTGAAGTTGCCTTTAGATCACATATGTCGGAGTGGCTAAGAGGTATGACGTCCGTCTCTAATTCTAAAGGTACCGGGTTTGCTCCCGGTACAGGGAATACGATTGGTAGACATTTTTTTCAGAAGCAGTGGCTCCTAATGAGTAGTGAGATCGGATGTCTAGCCTTCTCGGATAAGGACGAACAAATAGGAGGTCCCTTGTGCAAGTTCTATACGTTAAAAATACCTCGGTAGTTGAGAATCGTAAATAGTAGACCATACGGCCGCTGCCCTGGCACTATTTAAAACTTAGGAAACCTATCCACCATAAAAATATGTATAGAATGTGTGATTACTGTATACAGAGTTCCTGCATTGTGCTGTGATTCACCCCTATGGGATCTAAGAGATGAGATCGGAGCACTGACGGAGTTGTCCGTGTGCAATGAAGATGGTCCTAAAACAAAACTAAAACCAAACCAAATGGTTGTTTTCTTTATCTCTTTGATTTAGGTCTCCAATTCTCTTCTCCGTGTATAATGAAGAAAGACAAAACCAAACCAGTCATTTGGTATTCTCTCTCTCTCTCTCATTCTCTCTCTCTCTCTCTCGCTATATATATAGGGGAGAGACACAGAGAGAAGAGACAAAGAGAGGAAGGGAGGGAAAAAATATGAATTGAGAATAAATTGCGTTTGGAATTATACAGAAATCAAAAGAAATTTTAGTTCAGTACAGCATAGGAATCTTCAGCTCTCATATGTCGTCAAGGCATTTCTACTGTATGGATCTGAAGCACGGAGGGAAAAAAACCCAAAAGTTAGCAGATTGTTTTAAATTGGCGCTTGTGTAAAATGTAACGATTAAAATGAAATGCCCAGATGAAAAGCAGTCAGGTATCACTTTTTCATAGCTGGGTAGACTTTCGCTTCCGAAGTTAAAAAAAAAAAAGAACACATTTACAAAGCCAAAGAACAATCATATCTCGTGTAAGAGACGAGCCACCCAGAAAACTGGCAGCGGGAAATCAGATTTATCCGAATTTCTTTCATCTGTGATCCACCGTTTCATTGCATGACACTTGCCAACATCCGGTAGCTCTCAACGTCTGTCTCTACACCTCCCGTCGCTCATCATTGCGGCCTACCACAGATTTGAGAATGTAATCTGTCAACCCGATGGCCTCATTTCTAGAAGCGGACCAGTTACATGATTATATTACCAGGCCAGCGAAGATAACAGCTGTGAAATAATTTCACTAACGCATTAAAATTTCATCGTAGCATTATCGAATCTCTTCTCATTCTCTCTGCCCTCATTTCTTCTTTTTGTTTTCAGGATAAACATATCATTATTTCTTCCCCGTCCATTTGGGAATATTCTTTCATTCGTAAGGCCTATTACTACTAGCAGCCACTGTGCGTTGCCGGGGAGATGGGCACAACCGAAGCTTGATCTGGGCGATTAGTTGGTTGTAGTCTTGAAACTGGTGTGTGATCTGTCACTAATATGGTTTTTTAATTGACATTATGCGGGTCCTGGAGATCACGTCTCTCTACAAGTTTTTCTTGAAAACTCTTTCTAATCTAACCCGGTACATTACCTCCGATTTTTTAAGCTACTGTATCTCTTCGCTATAGCGCACGGGGCGGGGGGAGAGGAGCAGATTATTGGTTTCTTTGGATACTGTGGTTGGTAAGCTGTCATGTAATGCACCTGGTATGTTGTCATGTGATGCGACTCGTGTGCTGGCATGTACTGCGGCTGGGACGATGCCACGTACTGCGGCTGGGACGACGTCATGTACTGCAGCTGATACGACGCCATGTACTGCGGTTGAGACGATGTCATGTACTGCAGCTGGTACGACGCTATGTACTTCGGCTGGTACGACGCCATGTGCTGCGGCTGGGACGATTTTCATGTACTACATCTGGTTCGACGCCATGTACTGCGGCTGGTACGACGCCATATACTGCGGTTGGGACGATTTCACGTGCTGCAGCTTGTACGACTTCTACTGAGGCTTGGACGATGTCGTGTCCTGCAGCTGGTACGACGTCATTTACTGCGGCTGGTACGACGTCATGTACTGCGGCTGGGACGACGTCATGTACTGCAGCTGGTACGACGTCATGTACTGAGGCTGGGATGACCTCATGTACTGCGGCTGGTACGACGTCATGTACTGCGACTGGTAAGATGTCATGTACTGAGGCTGGTACGATGTCATGTACTGCGGATGGGACGATGTCATGTACTGCGGCTTGTACGACGTCATGTACTGCGGCTTGTACGATGTCATGTACTGCGGCTGGGACGATGTCATGTACTGCAGCTGGTTCGACGCCATGTACTGCGGATGGTACGACGCCATATACTGCGGTTGGGACGATTTCACGTACTACAGCTTGTACGACTTCTACTGAGGCTTGGACGATGTCGTGTCCTGCAGCTGGTACGACGTCATTTACTGCGGTTGGGACGACGTCATGTACTGCGGCTTGGACGACGTCATGTACTGCAGCTGGTACGACGTCATGTACTGAGGCTGGGATGACCTCATGTACTGCGGCTGGTACGACGTCATGTACTGAGACTGGTAAGATGTCATGTACTGAGGCTGGTACGATGTCATGTACTGCGGATGGGACGATGTCATGTACTGCGGCTTGTACGACGTCATGTACTGCGGTTTGTACGATGTCATGTACTGCGGCTGGGACGATGTCATGTACTGCAGCTGGTACCATGTCATGTACTGCAGCAGGGACGATGTCATGTACTGCAGCTGGTACGACGTCATGTACTGAGGCTGGGATGACCTCATGTACTGCGGCTGGTACGACGTCATGTACTGCGACTGGTAAGATGTCATGTACTGAGGCTGGTACGATGTCATGTACTGCGGATGGGACGATGTCATGTACTGCGGCTTGTACGACGTCATGTACTGCGGCTTGTACGATGTCATGTACTGCGGCTGGGACGATGTCATGTACTGCAGCTGGTACCATGTCATGTACTGCAGCAGGGACGATGTCATGTACTGCAGCTGGTACGACGTCATGTACTGAGGCTGGGATGACCTCATGTACTGCGGCTGGTACGACGTCATGTACTGCGACTGGTAAGATGTCATGTACTGAGGCTGGTACGATGTCATGTACTGCGGATGGGACGATGTCATGTACTGCGGCTTGTACGACGTCAGTACTGCGGCTTGTACGATGTCATGTACTGCGGCTGGGACGATGTCATGTACTGCGGCTGGTGGGCTGTTATATACTGTGACTCATCAACTGGTATGTGCTATTTTTGGTGTGCTGCCTTTTAACGCGGCTGGTATGTTATCATGGAACGTGGCTAGTGTACTGTCATGTTAACTGGCTGACGTGCTGTCATGTAATACTGTCGTAGATTTCTTGATAGGAGAATTAAGACTTGGGTTGGTCCCTTCTGAATAGGTTGGAATGAGTGATAGTCACAGTGTGAGATAGAAATACAAAAATAGATTTCCACGAGTGAGGTGGTCGAATAGTGATAGAGGCTGTCTCTGAGAGCGAAAAATCTTCTCTCTCTCTCTTTCACCTATCTTCTACGACAGATCTAAAGTAGTCAGACAGTCTAACACATATACATTAAATATATATATATCCACTCACGTGCATGCACATTCAAGTGACGACAGGTAGACACACAGACGTGGGAAACTATAACAAATGATTTTACAAATATTCTAGAACGAGCTGACCAACACGCTGATCAATTTATTGTTAAGTTTATTTATCATTTGTAAACTTACGTCACAACATGTAAAATACATCAAAAAGGCATATACACAAAGTCATAAGCAAATCAAGGAATGCTACAAGAACTGGTAGACCCACAGTGATATTCTTCCCTCGATGGATAGCCCACAGTCCCGTTAGGAGAAAGATGATAACACAAAGAGTCCCCGATACATATGATTAAGTCTAAGAGTTTTCCCTGTTTAAGGTATGAACAGACTTGATACTATAAACTAGTTTAAGGAAAAAATATTGTTAGCAACACAACCTTGCATGAAGAAAGTTATGACAGCAAATAGGTGTCAAAATACAGCGGTGAAAAAACACTCAGACTTGCGTTCCCTCTTATTCATTCAACCGTGGCCACGTGTACACATTTATACTTACAGCTTTGATCGCTGCCTCTGGGAACATAATAAATTCTAGGACCTTCACACAGACCCGTAAATGCAGCCTCGACCAAGAAATCCCCAGTTCCAACAAGACGTACTGAATTCTCTGTCTCAGGGAACGATTCCTTGGGTGTTCTTATTTTTTCGGATGTCTGTTAAGTCACATAAAATTTGTCCAGGCACGAAAGTTAGCAGAGCACAATGTCACTAGCTTTGGTTTCTAGAATTAAGGAATGCCAGATCGGTGTCTACTTTCAGGAAGGTACTATATTTGGTCACCACAATACTAGTCAAAAACTCTGTCGGAATGTTACTGATATTTTGCTTGCCACAACGGGCTGAACTGTACTGAAGAGTTATTCTGGAAGAATTAATTCTGGCGCGAAGGCCTCTTACTTCATTTAACTGTTAAAGTTCAGGTAATGAAAGTGATTAGTTTCTTCACAAATAATGTTCACATACTAGAAAGCTGGCAAAGTTGGGTACCACAGTTTCACTATATAAAAAAGGAAAGAACACATATCAAATAATTTACAATATGTACCCAATATAACTTACATTTTTAAACTGCAAGCGTACCGCTTGACTTATCATTTAAATTCCCGTGACGTAAGTTATATTTAAAAATCAGCAATCCTCATGAATTAGGAACACGTGCGTATTCCGTCACCATTCATGAGGCTTCTAGCATTTATACGTTAGTTTAGAAAATTTTGTTCTCGTCTGATTATTTAGCAGTAAAATTAACTTCATTATAGCTACCTTGTTGTTTAAGCTAGAAATTATAATTTATTCTGCTCTCCACTGAAACACGTCACTAGAAAATAATACAGACTATATAAATTTGGCACTCTGCACAAAATCTAACTAGTGAAATATGAAATAAGCGACTTAACACTTTAAACACTTCACAAAATACTAGAATATAATATATAATATTTTACCTCACACAGAACTACAGGTAGTCGCACAACTTAAGAATTATATGCTTATATTTATGGAAGTCTAGAAGTTCGACAAATTGTCGAAACAAACTGAGAACTTCGCTATACAGCTTATACTGTTCCGAGCATCCTGTCTACTGCGAATCTAGAGGACTGAATGAAAATAAAGTTTAACATTCTGGTTATATCTATTACCAGACAAAGAGGTAATCGTTTAATTTCACTAAACGAAATAATCCCCCTTTCCGTCTATATCACTTACGTAACTGTCATAAACTGCCACTCTCTGACCGAGAGAGCGCGTGTCAGTTGCGAATCTCAGACAACTTGTCTGCAATGCAGGGGCAGTTTTTGCACCTACCTTTAACAAACTGACCGAGAAACGTGCGTGTCAATTGCAAAGGTAGACAACTTGTCTGAAATGCAGGGCAGTTTTCACACTTCAAGCTGACCATGGCCCACCATGAGTGTTGTGGCGGGTGAAAATGCAGACAAATTTGTCGCCTATATGTCTGGTGAAAACGAATATACACGGTGTATTTCGTCAATCTCACGCCAAATCGTCTGGTCCTACGTCTGAGTATGAACCATAATCGCACCTCTCGTCAAACGTCGCGAATGACATCTACGTAATCAAGTTTCTCGTTTCGTCAGCGATGAAATGCGTTTCTAAATGAGAAACGAAACTAGCGAAAGTGAGAATGGAAAAATAGTAATGTATTTTAGTCGCAAACGAACGAATGCGAAAAAATACAGGAAAAAGGTAAAGTGCGATAACAAAAATAGAGGATACGGGTGAAAGAAGAAAGAAGAGGATGTAGGCAATTTATGATCAATAACCTCTGTGACAGAACGTCCCCCCTTTAAAATATGGAAGCACTCCATGTCTACGTTATGGGAATAAATTTCCTACATCCGTAGCTTCAGGGTGTCTGTCTTCTTCCATCTCATCTCCCCCCTCCATCTCTGTGCACTTCCTACTCAAGTCTACTCCCAAAGTTTCCTTTCTCTGGAATGTCTCCCATGCGCGCTTGAAAGAGCGTCGCCGCTTCTGACATTTTTCAAAGATTTCCTGTGATAGCAGTGGAGTTTCCCTGCCACTATCGTCATCTTCGTCAGTTTTGGCGATCGTCAGGAGATGGTCGGAGGTTGGCACTGGTTTTTCGAAGTATCTCTTTAAGAGATTTAAATGGAAAACCTTTTCCTTTCCTTCAATAGAGATCTGGTAGTTAGCCTTAGAAATCTTTTTCAGGACGGTAAACGGCCCTTGCCATCCGATCCTCAGTTGGTTGTTTCCGGTAGGGAGTAACACCAAAACTTTCTCTCCTGCTTCCAATTCTCTCTCTTTCGCGATTTTCCTGTATCGGTTAGCGTGCTTTGTGCGAGCTCCCTTAATGTTAGTCGTTGCTAGGTCCCACCCTAGTTTCAACCTTTCCTTTAAAACCGACACATATTTACTTGCTGAGACAACTGTCTCATCCGCCTTCTCGTCTGTCAGAGACTGAAGTAAGGCTTCAAGTGGCCATTTAATAGGTCTGCCGAATAAAAGCGTAGCTGGCGGAAATCCTGTGGAAGTATGAGGAGATTCTCTGTAGCCAAATAATGCTGCAGGAATACACAGATCCCAATCTTCAGGTTTCACTTGTGCCAGTTTACTTAACATCATGTTGAGGTTTCCATTAATACGTTCCACGAGCCCATTTCCGGCGGGAGTATATGGCTTAGTGTGGATGTGTTGGGTCCTCAAGATCTTAACGATCTCATCCATCAACAGGTTTCGGTATGTAGATCCGTTATCCGTCAACACTTGCTGCGGGAATCCCAACCGAGTAAAAATCTGCACGAGGGCTTCTGCGACATGCTTGGCATCTGCGCATGTTAGCGGTATAGCTTCTGCCCATAAAGTGCATGTATCGACTAAGGTCAGGATAAACCTGTTCCTTCTTTTAGTCCTTTCGAAAGGCCCTAAAATGTCGATCACAACCCGTTCGAATGGTGTTCCCACTATTGGCATTGTACCCAAAGAGACTGGGGGTGTCCGTTGCTTGGGTGGTACACGTTGGCACTGGGCACAGGATTTGACATATCTGATAATATCAGTATTTACTCCTGGCCACCAATAATGAGTGGTTATCCGTTGGTTTGTGGCGTTCTGTCCCATATGTCCGCTGAAGGGAAGAGAGTGCCCCATTTCTAGGATTTGGCTTCTGTACTGTTTCGGTACTAGGAGCTGGTTGTAAAATTGGTCAGGCTTGCCCGTTCTGCGATAAAGTACGCCATCCTTAGAAAAAATGTCCCCGTGCTGTCTGGGTTCCTTAGCCATGGGCAGTTTTCTAAAGCAGGGTGCCAAAGTAGGGTCCTTGTATTGCGCTTCTTTAAGTTCCCTGGGTAACAAATTAGGCGCAGGCTCCCGTTCCTTTTTGGTTTGCCCTCTCGTAGTTACTGCTGCCACAATCGGCTCTTCCGGTTTCCCAATACACACGTATCTCCCGCCACGTATGACTGGGTAGATGGGATCATCCATAACAGCCGCTTTGATCACGCCTCTGACAAAATCGGAGTGGATCTCCACCAATGCGATGGGAAGCGCTGTAGGTGCATCACTCTTACGAATTCCACAAAATAGGACGTTCTCTGCTGTCTCTTGACCGGGTTTGACCAGGTTTCTGGCAACAATGCAATCATAAGAAAGCCCCGTGTCACATAAACAAGAAGTTTGAGAACCGTTCATAATAACAGTACCTCGCGTTGAGGGTGTATCGCCAACAGGTTGGGAATCACTGTCAATAATTCCGCCTTGCGAGACTGTTAGCAAGCATCCTATGCGTTTCGGCTCGGTATGCTCGCTCTGATCATTAGTCCCGTGCTCAGGGGTTTTCCCTTTGCCACCTTGTCCTTTCTGGCTGCGCTGCCATGTAGGGCGGTCGGGTTGATCAGACTGTTTGGGGTAGTTGGGGTACTTGTTCTTGTAGAACTTGGTCTTTTCAGGAGGGGGGTTTTGAGGTCCAGTTTCTCTGTGGTTATTCTGATTAGAAGCATTAGAAGCTTGAGAAGCTTGGTCAAGATTATTTTTCCGAAAATGCTCTTCTGTCGGTTTTCGTTTTATGGCCGGTAGTTCAGCCAGCGCATTGTGATATCGCTCAGACTTTTGCAAAATGTCTTCAAGCTTTTCTGCACCCTGCTCGGCAAGAAATCTCCGGGTATCCGCAGACAAAGTGTTCTTTATTTGTTCTGTTAGAACAAATTCCTCAAGACCTTCATAGGTAGAGGGGAGCTGTGAAAGCTCAAGGCACTTTGACAAGTATCCCTTTAAACGAGATGAGAACTGCTGATAAGTTTCAGCGCTCTCCTTCCTGCTGTTGCGAAACAGTTGCAAAGACTTTCGCGCATTCATTTCGAAGCGCTCAAGCAAAGCTTTCTTCAACAAGTCGTAGTCGTCTTGTTGGCTACTTTCCAGCTTAGAATAAACATCATAAGCAGAACCTTTTAGGGCCTGGGAAAGTTTCATATTCCAACGCGACTTCTCTAACCTGTACAGAGTTGCAATTTTCTCAAATTTTTCTAACCATGTGTCAATCTTATTTGGACAAGGAAAAGATTCTAGAGTGAAAGGCATAGCGTTGAGTTGAAGAGATTGAGTGTTAGAAGGATCAGTTAAGGAGGAATGAGGAGCAGATTCTCCATGGCTGGAGGTAGAGGCAGCACCACGACTTTGGAACTCTAGAGCTTTAAGTGCCAGCTCATGCTGTCTCTCCTCCTTCTCCTTCTCCTGCTGTCTCTTCTCCCTCTCCTTCTCGTGCTGTCTCTCCTTCTCTCTTTCGTTCGTCCTGCGAATTTCTATTTCCTCATCCATCTTCCTCTGCTCTAATAGCCGATCTGCCTTTTCCTTCTGCTCCGCATCATATCTCTCGAGTTCGTCTCTGACAAATGCTTTCGCTTCCTCTCCTTCCAGCCCTTCCTCTCTCGCTTCGTCCCTGAGGAGTTGTCTAAGCTTTGCCCTCTCGGACATATTATGTCAGTGACTGAGACTAGTGGAGAAAGAAAATAGGAAAAAGGAAACACTGGTTCCTACCACTTACGAGAAAATACCAAATAAAAGATGGTATGCTTAACCCTGGGATACCTCCTCCAAAATAAAATCTAACTATCGCTGCTATTAATCGGCAATAAAGCACCTAATGCAAACACGACTACGCCAACTAAATGGTAGTTAAGATTACTTCTGAAAAATAAGTTGCTACAGTGGAAACAAAATAATTATTGCAAAAGTAGTAAGGAGAAAAAAAAATCCCTTAATTTTTAAATCCACTATAAGTTCACCCCTGAAGATAGTTAGGGTAAGGGAGGCAATTAATCTGGACGAATAGTCCGAAACGCACTCCTTAGCTTTGCTCAAACACCTACTACTTCAGAACCATGTGAATGTTATACACTCACAAAACTTTACCAGCGTTTAGTATTACAAAATCAGTAATTAACATATATTCCGACAAAATCAACCTGTAAACCAAATGTATACTGCTCAATAATGCTGTGGAAAAACAATTATTAGCCGTGTGGTCAGCACGCCCATAAAACAAATCGTTATGTCTAGGGGATAGTTATTTTTAATAGATACAGAACTCACAAGACATCACACTCTTACTCTATATCAGAATACAGAATCTTACAAACGAGCTGATATTTATCGTCTCGTCTTCCTATTCAAAGTTCAAAATCCCGATAGACGAGTCCACATTTGTTGTACTCGTCTTCCTATTCTAAGTTCAAAAATCCTTCGGACGAGACCACATTTGTTGTACTCGTCTTCCTATTCTAAGTTCAAAAATCCTTCGGACGAGACCACATTTGTCGTAGATTTCTTGATAGGAGAATTAAGACTTGGGTTGGTCCCTTCTGAATAGGTTGGAATGAGTGATAGTCACAGTGTGAGATAGAAATACAAAAATAGATTTCCACGAGTGAGGTGGTCGAATAGTGATAGAGGCTGTCTCTGAGAGCGAAAAATCTTCTCTCTCTCTCTTTCACCTATCTTCTACGACAGATCTAAAGTAGTCAGACAGTCTAACACATATACATTAAATATATATATATATATCCACTCACGTGCATGCACATTCAAGTGACGACAGGTAGACACACAGACGTGGGAAACTATAACAAATGATTTTACAAATATTATAGAACGAGCTGACCAACACGCTGACCAATTTATTGTTAAGTTTATTTATCATTTGTAAACTTACGTCACAACATGTAAAATACATCAAAAAGGCATATAAACAAAGTCATAAGCAAATCAAGGAATGCTACAAGAACTGGTAGACCCACAGTGATATTCTTCCCTCGATGGATAGCCCACAGTCCCGTTAGGAGAAAGATGATAACACAAAGAGTCCCCAATACATATGATAAAGTCTAAGAGTTTTCCCTGTTTAAGGTATGAACAGACTTGATACTATAAACTAGTTTAAGGAAAAAATATTGTTAGCAACACAACCTTGCATGAAGAAAGTTATGACAGCAAATAGGTGTCAAAATACAGCGGTGAAAAAACACTCAGACTTGCGTTCCCTCTTATTCATTCAACCGTGGCCACGTGTACACATTTATACTTACAGCTTTGATCGCTGCCTCTGGGAACATAATAAATTCTAGGACCTTCACACAGACCCGTAAATGCAGCCTCGACCAAGAAATCCCCAGTTCCAACAAGACGTACTGAATTCTCTGTCTCAGGGAACGATTCCTTGGGTGTTCTTATTTTTCGGATGTCTGTTAAGTCACATAAAATTTGTCCAGGCACGAAAGTTAGCAGAGCACAATATCACTAGCTTTGGTTTCTAGAATTAAGGAATGCCAGATCGGTGTCTACTTTCAGGAAGGTACTATATTTGGTCACCACAATACTAGTCAAAAACTCTGTCGGAATGTTACTGATATTTTGCTTGCCACAACGGGCTGAACTGTACTGAAGAGTTATTCTGGAAGAATTAATTCTGGCGCGAAGGCCTCTTACTTCATTTAACTGTTAAAGTTCAGGTAATGAAAGTGATTAGTTTCTTCACAAATAATGTTCACATACTAGAAAGCTGGCGAAGTTGGGTACCACAGTTTCACTATATAAAAAGGGAAAGAACACATATCAAATAATTTACAATATGTACCCAATATAACTTACATTTTTAAACTGCAAGCGTACCGCTTGACTTATCATTTAAATTCCCGTGACGTAAGTTATATTTAAAAATCAGCAATCCTCATGAATTAGGAACACGTGCGTATTCCGTCACCATTCATGAGGCTTCTAGCATTTATACGTTAGTTTAGAAAATTTTGTTCTCGTCTGATTATTTAGCAGTAACATTAACTTCATTATAGCTACCTTGTTGTTTAAGCTAGAAATTATAATTTATTCTGCTCTCCACTGAAACACGTCACTAGAAAATAATACAGACTATATAAATTTGGCACTCTGCACAAAATCTAACTAGTGAAATATGAAATAAGCGACTTAACACTTTAAACACTTCACAAAATACTAGAATATAATATATAATATTTTACCTCACACAGAACTACAGGTAGTCGCACAACTTAAGAATTATATGCATATATTTATGGAAGTCTAGAAGTTCGACAAATTGTCGAAACAAACTGAGAACTTCGCTATACAGCTTATACTGTTCCGAGCAACCTGTCTACTGCGAATCTAGAGGACTGAATGAAAATAAAGTTTAACATTCTGGTTATATCTATTACCAGACAAAAAGGTAATCGTTTAATTTCACTAAACGAAATAATCCCCCTTTCCGTCTATATCACTTACGTAACTGTCATAAACTGCCACTCTCTGACCGAGAGGGCGCGTGTCAGTTGCGAATCTCAGACAACTTGTCTGCAATGTAGGGGCAGTTTTTGCACCTATGTTTAACAAACTGACCGAGAAACGTGCGTGTCAATTGCAAAGGTAAACAACTTGTCTGAAATGCAGGGCAGTTTTCACACTTCAAGCTGACCATGGCCCACCATGAGTGTTGTGGCGGGTGAAAATGCAGACAAATTTGTCGCCTATATGTCTGGCGAAAACGAATATACACGGTGTATTTCGTCAATCTCACGCCAAATCGTCTGGTCCTACGTCTGAGTATGAACCATAATCGCACCTCTCGTCAAACTGCGCGAATGACATCTACGTAATCAAGTTTCTCGTTTCGTCAGCGATGAAATGCGTTTCTAAATGAGAAACGAAACTAGCGAAAGTGAGAATGGAAAAATAGTAATGTATTTTAGTCGCAAACGAACGAATGCGAAAAAATACAGGAAAAAGGTAAAGTGCGATAACAAAAATATAGGATACTGGTGAAAGAAGAAAGAAGAGGATGTAGGCAATTTATGATCAATAACCTATGTGACAAATACAATGGTGTACTGTTATGACATGCAGCTGGTGCGATGTCATAACATGCAGCTTGTGTGTTGTCATGTAATGTTACTCGCGTGCTGTCATGTAATGCGGCTGGTGTGCTGTCTTGTAATATGTTGTGTCATATAAATTGCATGGTAAGCTGTCATTTACTGCTGTTGATGTGCTGTCATGTACTGATGCTGGTATGCTATCATAGAACGTGCCTCGTATGCTGACATGTACTGCGGCAACGTGCTGTCATGTAATGCAGCTGGTGTGTTGTCATGTAATTCGACTCGTGTGCTGTCCTGTAATGTTTTTAAATGTCTATAACCTACCACCCCCCACCCAGTTCTACTCTCCTAATCGCTTAGCTGTTCCTCACTTCTATACTGAGGTTACTCGCGTGTATATACAGTTGATCGTTAACTGCCACGTTTTCGGGAAAAAAATGGAAAATCGCGCATTGCACCGTGATACTTATGTTAAACATCGATTGATATAACGCGTAGGCCCTGCAATCCTTTCATTATGAATTGACCATTGAACATAAGTCACACATGTGTCCAAACTAGCTTCTTCTCTGTTGTCCATATATTCATTCAAAGCCGCTGACTGACCACTGGCGCTGATTTATAAGAAGTAAAGGAACACTGCTTTAGGGCAGCGGTTCTCAACCTTCGTTTCTGCTCATGGACCCATTCTGAGCCTCATTTACCGCTGTTTCCCCCCCCCCACCCCTTTCATAGTCGCTGTTAGCTGGAACAAAGGTACTTTACCTTCTTAATGTAGCCCCCTAGAAATATGGCATGGACCCTGGGGGTCATATGACCCACGTTCAGAACCACTGTTTAGGGCCTTAGGTTATTAAACTTTGACTAATGGAATACCTAAACACACACATTGTCACTACCATCACTAGAGTATGTGCTAAGAACACACCTACTTTGCGAGCTACACAACATATTACATGGTCACTGACCAAAGCACAGGAGAGGGAAATCACATCGTGTTAGATGAGATGTTTAAGAAAAGCTATTAATATTTACCAGGTGTGTGATAGAATTAGAAATGATGTCATCAGAAACAGTGTAAGAACTATATCCTGCCTCAGGTATATAGGTAAAGGGTCAAGGATACTGTTACATTCCCATTGAGGCGTATTGGGAATATGGTGTTAGACCCATATTTTCTTGACCATACGACACACTAGGGGTGATGTGGGTGATGTGGTCAGCATCACGCTGGCCACCTTTAACCTTCCCAGAGCTGCTTTGGTACCCAATTCATGAAGCAGGGTCGACTTCACACCCGTCTGCGGTCTAAAAAAAATGCCACCTCAGCTGGGGTTTGAACCATGGAACACTGAGCTCGGAAGCCAGTGCAAGTATATCGAGAAAGAGATAAGTGGTTTTGACCATATCATGAGAATAGAGCCCAATAATTTACCACTACGCACCTACAACAGTAGAAGATCTGGTTTCAGAGCACGGGGAAGACCTAGAGGCAGATAGATAAACAACATCACATAAAACGTACATGGAGTCACAGTAGCCAATGCGATACATTTGGCCCAAGAATGCAAACTTCATCTCCCCACTTCGCTTGACGGCAAGAGTGGATCGGGAAAGTAAAAGTACCAAAACATAAATCAGCCGATGTCAGTGTCGCGAGAGGTTCAGATAGTATAGAATGTAATAAGGTATCCTGGATATAAAGGTGTATCAGATGATACCAGGATAGTGCCAGATAAGAGTCTGGTCTTATCAGTAATACCCCTTTCTCTGAAAAGAGTAAAAGTGTATGAACAACAAAGGTGGTGTCAAGCTGTATAAGTTCCCAGAGAAGATGGAAATGTAGTACTCTGAGTCCTTTTGTACTACCTCTCCAGATCCCACTCTGTTAATATGGTAATTATTATTAATATTTTTAACTCTGCTAGGGGTAATTATTTAATTAAATTCTCCAACAATGAATACAACTTAACTTAAAGAATTTAAGTTAGTCTGCTGGTAAATATTTACAATTTATTTGTACATTTACTCTTTTCTGTTTGAAAAGTTTTAAAAGAACTCATGTTACAACAGTAAATAAATAATAAAAATGTTCAGCAAAGTCTTTCTCTGTGTTAAGTTGTCTATAAATATGGAGACAGTCTTGCTTGGTTGATCTGTCCCTGAATAATTACTAGTGTTATTCTCACAGTCCAATTGAAGAACCTCTACACCTCACGGTAGAAGGGGAACGACTAAGTAAGTAAGTCTAATTGAAGAGCTATATTGCTAGATTCATCACAACCTGGTTTGGTTTTAGTTTTGGTGAACAGGTATATGCTACACAGTTGCCTTTGTGGGCAAATCTTCTTAGTCACAGAAGATGGCTCCCTCTGATACTGAAGAGAATTGTCGGCTGATAATTCTTCCAACTGGTATACTCGCGATGTCTGGCCCTCTAACATAGACCGGCACTGCATCCGTCGTAACCTCAGTAATAGATGCCTCTTATATTTGTAGTAGATTACAGGATAAAACCTGAAAAGAAGTTGAACGCAATCCCTGTATTTTTCTACCAATATCCCTCTATGACACCGATGGGGACGATAGACAGTTTCAGATTAGAGTGCCAGCAGATGCACAAGATATAGTATAGTAGCACCAATCAATTCAATTCACTGTGATCATAATTGTCTTCTACATCCTTAATTATAAGTCGTTTCCCATGATCTGCCTCCATACAATAATTTGGTCGTGAATAAAACTACTAAGTAACATATCAAACTATACAGTGATCCAATTCCTTTCATCCTTCCTTATGTTCCTGGTATGTGTGTCATTCCATTTAAGAAATACTTCTTTAAACACGTTTCCAAACCTACTGACACACTTTGCCATCATTCTCAATATTTTTGAATATTTCCGAAGGCTGGCTTTGCCTCTAGAATTACACACAAACCTGTAAGTTTCACCAGCGACACACTGTAAATTTTCTAACACATCTATACACTTCTTATCGTACAGGTGGATTAATCACTATAATAACACACACACACACACATATATATATATATATATATATATATATATATATATATATATATATATATATATATATATATATATATATATATATATATATATCATATATATAATATATATATATTATATATATATATATGTTATTCAAATATTGTACTATGATTCTGTATATATTTATATATACCTACCGTATATATTCCCTATATAGGTATATTGGTAAAATATATCAAATATATATATATATATTATATATCCGTTATATATATATATTCATATATATAGTTATTATATATATATATATAATATATATATATATATATATTCGTTCTTACCCTCAGGTATACACACAGACGAGCCGTTAATGGTTGGTTAAGATTTGCTTTCAGGTATATTAGTATTTATAAAAGTTATTGTACCTACGGGTAGAGCAACATTCCCAGTATCGTTTTGTATATTTCTTCCATGTGGTATTTCTTTCATACTGATGTAGTAAATTGTCTTCCGACACTAGGTTGCACAGATTGGACTTCCATTTTTATTATCCAAGACTGTAGTAAACACTGCATAACGGAGCGTTCTGATTAGACTGGGTATCTTGCAGTTCTACAATGTATGGCGCGCTGTGTGGTCAGAGTTACTTAGAATTCGTGTTGTGATACAGACGTAACTTCACGACAGAGTCTCCCAATTCAAAAGCTTAAACCCGCTGTTGGAGCTTCTTGTCTGGATTTACAATCATGACATTCTCCCAATATGTGGTTCACTCTGCCTTCCTACTCTCCTGGTTTCCTTCAGGTGGATCACCTCAAGTAGGCACTACTCAAGAAATCGGTCCCAACATTCTGATATCCAGGGATATACATCGCATGTTGTGTTAATAAACTGCACAGCTGTTGTTGCCTGTCAATGCTGATATCAACTTATATTCACCTCTCTGAGTCTGTTCAACGACATGTCACGAGATGTTCCTTAAATGTTCCGATGTGATGAGGATGTCATCCAAAAAATTTGTGATAGCTGAGTTTCATAAGGGATCCAGTAATTTCCTCATCATCCTGGATAAAACGCTCGGAGTATTCTTCAACCCAACAAGCAACATATGGAGCTCATAGTGCCCATCCGAGGTGCTCACAGCCAGCAATGGTCTGAGCTCAGGCATGACAGGAATCTGGTAATACCCTTATCTAGATTCACTAGTGACTCTGTTACTGTACTTATTTCCCAAATCCAGGCAGAGCCTATGTTCACCAGAGGGTTCTCTCAGCTAAACCTCACTGGAGCGATAATATGATTCTTATGGGGAAATTAATTTTCTGCACCAAGAAATAAATTCTCCCTTTAGCATTTGCTATAATATATATATAATCTCAGTCCATGTCCGTATGAAAACTTCCAATGGACCGTGTATAGGGGTCGGCCAACTACCACTGTTGCCGGTGCCCTCACAATGCTAATTTAATAGTCGTATAGTGATGTGGGCTGAGCATTAGGCCAATTTCCCAGTCTCCCACTCCCAATTTTCTGGGGGTTACCCCTCAGTTTCAGTTTTAAAGTTGGCTGACTAACCATACTTCTATTTTTAGCCAGTTCCAGGAATTCCGAGCAACATTGCGTCGGTGCGGGATGGGTTGTTTCCCCTCTCGGTACAAGACGGAGAGTTGCCATGGTAACTGGTTTATTGGAAGAGTGTGTGTGAGAAAGGGCAGGCCTATCCACTATGTCTACCTTATTTTTAATGTCAGGCCTATGTTCGCCCCAATGCATTTCTAAGTCCTGTTGATTTTCCCCACGTGTGGAGATCCCCTTGCTACATTTGGCACAGGCAGTAACAAACTGAAATATGTCTTCAGCAATACCTGGCCAATAATAATTCACATATGTTCTTTGACAGGTTGGACCAATTTTCCCATGTCCACCGTCTGATACAACATGTGCTAGCTCCATAATTTTGTCCCTGTAACTCAATGGCAGTACTAACTGTCCATACCCATTCTGTCCTGCTCCAGCTTTCCTGTAGAGAAACCCATCATTAAATAAAACTGTCCTTTCTTAGGGGTGTTATGGCTTTTTAGCAACTTGCCAAAGCAAGGATTTAATGAGCTATCTTTAGCTTGGGCCTTTTTCATCTTTCTCGGATGAATATTTAGTGGTATTCCCTCCTCCTTTCCAGGGGTTGACCTGACCTGGAGTGTTGCCATGATCAAAGGTTGTATTGGGTTACCTAGGAAAACATATCTTCTTCCTTTCACCAGCGGGTAATTAGGATCATCACACACTGCTGCACTGATCACTCCTTCCACGTAGCGAGTCTTAACATTGATCTTTGCTATGGGAAGTGTCATGGTGGCTGTTCCTTTTAATGCCCCTTGTATCTCCACTTTTTCTGGGGTATACTGGTCAGGGTGCACCAAGGATGCACTCACAACTGAGTCATATTCCAATCCTGAATCATAAAGGCACATAATCTTAGTTAGTAGCTAACCTCTCATATCTACTTAGATAAGACTCAATCTCATCTTCTTTCTCCACAAATGGGTCCAAGTGAAAATTCATGGCACCTTTTGAGGCACCTTGAATTACACTAGTATCAGAGGTAGTTGAACTATTGCCATTTCCTGTCCCATTTCCCTGAAGTTCAAGCTCTTTCAATCTTAACTCATGTTCCCTTTGCAACCTTTTTTCCACTGCCTCTCTTTCAGCAACCTGTCTTCTCTCTTCCCTATCAGCTTCTATTTGTAATTTCTTAGCTTCAGCTTCTATTTGTAATTTCTTAGTTTCAGCTTCTATTTGTAATTCTTAGCTTCCTTATCAGCTTCTATCTGTAATCTTCTTTCTGTCTCCAACTTCTTATCTTCCCTTTCTACAAACATGTCACATTCATTAGTGACATATTGGATAAGAGCCTCCCCACTTAACCCAAACTCCTTTGCCGCCTGCACTGTAGCAGATCTAAACTTTGCCAAGTCTGCCATACTCATACACTAATAGTTTGCAGACACACAAACACTCTTATCAATAGACCAAACACACACTTAATACAAATCTAATTAATTACAAGACCACTGTCAGCATATCCAGTCACCAAAATTTTTTTTTGTATTCAATGGTACTTCAATGTGCTTTATTTAGCTTTTAGTTTTTATTGACTTTAATTTTATTATTAATTTTTACTCCTAATGCTAACTCAGAGGATGTAAGTAACTATTATAAGACTGAATGTCTTAAAGAAAAGGACCCTACGGTGGTAAATGAATCTCAGACGAGCCCCCAGTGTCGCGAGAGGTTCAGATAGTATAGAATGTAATTATATTTGTAGTAGATTACAGGATAAAACCTGAAACGAAGTTAAACGCAATCCCTGTATTCCATTTAAGAAATACTTCTTTAAACACGTTTCTAAACCTACAGACACACTTTGCCATCATTCTCAATATTTTAGAATACTTCCGAAGGCTGGCTTTGCCTCTAGAATTACACACAAACCTGTAAGTTTCACCAGCGACACACTGTAAATTTTCTAACACATCTTTACACTTCTTATCGTACAGGTGGATTAATCACTATAATTACACACACACACACACACACACACACACATATATATATATATATATATATATATATATATATATATATATATATATATATATATATATATATATATATATATATATATATATATATATATATATATATATATATATATATATATATATATATATATATATATATATATATATATATATTCGTTCTTACACTCAGGTATACACACAGACGAGCCGTTAATGGTTGGTTAAGATCAGCTTTCAGGTAAAGAAGGCAAAACACTTGCATTAACACAGGCTTTCTTTTGCCGCTCGCTGTCGATTCAAATATTGTGACTGACCTGATTCTATTAGGCACGCACTATTTATAGAGTGACCTCGACCGTCCGAGGTGGTATTCCCTACTAATGTTTTTCAAAGTCTGAAAATATTGGTAAAATTTGCCTATCGTTCAAATCAGGAATTATTATTATCTCCGTTATTCCTGGAGCGATTTTATTCATCTAAAGCTTAAATTATACCCTGAATTATTCTTTATATATCTATCTTATAATCTTTTAGTCTCATAAGTGCATTTTTTTCTATGCATAATTGAAACAGCTAAATTAAGGACTAACCTGAAGCTTCAAATGCATTCAACCAGAGGTTTCTCCCGTCCTATATTAGTATTTATAAAAGTTATTGTACCTACGGGTAGAGCAACATTCCCAGTATCGTTTTGTATACTTCTTCCATGTGGTACTTCTTTCATGCTGATGTAGTAAATTGTCTTCCGACACTAGGTTGCACAGATTGGACTTCCATTTTTATTATCCAAGACTGAAGTAAACACTGCATAACGGAGAGTTCTGATTGGACTGGGTATCTTGCAGTTCTTCCCTCCTGTCTCTTGTTTGTCTGTCCCTGACGAAGGCCTTGTGGCTGCAACGTAGGTTTTTTTTGTCCTTGCTCCTTGTAAGACGTATTACTATTTGTGTGTGTTTTTTTTTCCATTCAACTATCTTGCAGTTCTACAATGTATGGCTCGCTGTATGGTCAGAGTTACTTAGACTTCGTGTTGTGATACAGAAGTTACTTCACGACAGTCAGCTTCATGAAAAAAACGACGACACAAACATTAGTAAATTACCTGTTTACTGCATAAATGCAATGTTAAACATACGTATTAAACTCTACCAAACAAATATAATCAAAGAAAACAAAACAGATGCCCCCCATAAAACTAACTGTCTAAGTAAAACGTCCTGTGATGAACAATGAAAACAATCCCATCACTTTTTCGGGAACATACGGAAAAATCACGCATTACACCGTGAAACCTAAATTAAAGACCGATTCAAATAAACCTTGCAATCTTGTCATGGTGCAATGAAAATTGACCATAAGTCATGATAAAGTTTAACAACAAAAATGTAAGGAAGTTGAAGGGAAGAAATGCAATGACCACAGGAAAATGAGTGCCGTCATCAAGGAAAGCCGCAGAAAGAGCACAAGATAATTATTTCTCGTCTTGTTTTGGCGGGGCTACTTGCTCGTATTACAATAAATGAAAAAGTGAAAGACAAAAAATTAGACTTAAGTCAGTAATTAAAGTGTGCACGTCTCTCGGACACTGAAGTATCAAGAGAAATACCACAGGACAGTTGAGAAGTAAACTGACAAATGGTAACAACTACAACCACAGGTAATCTACCACATAGATGACAAACCTACTTAGAGCGTCATATTGGCAGAGTGGTTAGAGTGTTAGTTTATCGTGACAAAGCTGCCGGGTTCGATTCACGTTATCAATACGCTTCATTCTACCCAGCTGTAAATTGGTGCCTGGCTTTTCACTTGAGTTAGGGAAGAAACAAGCAGCAAGGAAGGGAACTACTCACCCCACCTCTCGATGCTGGACCTAGTATTGTGAAGTCTCTAACACGTCACTCCCGTACTGCAGTACCTGCTATTGGTTTACCTTTTACCTTGAACTCAAGGCGATGGAAAACAACAACTGGCCGAGCCTGGGTTTTGACATATGAGACGTAGTAAACAGACCACAAAGAACACAACAAGAACAATTACGAGGAATGACCATCGTTATAATGTTCTTTTACGCTCCGTACAGAACATGAATTCACCACCCCTGCAGCTGGTCCCATTGCAAGAAGTTTGCGTAAAAGCGCTCATACGTTCTTCCAGCTGTGGTTTCTGTTGCAATTTATTTGACATGATGAGGTTGCCGGTTTCATACACAGGCAGTTTCTACGAGAGGGGAGACCAGCAGGGCCATTAAGCCCGGAATTCATCTCACAGGGATTCCTCACTTCAGCCAAGGATTCATGATGAACGCACTTGCTAACCCTCGTACCAAAACATTGAAGGGGCTTCACAATATGAAAAAGCCTGGATCGCATCTGATCTCTAGAAGGTCAGTGTACTACATTATACGAATCCCATGTGACGGTATGCTTGAGGGATCAGTAATCCTATTTTTTTTTTTATCTTTTCTTTGTCTTCTCGGAGACCCCCGGGATCGACAAAAAGTTAAAAAATTGTTTCGAGCTTTGCATCATCATCATTATCATCATCATCAATATTTTCCGTTGCGCTCTTTACAAAACATGGCGCCCCCACTGTAGCTGATCCCCCCTTACAGGAAGCCTGCATAAGGCATTCACATACTCTTGTATGGGGGTTTTCTGTAGCAGTATGTTTTACATGATGAGGTTGTCAACCTCATCCACAACCTCATATTAGTAGCCTTGTACGACATGCCTGAGCGAGCAGTCGTCCAATTCTGTTCAGAGACCCCCTGAGGATTACACGGGGTTTTATGTTACATAATATTCCCTATATGTTTGACGAGGATTGGAATAAATTATCCAATGAATGTTGTGTACGAGCGTCCAGCGAGAGGCGGAATTGTGGTTGGGTTATGTGGTACTTCTTATTTCACCCTGAGGAATCGAACTCAATTTCACACACGTCTCCGTTGTTTGTCTTCCTGCAAGTAACACACAGACAGAAGTGCGACATCTGTACAGTACACAATTAACGGTCAGATAGTTTGCTTTGCAATATGTATCGCTGAAATGGCGAAAATCCATTACGCTGCTTTCTATTTGCACAGTAACCCGTTGGGTAAAGGTATAAAGACGCAATATTTCTCGTAAAATCTCTTTGTGCATATTCAAGCCAAATTTTACTTCTCTCTTCCACACATTATATCGCATAACATAAAAGTGTATAACCATTAATCATTAATCATACATTCAGCAATATCGTGCCCCTCTTTTTTTTAAACATATAACAAAATGTATTTTCTACAGGTTTATTTTTTAATCCCTGAAACTTTTTGTTTTTAACTTGTTTGATTATTTTATGGCCGACACCGGTACGATTCGTGGAAAAAGCTCTACGGAGATTCAAATAGCTTCAAGGTGATTACTGCTTACTTTGAATACATTCAAGTAGACGTCTGAGAGTGTATGAAGAAGAATAATAAGAAGATTATTATTATTGTATGGCATTCATTCATTCCTCAACCTTCAGACCTCCATGGAGCAAAGGCCTTCAGTAAGCTTACGCCAAGTCTTCCTGTCCCGTGTCATCTGCTCAAGGTCTTTCTATTTGTTCGTCCTGTCCTCTTCATGTCTGTCTCTAGTCTCTTCTATATAATTTTATGTCATAACTTAATTTTTATTTCTTATTTTTTTTATTGGGGGGGGGGGGGGGGGGGGGAGGGGGGGGGGGGCGTTGTCACTTCCGTTGAGAGAAATGTATCCATTAAAAAAAAATATGTACTACGAAGATTAAACACATAATGTAACGCTCACGTATACGTTTTTCATTACTACAGCTGTGTTTACAACAAAATACTCGATGACCAAGTTCTTTGAAGAACGCCTTGAATAAATCGGCACATCAATTTTCACCATCAGACGCCTGTCCCTTTCAAATACAAAACAAAATCTATGTATGCTGTTCACTATTGTCCTTATTTAATTTCCCCCTTACTGTAATGAAGTTATTCTCGACTTATTTTACATATTATATAAAATCGGCTAGGTCAAAGCCAGTCAAAAATTGAAAAATTAAAATCTACCACGAAAGGGCACTGCACGCAAAGTTTCAGCTCTCTCCAGGATAAGTGAAACACGGAGACTTTCAGCGTCAGAGATTTGAAACGTGACAAATATATAAATCTCATGTGAGCTGAAATAAAAGTGGTTAAATATTTTTTAAAGAGACATTGCGCAATGAGGATCATTTAAAAATGAACACTGAGTTTAAATACACGTAATGGTCTATATTTTGCACATTGGTGAATAATCTTAACATGTAAACCCAAGCTATCAAAGTTATGCCAACGCGTAGCCCTAGGCGAATGCAAATTCATCACGAGCCATTTTAATAACAATGGCAAGGAATCTGCCTATCATCGACCATTTCAAAATTTGAAGAATTGAAATCGCTTTGAATTTACATTTTAAAAAAAAAATGGGGGAGGGGGTGTTTCTAGAACATCATGATGTGTCGTGTCGAGTAGCTCAAGTAGTCAAGTCTTTTAGCATATGTTTTCCTTCAAACCTCAAGCAGTTTACTTCCTGTCACGTGCCAAAATGTCAAGCTCTCAATGCAGTCTTCAAAATACCTCAGTGTATTCATTGTCCATACAATACTCAATGTCTCAGCGCTGTACACAACTATGAAAACGTTTCTTGTATTCCAGGGTGTCTTATCTTATTGTGTGCATGGATCCCTTTGATTATCCAATAAAGGCTATGGACCCCTTTGATTTTCTTTTGAAGGAACGTGAAAGGGGTCCGTGCACCATATGTTAAGAAACCCTGTTCTGTTTCATATGTCATCTGAGTACTGAAAGATACTGTCTTTCGTCAGAATAAATTTCGTTGGAAGTTGTAGGTTTTGTTTCTGCATCTGTATGCCATGAATTATTCTTTCCGCGATTATAGATTGGGCTAAGTTCCTTTGTTGACTTTTGTATGGCGCTTTGTTTTAAGCGGTTAAATATGAGTGCGTTTAAACAAGAACCGGCCATTTGTTGTTATAAATGTGGATATTGACAGGATCAAATGTTCCGTGTGTGTGGTTAGCTAAAGACATAAGTCGTTTAATCTAAATCAATGGTAGGAAACTCAGGAGCTGTGAGAATCTTCTACTTTAGAAGCTCTGAGACCTCTACAAACCTACTTTGATGAAATCATGTCTGTTTCCAGGTGTCAGAATATTTGAATATTCATTCGGAATTCCCCTTTTTAAAGAGTTACCTTAGCAGTAACGTACTTCCCATCTTTTCTCACTACACATGCAATCTTTTGTTGACACACCGCGCAAATGAGTCATGGAAACTAAATTGCAAGCTGATTGAAATAACGCGCATTTCTTCCAATCTGACAATGGCATTTATTTCAGAAAAATTAATGTCTGTTATTTTGAGAGCATTTCTAGAATTTCCCCATTTTATAGTAAGCAGAGTTCATGCTAGTAAGTATGGATAAGTACTTACTTAAATAACATTTTGCCTCGTTTTGGCGAGGGGCGCCCCGTTCAACCTAGACAAGGAAATATTGGTTACATTAGGGCTCTTGTCCAATTGTAAAAGACCTTGCGGTCTGTTTTTGATTCATTGAATAAGTACCTACATCTTAATATACGAGGGGCGTTCAGAAAGTAATGCACCACATCGTTTTTCTCAGGAGCTGTTTATTCAAAAAGCATGAAATTTATACACAATATACATGGATATGTCATGTAAACATCGGTATTATTCAACATAATCCCCATCAACTTGTACGGCTTAATGCCAGCGCGAAACAAGTGCATGTATTCCTAGCCTGTACCAGATTTTGTCTTGATCATGTAGCCATTTCTTCGCTGCATGAATCACTCCTTCATCATCTTCAAACCTTGTCCCACGGAGTGCATCTTTAAGTGGACCAAATAGATGAAAATCAGAGAGTGCCAAATCGGGACTATAGGGTGGATGGGGTAGTACATTCCAACCCAATTTGGTGATTGCTTCCCGTGTTGCCAGACTTGTGTGAGGTCGCGCATTGTCGTGGAGGAGAAGCAGGTCTGCTGGATTCTTGTGCGCTCGAACTCTGCGAAAACGTTGATTGAGTTTTTTCAATGTCTTAATGTAAGCTTGCGAATTGATTGTCTCTCCTCTTGGCATAACGTCCACAAGAATCACACCTTCAATGTCCCAAAAGACAGTGATCATGGCCTTTCCAGCTGAAGGAATTGTCTTGAATTTTTTTCTTCGTGGTGACTGCGGATGATGCCACTCCATTGCTTCTCTGAGAAAAACGAAAATCGAAATCAATGAAATGGCCATAAGTCATTAGTTCCGTCGTCAGGACATGCAACAGAAAGATCATGACATAATTATTTCCCAATAAATACAGACTATATGTACAAAGGGTCTCTGACAGACGTGAGTTGTCAGTGGGAACGTGGGAAAGGTAATTACAAAACAGGGGATGCGGCGCTTTTAAATGCTGACGGGAGATAGCTAGTCTGAAATTTTCCTAGCTTAATTAAATCTTTCTTTTCTCCCTGTCTGAAATGTTCCTAGCTTAATACTTATTTCATTTCTCCCCTTCTGAAATTTTAATAGCTTAATAGTTTTTTCTTTTCTCTCTTTCTGAAATTTTAATAGCTTAATAATTCTTTCTCTTCTCCCCTTCTGAAATGTTCTTAGCTTAAAAATTCTTTCTTTTCTCCCCTTCTGAAATTTTCCTAGTTTAATAATTCTTTCTTTTCTCCCCTTCAGAAATGTTCCTAGCTTGATACTAGTTTCTTTTCTCCCCATCTGAAATTTTCCTAGCTTAATTTAATCATACTTTCATTTCTTCCCTTCTGAAATTTTCTTAGCATACAAATTCTTTCTTTTCTCCCTTTCTGACAATACAGACTATATAAAACTTCTGTCTCTGCCGGACCTCAGTGTTTAGTGGCAACGCGGAAAAGGTACCTATAATCCTGGGGATATACTTACTTACTTACTTAGTAGTTCCCCTTCTACCGTGAGGTGTAGAAGTTTGGAAGAGAGAGCGCCAGACTATCCTATCGGCTGTCTTCCTCCTGGCCTGGTTCCATTCTAGTCCTCTGTCCTTCAAAGATTGTCTAATGTTGTCCTCCCAGCGAACTCTGGGTCGTCCCGGGGGTCTGGATCCCTGGCTCTTTGTTTTCCGTGCTTGTCGTGGTAGCCGATCTTCTCCCGTTCTGCAGACATGGCCAAACCATCTTAGTTGGGACTGTTCTACCTGGGTCTGCAGGGGGTGGGATTTTAGGCCTTGACGTATCGTCTGGATCTTACCAACTTCTCTCTTGCTGAGGAATCCTCGATTTATGGCCTGAAAAAGTCTCCCAGCTGCAGCTTTTCGAGTGGCCAACTCTTCTTTGATGCCTCCCTTTCGGTCTATAATAGCTCCGAGATATTTAAAGTGGTCGACCTGCTCCAGGACCTGTTCTCCCAGCTTAATCTGATGTCTTCTTTCTTCTCGTGATATCACCATAGATTTTGTTTTAGAGCTGCTTATGACCATCTCTCTCTCTCTTCTCCAGCTCTTCCTTCCATACTTGCAGGTTGGATTGGAGATGTGCCTCTGATTTAGCAATCAGGGCAACATCATCAGCAAATGCCAGCTCTGAAATACATACCTGTCTCATCTTCCAGTACCCCACTGAATACTTTCTTGTTCTCTCCTTACATGCCTTGATAATATCGTCCATGAGGAGTATGAAAAGATAAGGTGACAGGATATCACTTTGTCTTACACCAGTGGTGGTCCTGAACTCTTCTGACTTATGGTTTGCTGTCCTCACATAATTTCTGCAAGACTTGTAGAAGCTCTGTATAGCATGAATCAGAGGTGCTGGAATGTTCTTCCTTGCCAAACAGTCCCAAAGTTTGCTCCAGAGGACCCTGTCAAACGCCTTTTCCAGATCTATGAAACAAAGATGGATCTCACTCTTATTCTCAAGAGCCTTTTCACTCAGCTGTCTGAGTGTGAAGATTAGGTCTTGAGTACTTCGGTTTGCTCGGAATCCACACTGGACCTCATCCAATTGTGGCTCAGCTAGGCGTCGGAGTCTCTGCTCTAGGATTCTATAGATTTTACCAGTGACACTGAGAAGTGATATGTCTCTATGGTTTCCACATTGTCGATTGTAACCCTTTTTGAAAATTGGTGTTATGATGGCAATCTCCCAATCCTTTGGTATGGTCTTGTTGCACCACGCTGCCTGTAGGACCCTTAAGAGTAATAGGTCGCCTGATGCTCCCATGTACTTAACCATTTCTGGTGTTATACCATCATGCCCTGCTGCTTTGCCCATCTTAATTTTCTCCAGTGCTGCCTTCAGTTCTTCCATCTTTATGTCATCTTCATCACCATTGGTTTCCTCTTCTGTGCTAGTGGTTATCATTTCTGATGCTTGACCTTGCTCACCATCAAGGAGTTCTGAGAAATATTCTTTCCATCTTTCCATTACTTCCTTCGGGGCAGTAAGCAATTTGCCTTGCTTGTCCTTTATAAATTTGAGAGGGCATTGTTTTTTCTTCCTCATGTTCTTTAGGGTCTTATAGAACAATTTCTGGTTTTCTTGTGCATCTTTTTCTAGCTTTTCTCCAAATTCTTCCCAGGACTTCTGTTTTGCTGCTAGCACCTTGTTCTTTGCTTCTGTTTTGAGTGTCACATATTCTCTATATTTTTCCATTTGTCCTGTTGTGTTTTTAGCTCCT
Organism: Oreohelix idahoensis; assembly: GCA_024509875.1. Taxonomy (NCBI): domain Eukaryota; kingdom Metazoa; phylum Mollusca; class Gastropoda; order Stylommatophora; family Oreohelicidae; genus Oreohelix; species Oreohelix idahoensis. The sequence goes on from JAMPIV010016875.1 coordinate 33,565, forward strand.
AAGTATTGTATCCATGCCATTTTCTTCTCTCTTATTTTCTCTTTGACTTCCTCTTTCCACCAAGGTGTCCTCTTTCTCGTGTTCCCAAGTCGGACTTCACCACATGCTTCTGCAGCAGCTGTCTTTATGATGTCCTTGAATTTAAGCCAGAGGGTTTCCAAGTCATCAGGTTGTTCTTCTGTGTTTCTCACCGCTGTAGCAATAAGCCCCTGATATCTGGTCTTAATTTCTGGCTCTCTCAGCTTGTAGGTCTTAATGCTCATTTCTCCCGTTTGTTTACTTGGTTTCTTGCGTGATGTTGGGCAATTCCTAGGCTGAGCAACTCTTTCAGTTGTTCTTTTGATTGTAAGAAGGTAGTGATCACTTCCAATCTCTGGCCCCCTCCAGACTCTAGCATCCCGGACATATTTGAATGAGCTCCTCCTAACAATGGCATAGTCGATCACTGACTTCTCATTCTTTGTTGGTTCACATCTAGTGTTTGCATGTATGCGCTTATGGGGGAATTTTGTGTTTGTAATGATCAGATTCTGCTCACTGCAGAATCTAAGGAGTCGCTTTCCATTGTCATTGAGAGTATCTTCTCCATACCTTCCGATAACTCCACCCCATCTAGCATGGTCATTTCCAACTCTGGCATTGAAATCTCCGAGCATGATAATTTCATCTAGGCAGTCATCCACTGTCCTTTGAAGCAGTTCAAAGAATTCCTCCTTGACCTCTGCTCTCTCATCCTCATTTGGCCCATACACTATGACCAGGTTGACTATGGTTTCTCCTTCTTTTAGTTTTACAACCATAATGCGCTCCGAGACAAAGTTCCATTCCTTGATACTATCTTTCTGGTTTTTGGCCACAATGCAACCCACGCCCCCTTTAGCTCTTTCAGACGTGGGTACACCACTGTAGAGCAGCGTGTTGCCATCGAGATCCATGACTCCTTGTCCCTTTTTCTTTGTTACCGTTATAGCCAGGATTTCTAATTTTGCTTTCCTCATCTCTTCCACCAGCTCCTCTTCTTTCCCATTTATACTTCTTGTGTTCCAAGTTCCATAAGTCGTAGTCCGTTCCAGTTCGTTGCCTTTAGAATCAGTCTGGTTTTCTCTCTTGTAGTTCGCGTAATCGTGTTTTAAAGCAAACAGGTGATTGGCCTGTTGTGCCTTTGCATGGTGGAGGGGCTGCCTCCTTACGGCCTCCATGCAGGCCGCCCTCCTCCTTTTTCAGCCGGGCTTGGGACCGGCCTAAGCGGAGTTATCCTGGGGATATACCGCTTTTAAATGCTGACGGGAGACGGTTAGTCTGAAATTGTCACTCTCTGCGATATTCACTCCACCACCCTCTGTAAATTTCTCAGTTTATAACTCTTTTGTGATACTGTCCACCACTCTCCGTAAACATTCTCTGTGACATTCACTTTACCACACTTTGTGACTTTCTCTATTTGTAACTCTCTGTGAAATGGTTGACCCTTCCCATGATCCTCTCTCTACCACTCTGCGATATTCACTCTACCTCCCTCTTTGAATTTTTCCCTTTTATAACTCTTTTGTGACATTCCTCACCACTCTCCGTGACCTGACATAGAGACATGCGTCCATTTGAGGAAAACACGCTAACAGTAGGATATGCCTTCGAAGACTGTCGGCTTCACCAGTAGAGTAGATAGGTAGCAGGTCCTTTATCATTCCATTTCACGGAGAAACTGTATATGACGACTGGAGAAGCATGAGACAGGCCGTCCACTTTGTGAGAGAAATAGATTTGATTATATGAGAGTGATGAAAGAAGCCTAAGATAGACCACCAAATTTATGAGACAAATAGATGTGATTATATGAGAGTAATCCTCTACTTCTACCCCTCTCTGTGATACATTCGAAATAACTCAAATGCGACACCGTCTCCACCCCACAACACTCTGTGACACTTTGGTCCCTACTCTCTGTAACACACACAATCTTTCTATGACTCTCTCCTACACCACTCTCCGAACCTACGTCTCTTTTCGCCACCCTATGAAACTTTCCTCCTTTAACACTTGCTACAACTCCCTCTCTCTCTCTCTCTCTCTCTCTCTCTCTCTCTCTCTCTCTCTCTCTCTCTCTCTCTCTCTCTCTCTCTCTCTCTCTCCCTCTCTCCCCCTCTCCCTCTCTCCCTCTCCCTCTCTCCCTCTCTCTCTCTCTCTCTCTCTCCCTCTCTCTCTCTCTCTCGCCATGCAATGTATCCCAGTCAGTACGAAAACATACATATTCTCGTCTTTCCCGCTTTGCTCAGTAAGGAATATGGGACCACCTCTGTATTTCGCTTCCATGCAAAAAACCTGCTCACAAGCATTTACTGTGCTTTTTGTAGAAGTGGTTTCTGTAGCAATTAGTTGTAAATGGTGAGGCTGGTAGATCCACGCACAATCCTCCTTAGTTGACTTTTCCACGTGCTAGGTAGGGAGCAGTGTTCTCATTCTATGCTCTCTAGAATCAGAACGCGTTCATGTTTTATATTTCTCTATCTCTCTGAGATTTTCACTTTAAAAAAAGTGAAAATCAGCAACTGTCATTCACCTGACCCCGTGCCATTCTCGGGGGTCTCTGAGGGGGCCACAAAAAAAGTGCTGCTGCTGTCTCACGCATGTCGTAAGAGGCAACTAATATTAGGTTGTGCAAGGGACTGACAATATCATATAAAACACGTTGCAGAAACCACGCTTAAGTTTTGTACAGGCTCCCTGCCAGGAGACCAGCTGTAGTTGTGACTCCGTGCTCCTCAGGGAACAAAAGAAAAAGGGAAATTATGATGATGAAAATTATTTTCCAAGCCTCTTCCTGACTATTTACTTTATCTTTCCATTCCTCTAGTCCTGTTGGATATTTAATGTTTTATACTCACACTCTGAGCGTCCGACTGGCAGAGTGGTTAGAGTGCTGGTCTTTCACGGCAAAAGTACCGGGTTCGAATCATGGTACCTCCACGCTCCAGTCTACCCAGCTGTAAATGGGTACCTAACTCTGCTCTTTGAATTAGGGAAGGAAAAGGCAGTGAGGAAGGGAACTGGTCACTCCACCTCTCGATGCAGGACCTAGTAGGGTGAAGTCTCTAACACTTCACACCCCTACGGCAGAATCGGCTATGGGAATATATTTGTACTCACAATCAATACATGTTAGCTGCCCAATGACCCTCAACACGCGCATACCACGCTCTCCTGTCTTGTGCCATCAGCTCATGGTCTGTCCATATCTTCCTCATCACTTTTATTAGTCTCCACTTCTCTTCACCGCGTGTTCTTTGGTCTGCCTATACTTCTGTTACCACGGGACTCCTAGAACAAGGACTGCCCTGTCAATCCTTACATTATCTCTTTTTCCCTCTCACCTTGTTTGCTGTCTACCACTTCTATGTTCTCACTTTCCCTCCACTCTCCACTTTATCACTTCTCTCATCTCTCTACCGCTTATATCTTTTTTCTATCCCTTCACTCGCCTTTGTATAACTTCTCTTTTCTACTATGTCTCTCACTTACTTAGAATAGTTACTCAGACCTAAAGGTCTCGTATATTTGGTCCCCAATATAACCGACTAGGTTGAACGGGACGTGCTTCGCCAAAACGAGGCAAAATTTTATTTGAAAAAAAAACCCCCATGTCTCTGTCATTTCCATTCCTTTTTTTTTTATCTCTACTCGTTCTTTCCATCCCTACCCCACGTTTTCATCTCCCTCTCTATCTCCATTTTCTCCAACCCTCCTGTTCCTTTCAAACCTCTTCTCATCATTTCCTCGTTTTCTTGTCCTCTATTCTCCTTAACTCTTTCTGTAATCCTGTTTTTTCTCTCTCTCTGCACTTTACTCTCCTGTGAGATTTAACTCTCAAAAGAACACGTATTCTGTATTCAAAATGAAAAATTGACATTCAGTAAGGCAAATAAATCTCCAATCGAGATGTGTATTTATAATGACCTCCCTTTCGATGTCAGCGTCACATACCTTTGTTATTACACAGCGCGCAATGAAAAGAGCGCGTAAGAACTAAACTTTTCAATGCAAATTTGTCGTATCAAAGCATGTCACAACACACAGGTAAACATGCAATAAAATATTGTTCAATATTGCCGCTGTAAAATATGACCTCCTTTTTGGATACGCTCTGTACAACTGAAAAAGTTACTTCGTGCAATATTATGACAGCTTCCTGTTTGACAAAGAGTGTGAAAACCCTTAATTTCATTGCCGTAAATAAGAATGTACTCTTTGTAAATGACCCTCTTTTGGGAAACCGTCTATACAAAGCAAAGAGTTACTCCGTTCAACATTGTAGCGAAAGGTTTTTATGAGTATAGTTGTCAGTAGTAATTACATATAGACCAGAAAAAGAATTCTGTCTGAAAAGAGTATAGTCCCAGTGTCGGAAAAGAGCACTGGTATCAGGGGATAGTCATGGCTGTGAAGGTCTCTACTTCAGATAGTAATCAGATTAAAGTTAGAGCCTAAGTTGCCACCTTTGCTAGTAACTAACCTATGATAATCAACAATTCAGTAAAGCTCAAAATGCAGCATTATAAAATTGATAAGTTAGAGGAATACAATTACTGAATCATTTATTATGTACATCTATCATTGGTTTTCTTCTTGTGCAAATATGAATAGTCTTGACATATGGATGCGAGTCATGGGCAATGACTACAACCCACAAAAGCCAGATCCAAACCTCAGAAATGAGGTATCTGAGGAAGGTGGTTGAAGTAACAAGAAGAGACATGGTACGCAACCAGACGATACGTCAAGGCCTTAAATCCCACCCCCTGCAGATCCAAGTAGAACAGTCCCAACTAAGATGGTTTGGCCATGTCTGCAGAATGGGAGAAGACCGGCTACCACGACAAGCATGGGAAACAAAGAGCCAAGGATCCAGACCCCCAGGACGACCCAGAGTCCGCTGGGAGGACAACATTAGACAATCTTTGAAGGACCGAGGACTAGTATGGAACCAGGCCAGGAGGAAGACAGCCGATAGAATAGTATGGCGCTCTCTCTTCCAAACCTCTACACCTCAAGGTAGAAGAGGAACGACTAAGTAAGTAAGTAAGCAAATATGAATGATGAAAAATGATGAATTTGGATGAATAAAAGATTAATTAAACAATTATTCAAAAGTTGAGTTGTAATTATTAATTAGACAAAAAGTATTTGTTGAAATCTTAAATATAAACAGAATGTTCTTTCAAATTTCCTTTAAAACTAAAATGCCATTTGTCTTGAATCTTGACTTAGAACAGTTTATCATCATAACACTTATATTTTTCTTTTGATTTTTACTTTTGACCGCTCACAGTGGTTGTAGAATATTCACAGATATTTTACTAAGCTTCCGTGTTCTGGTACAGCTCTTATGGTCTACACAGGTAATATTCACAGCAGTTGGTTATTGACTCTACACTAGGCTAACTAACACCTGATGGAGCCTAGTACATGAACAGAATCACTCCGAGGTGCTCCTTATTGTTGAAGTGAGTCACGAGTAGATTTCAGTTCGAGGTCCTGCTGTTCCAAACCAGAACAGTAACCTGGAACAAAGTTTGACATGTGGCTAACATTTGATCGTAGTGGCCCACAAGTCTACGTGTCAGTGAGTGAAAGTGTTCAGCGTATGTATGTGTATGTATGACACATGGATCTGTTCTATTGGCAGTATAAAATAGGCATGACATGTGTCTGTTGCGGTCAGTTTGCTGAGTCTATAGTATGTTAAAATGTACCTGTTTAATAGATTCTTGATCAAAGGGGAGGTACTCATGTTTTACTGGGATTGTAGTTAACAGTGGTGGTTGTCCCACTTGTCTGTTAACCCAGCGTCTAATTTTAGAACCGATGTCAGCTTTTCCTGATATGTTCACCCACCTGAGCTGAGCTCAAGGGTCAAGCGTCTCTCGACGCATGTGCGAAGTTTCTGGCGCGATTTAAGAAAGACTGTGTTGAAAGAGTCGAGAGAGAGAGTTTTGAAAAGGGTCAAGACGGTTTTTGGGGAAGTCCTCTGTGTGTTTGACAAGATGGCTAAAGATTGTTCCCCCATGTTATATTCTGATGCGCCTAGGAGGCGAGTGAGTTTTGTGATGTTTATTCTGAAGGGACATTAAGGTAATTTACCCTTAAAACAGTTTCCTCTTTTGCCAGAATTATATATGATTTTTTGTAGCCAGCTAGTGACTTTTCCCTGGGCGGGAAAGAGTCCATCTAAGAATACCAGTAATGGAGCTCACGAAGTATTCTAACATTATATTTACTGGGTTTGTGTATGCCCGAAGGACTTTATGTATTGACTGTATCCCGCTATTTCCGGCGATACCATTTGCACAAGGCGTGACTCCCCTTGTATGCTGAAGAAATACCACAGAAGCCATTATATCTAGGGGCCCGCCATATTGTGCGGCCTGCTGAAGACCCGAGAACATACCTGACTTGCTGGTGTCAGAAGGGAGTTTGTTTAAACTCACATAATCAAGACCCGTTCCCAATACGGGGTATTTTGCTGTAGCTGACAAAAGGGGAATTGAACGAGGTCAGCTTTATTTATATATATATGCACAGCTTATCGATGAACGATGGTGTATACTATGTCCTGAGTTGTCAAATGACTATTTATATTGATGTCGGCGTACCTGTCGTTGTGGTGTATTAAAGTCTATCAAAAGTCAGAGGTGTTTCCACTCTCTATGAATTACTACATGTATTTCTCCCAAAGTGTGATGTCAGTTAGATGCCTGTCTTCCACGAACCATCATACATCCATTCGCACTCATTGATGTCTACACACACTTTATCACTGCACCACCTCAACACTTTCAAGTCAACTAAACGAATGCCAGCATTGTTGCGGCCAACCAGGGCCTATATGGTTATGATAGACTGTGTGGCGTCGAATCACAGTTAACATTGATACTGGACATTCCACAGCCCACAACATTTAACTACTACATTTACTGTGGCCAAACTGAGCCCGTCACATTCATGCCACGGACACCTACTACGCTTCAACGAACACTGACCATTTCTGATCGTTACATGTAAAACAGCCTGTTACATTTAGGTCGCTCAAATAGCCCTTTACAGTGTCTAACTGTAATACATTTTCATAAATAAATAAAATACACTGTTAGTGCAAAATAATGATGCTGCAGTCGCCTTCTACAATTATAGTAGCTTGCAGTCATCTATAAAAGTATTCTTATTGATTATGAGCTTTCGAACACTCCTGAGTTTCCATTCCGGCATAACCCTGGTAAGTATCGTGTTCGTTTCGCCATCCACAAATTAAATTCCAATTTAGTCCTCACAAATCGATTCAACTTATCTAACCTGTAATGAAATTGAATTTATTTACAATATATATTTATAAACTTAAATACCCTCTAAGGATGGTTCAGAAGTTCAAACTGGACTGAGGAATTGGTGATGATTTTAACTGCCCAGCATGCAGATGGAAAAATAAGCTTTTCAGGCACGCTGCTATATCAACCTCCAGCAGTCTGTCTATCTTCTGGTTTTTATGTTCGCGCTGTACGATTTTGAAAAAATCTCCGCTTACTTTTATAGGCTGAGCGCGGACGTATGAGGGGGCACAGTTCAAACTACAGTCTTAATTTTCGTTTTTCTCGCTGATGTGGGGAATCTGTGCTCAACATGGTCCATAAAAGGTGCTCGTTCTGTTCAATAAGATTTTAGATCACTGTCATCCATGTCTCTTTTTATTTAAACGATCGTTAGCGTCATTTATATATATTCTTCTTCTTCTTCTTCTTCCATCCTTAGCCATCAACCGGCAAAGCAGTATGTGGCCAGTACGCCTAGTGGCGTCTTAGGGCAACAACAAATTGATCAATCTATCACTGTTTCCACCACGCCTAGTGGCGTCTTTGTGGAACAAAAACAGACCAAACAATCTATCATTGTTTCCGTAATCAGATTGGTTGGCAAGCAGGTGATCAGCCCACTGTGCATTTATATATATGGTTGTCCTTAATTGGTTTTGTCTTCGATTTATTATTAATTTCCGAAGTCGATCGACATAGAAATTGCATCATGCTGGCGCCATTACATTCAATTTTCGCCAAAATTAATGCACACAGCAACTGTTCATTTGGAACGAACATAGTTGGTCTTATACCTCAAAAAAACGAAATCACTGTCATTACAAGGGGATTGACATAAGTCTTGGGCCTGACCATGAAGGACATGTCACAGAGAGCTGAAATTTTGTATAGTGTTTATTCCTTTCTAATATAGCCACCGTCTGAATTGACACACTTCTGCCATCTCTACTTGACCTTGAAAAGACATTGGGAGTAGAACACCCTATTTTTCAAACTAAACCAGTCATCACATGCCAGTATAACCTCTTCATCGCTGTCAAAATGATTTTCTTTTAGCTGTTTTTTAAGATTTGGGAATAGAAAAAAGTCTGATGGAGCCAAATCTGGAGAATATGGTGGGTGTGGAAGAATTTCAATATTCAAATCGTTGGCTGCTAGCTGCACAAGCCGTGCTTTGTGAGAGGGCGCGTTGTCTTGAAGCAAAGGAAGATTTTGAGTGCGCGTTATCCCTCGTTTCCTGGTCATAACCTTTCTTAGTTTTGTGAGAAGATCTGCATAGTACTGTCCATTAACTGTGTTGCCACGAGGCAGATAATCTTTCAGAAGGACACCTTTGCCGTCCCAAAAACAGTCAGCATCACTTTTCCTGCAGATTTCTGCGCCCTCGGCTTGACAGGTGTTGGGGAGTCCGGGGTTTTCCATTGCATGCTGGCAATTTTGGATTCGGGATCATAATGGTGTACCCAAGTCTCATCTACTGTCACCATGGTCTCCAAAAATGTTTTTGACTGACACTTTTTGAGCAACTGTTGACAGCAATTTACCCTCGTTTGCTTCTGTTCACGTGTCAACAGTCGCGGAACCCAGCGTGCACACACTTTTCTCATGTTCAGTCTGTTGTGTAAAATTCTATAAACTGTTCTTTCATTTAGTTTTACTCTACTAGCTATCTCCACAATTGTCATTTTTCGATCCTGGTTAATGATTTTCTTCACTCTTGTTGCATTTTCATCGTTGCACTCTGAGGCTGGTCTACCAGATCTTGGCATATCAGCAACATTTGAACGGCCGCACTTAAACTGTTGACACCAGTTTTTTACCGAAGTATATGAAGGACAAGAATCACGAAACACTGGTTCCATCTCCCTGTGTATTTCTGTAGGTGTTTTTCCCTGAAACATCAGAAATTTTATCACAGCTCTGGCCTCCTTCTTTTCCATTGTTTTGTCAAATCTTTGGAGCAGCAGATCCGGTCAATAGGGTACATTGTGCCGTGCACCGTAGCGGGAAAACCAATTGAAGAAACAAACGCGTACTTTACACATTCAGTGCAAATATGATGAACTTTAAATGTGCCAAGTTTCATCTTCCTCCTGTGACTCCTTCATGGTCAGGCCCAAGACTTATGTCAATCCCCTTGTACTTTCTGTTGCTCCATTCACTTGTACGACACACGAATCCATTGTATACTAACACACTTTCCCTTCCTCTGCAGATCGCCATTTAACCGGCTCGCCAACAAGCGAGCTTCGCAGCGTTTGATTGGTTGCCAATTTTCCTTTCTTTCTCTCATAACAAGGCATTTGTATTTACATAACGCTATAAATATTACGACAGCTTCATGTTTGGAAAAGATTGTGAAAATTCCAAATTTGACTGCCCTAAATACAAATTTACTCTTTGTTAATGGAATTAAAACATAAAGTTTTGTATTGTTATGTAGAACCAATCACCTTGCTGATAACCATAATGGCAGGAAGACTTTATGGGAAAGGCACAAGAGCGTTATAAGTGGGAAGACAACATCAAGAGATGGACAGAAAAATGTTAACCATAGTTGACCACCAAGACAAGAGACAGAAGACGTTGGAGATTCATTGCAGCTGACCTTTGATGTGGAAATGGCAGCCGATGATCATGAGAGCCAATTATTACATGCGGAAGTGAGTCATGGACAGTTAGTAAACAAACAAGAAAAGCACTTTAGATCACAGAGATGTGGTTTTTAACAAAAGAATGTTTACAGTTCCATGATCCGCTAAACATGTACAAGAACATCATGAAAGAGGTCAGTGCGCAAGGAAGAAACATTGCTGTCTATCTTCGATGCAAAGATGGCAGCTGTTTTTATACGTTAAATTCGTAGGATTAAATGGAACACGTGTTTTTATATATCCAATCAAATTCAATATCCAACTTTCACCTTTGTGGGCTTTTAATTAAGAACGGAAACGGCTCTAGTACAGATGAAGTTACCAACACGTGCTAGCAGTCATTCTAGCCCTTTTCAGGCTTCACCATTCTAGCTGATAGAAACTAAGAAGTCCTTTTCATGCTTCACAATGCTAGTTGATAGAAACAAGCAGTCCTTTTCAGGGTTTCCTCGTGCTAGCTTATAGAAACTAGTAGTCCTTTTCAGAGTTTAGTATTTATCAACCCTACACTTGGGCTCACTTATTACTTTTAATGACATTTGCACTCTGATATAGCCTTCATCTCATCATCTCATCCCGTAACCCGTCATGGGTCGTAGGGGTGCCATGGTGGAAGCATCAGCAGACAGGGTCCTCCACTGCTCTCTATCCTCAGCAATGCGTACAAGTGTGGAAAAACCGTGTCCTGCCCATTCTTTGATGTTATCAGCCCAGGATTTTCTCTGCCTTCCTCTTCTCCGTTTACCTTCGACTGTTCCCTGAAGGATCGTTTTCGAAAGAGAGTTATGACGAGTTACATGCCCAAACCAGGCAAGCTTTCGACGTTTCACTATTGACAAAAGTGGTTCTTGGTGGCCTGCATAGGTGTTTATCTTCTCTCTAACATAGACATTTGTTTTGTGCTCTTTATAGCAAATGCGCAGAATTCTTCTATAACATTTATGCTCGAAAGCCTGAATCCTTCGCTCCGTATCTGCAGTGAGTGTCCAGCCCTCACACCCATACAAGAGAATAGATAATACAAGTGATTTGTATAATTTGATCTTCACAGGAAAACTGATGTTACTTTTCCAGATCATATTCAACCTTGTCATGGCAGCTGAGGCCATCTCAAGTCTTGTCTTGATTTCTTTACTTGATCTTCCATCACTACATATAGTGGACCCGAGATATTTAAAGGTGTTAACTTCTTCTAACGATTGCCCATTTAACGTAATGTTGGTCGGAACATGTTTCTTATGGCTATTCACCAATATCTTGCTTTTTTCTATATTAATTTCCATCCCATATGTTCTTGTTACTTTCTCCAGTCTAGAGGTAAGGTCTTGAAGATCTGATTCTGATCCAGCTATCAGATCAATATCATCAGCAAAACGTAGGTTGCACAGAGGTCGGCCTCCAATCGATATGGTTGATTTATAATCGTAGAGAGCCTCCTGCATAATATGTTCTAGATATATATATTAAAGAGCACTGGTGACAGAATACATCCTTGGCGAACTCCTACAGTTGTTTTGAAAAATTCTCCAATGTCGTTGCTTGCAAAAACAGCACTGCTTGCGTCCTTGTATAGTGCTTCAATGATATCTATGATGTTAGTATCAAAATTGAATTTTCTCATTACTTGCCATAAGCCTTCATGCCAGACTCGATCGAAGGCTTTTGTGAAATCGATGAAGTTATGGTATAAATCGTGTTGATGTTGGAGATGTTTTTCGATAAGTAATCTAATATTGAAGATTTGTTCTGAGGTACTTCTTTTTGGTCTAAAGCCAGCCTGTTCCTCTGACAAGATTTTCTTCTGATTTCTGTTTTAGGGGATAGAATTCGCAGTACATTCTGTTCAAAAGTATCCTTAACATCACCTTACTTGGATGACTAATAAGGCTAATGGTTCTGTAGTTCTTGCACATTTTTAGATTTCCTTTCTTGGGAAGCGGTATTACTAATGACTGCGTCCATTCTTTTGGCCATTTTTTTGTACTCCATATCTTCTGGCAAATTGTTGTCATGATTTTTACTATATCTGGTCCTCCATATTTCAAGAGCTCTGCTGGGATATTATCCACACCCGGTGACTTCCCTCCTTTCATCGAACATATAGCCTCTTCCACTTCTTCCCGTAATATTGCTGCATTTCCAAGTTCCCTGTTTTCGCACTTAATGTTGTTTAATATGCCTAAGTCAGTGTGAAGTTTACAGTTATATAATTCTTTACAATATTCTGTCCACCTTCTCATTACAGCTGTTTTTTCATTGAGCAGAGCCCCATTGCTATCTTCTATGACAGTTACCCTGGGCTGTTGGGGTTTTGATAGTTTTCTTAATGTGTCAAAAGCTGCCTTGCTGTTACCTTTTATTATCCCCGTATTAATGGACTCACATTGATCAGCTACCCATTTTTCTTTGGCCTGTTTCATTTTCTTCCTAATATTTTTATTCACCATACTGTATTGCCATGCTGCTTCAGGAACCTCTTTCTTAACCTTTTTCATTTCCCGCCGTGTATCACATAACTTCAGAATGTCATCTGTAACCCATGGTTTGTTTATTTTCTTTCTTTTACCAAGTATTTCTGTTGCTGATTCAATGAGCACGTCTTTCATGTTCTCTGTGATTGAGTTGATATCATCTTCCAAAAAGTTGAGAGCTGCGAATTTTCCTCCAACAGTTGCCTCAAAGATTCCCGCGATTTCTGGATCTTTCAGTTTGTCTAAATTGAATCTTAACTGAGAACATCTGTTTTGATTATAGTTCCTTTTAAGTTTAAGCTTGAGCGTCATCAATACCATGTCGTGATCACTACCAATGTCGGCGCCAGGAAAAGTCCTTGTCTTGGCTTTATTAATACTGGACTTGAATCTTTTGGATACAAGAATAAAATCAATTTGGCCATGTATCTCAGTTTTTGGGGCATGCCACGTTGTTCTTCTTGATAACTTATGAGGAAATAGTGTATTTGCAATGTGAGGAAATAGTGTATATAGCCTTAAGACTGCGTTTTAGGTTGAAAGGAGAGTGCCTCACGACAAAAATACAAATACCTCAAAGAAATTCAGAACGTTGTATAGAAAAAAGCAGAGCACTGCTACTGTGGGTCTCTAAGGAGACAAGGGCAAACGTTGGAATAATTTCTCCCTCAGTGGTGTCTCAAGTGGCGACTAGTGCGTGGGTGTCCATGGGTCTGGCAATCTCATTACACGCAACAGATTGCGAAAGCAACAATCAATACAAGAGCACAAAGAAAGTGTTTTGGTGCACGTTTACTTAAGAGAATCAATTACAGTGGTGGCTTAATGCTAGTAAGCGAAAAAAGGAAAAAAAACAAAAGAAAGATATTTCACGAAAAAAATGGAAGCAACATAAAGCAAGTAGTAAGAAACCGTGCCACGTGAGGGAAAAAAACACATTTCCGTACAAGAAACTGTCCCGGATGAAGAAACATGGCTAACAATCGAAACAGCGTGACAATCTCCAAGCAGAAGAAGAAGGAAAAAGAAAAGGTATTTGAGGACAATGAGAAGAAAAGCAAGAGAAAGAGTACAAAGAAGAAAATATTTACGGAAAATCCTTGCTCATTTTAAAATTATGGACCATTCTTTGATAAATTCATACAATTTGCTCAAGGCAAGAGACACTCCAAACAGACGAAAGGAATTAAGGAATATGAGAATCGACAAGACTAAATTGTAAACAAAGTTTTAGACCTTTACCTCTCTTCGTATGTAAATTCAGAACTATTTCAATTCATCGCCATTTCTAAACAGTCTCTGTCAGATATTCCTAGTATTTGTTATTAAAATGTCTCCTAATAAAAATGCAAATGCTTGAGTCTTTTTGTTGCCATAACTTCCGTCGTCTGGGTTACCATGCTAATGTTATACAACAGTGTGCAAAAGATAGGTCAGTACATGAATGAATTTAATTCACTGTTCATTTTTATATGGTATACAATGTCTACTTTCTTCTTCTGATGTCTAAACTGTTGTTTTCACAGCGCCAAACAATTAAGACGCTTCTCGCAAGTCGGAAGTAGTAAATAATTATTGTTAAGTCTTGCTTCAACGTATCAAAGGTGATCTTTCACACATGTGTGTGAGGTCTTTCACACAGATACGGTATATTTGAATCTAGGTCTTTCATATGGATACATGTCATTCTTGTTACATGTGAATCTATGTCTTTCCTATTGATATTGTCATTTATACTATATGTGAATTCAGGTCTTTTAAGTAGACATGGCCATTCTTGTTACATGTGAATCTATGTTTTTCACATAGATATGATCATTCTTGTTATATGTGAATCCAGGTCTTTCACATAGATATAGTTATTCTTGTTACACTTGAATCTAGGTCTTTCATATAGACACGACCTTTCTTGTTTAACGTGAATCTATGTCTTTCACATGGGCACGACCATTCACGTTGCGTGTAAATCTAGTTCTTTCACATAGATACGGTTATTCTTGTTACATGTAAATCTAGGTCTTTCATATAGATACGATTATTTTTGTTACATGTGAATTGATAACTCTTTTTTTTGCTCATCAGTTGATAAATATAAGCTCACTAGAACATCACCAGAGTTAAATGCTGTGTTGTTGTGTAACTCGTGGTTTGAGTATGGGATGTCAACTTGACCTACGCAGTTGTGTGTAGACATAGATTGAGAGTATAATATGCGAATGATAAGAAGAGTTCGTGGTGTTGACAAATGGTCTTTTTCTTACACTCATGTATGGCTGGAAGTCATCGACACCAACGACTGTGTACCTTTGCTACAGTTTAATTGGACGTACACACTCGACAGCACGGATAGTGACAAATCACAGGTTGGCATAATACATCATGGTACAGTGGATAAATGGTCTTGCAATGATACATGGGCACTCATGTAGAATAATAGCATAATGGACTGTCAGTCGACAAGTACTCAGTATTGCCCATATATATATATATATATATATATATATATATATATATATATATATCATCTGAGTTTACTGACAAAGCACGTCAGATTATAAACAACATTCAAGATGGCTTCTAGACCTAACCTCGTCTAGCGAAGATTCCTTTAAATAATGTTCAGCACATATTTTTTCATATAATCATATTGAACCGCTAGTAATGGGTTCTCATGTGTAGCAGTGATCTCTGGACTCATCAAGCGATAATACGGGGCATCCCTTTCTCTTCCTGATAGTCCTTAAATATGTGAATACAAGATGGCTTCTCTCGTGAGCTGTAACTCACGTTTGGATACAACTAGGAATCTGTATCAAAGTTAATCATACATTAAATGTTCTCATTACTTTGTAGATTCTATCATGAGACAATTGACTTCACTTTACAATATGGTGCTGCTATGAATGAATGTCATCTTCATATAGTTAAATCTTCCCTTATTGAAAAACGATGGCCTCGTAAGAGTTCATAAGAAGTGCGTTTGTTTTACCTTGGTATCAGAAATATGATTCTGCCATTCCTTGGCAATAAGAATAAACACTGGGGTAAAGCATACAGGATAGGTCTAAACGTCTATCACTTTCCCCAACAATCTTGAGATCACTTTTCCCGGCGACAAGCCGATACAGAAAAACACAGCCCCATCATCAGGGCGAAGCCAAATCACACCTCTCTAGCGACACATCCGCCGAACAGCCCTTTGACCTTTCTAGCGACCAAAAGACCATATAGTTCGACTTAGACATGCAAAGATATTCAGATATAAGACAGACTCGTCCTACCCAGACAAACAATACACATAAATTCAGGCCATAGATACACTGAAGCAAGAACAACCTATTTCTACCCAAACAAAGAATAAATCGCAGTAAAACTGGATTCATCCGCGGAGTTTGAACGAAAGTGACGACACTCCTTTCAAGGGAAGTAACCCAATAATGACTTTTCCTTAAGCACTAAAAAGTATCTATTTTGTTTACAAAATATTTGCGAACATAACAAGCATACAAATGTATTATATTGTAAGATATCAAAGACTGCACGTAACAGTCTTACCACACCTCCCGGGAAAAAAAAATGGAACATTTTTTTTTTTTTTTTTTTTTGAAATACATCTAGATGCAACGTACAATAGGCTCACAACGCATGAATAATGCGCAGATGAAAATATCAGGAATAAATATAACGCCTAATATGAGGCTAAGTCGACTTATGGAGCGACTGGTGAGAATGTATCTCATAAACTGAGAGAAATTATTTCTCTACAAGTAAATTTTTCCAGGAAGGTGTCATCAAAGTATAATACAATTCTGGCAATTACACAATGCCTAAAAATTTCATACCATAATTTCGTATTAGATATCTTAAATTTATGATTTATGAAGAAAAATCATCAAAGCACAGCGGTGAATAAACATCAATGAACCGCTAAGTAGTGATACAATCATTATATTATTAAATTACAAATGTGTATCTATCTTGATATAGAAAGGAACTATTATAAACTAGACATATCAAGAAGTCTAAGACCTAATAGTTATGTGGAATCATGTGGGCATCTTGACAGAATGTCTGCCATCACATTATCTGATCCACGAATAGCTCGCACAGAGAAATGAAAAGGTTGAGGAGCAATTGCATATCGAGTAGACCTCGAGCTCTTCAAATTCTTACTCTGTATAGCAGTAAGAGCTTTTTGGTCGGTTTCTACTATGAAATGTGCGCCTAGAAGGAATCTCTGTAGTTTGAGGATCGACCAAACCATAGCTAATAGCTCACGGTCTAAAACCGAATAATTCCTTTCTGCCGCATTAAGTTTTCTGGAAATATACATTACAGGATGCAGAGTTCCAGAGTACTCTTGCATTAGTGCCGCTCCATTCCCAGTGGATGAAGCATCACTACGAAGAACAAATGTCTTATCTTTAGTAGGTAACACTAAAATAGGTGGTGTTGAAAACAATGTTTTAATCTTATCCAAAGAGCATTGGCATTCCTGAGACCAGTGGACCATATTAGGCGAACCTTTCTTTAGAAGTGTAGAAAGAGGTGCCATGATAGAGGATAGATTCTGAATGAATCTGCCATAAAATTGAATAAGACGTAACAGACTTCTCACCTGTTTTTTAGTCTTAGGGATAGAGATGTTAAGTATCTTACTAGTATTATGGTCCTTTGTCTTTAGGAAACCATGACCAACTCGGTGGCCTAGGAAAGAAATTTCGCTAAAACCAATATAGGCTTTAGAGGGTTTCGCTGTCAGGTTGTGCTCGCGCAAAGTAGACAGCAATTCATCTAACCCTGAATAGTGATCTTCCCAAGTATCGCTGAAAAGACAGATGTCGTCTAGATATGCAATGACATCTGACCGATAAGATAGGATTCGGCGCATCATGCGTACGAATGTAGCTGGTGCGTTCATAAGACCGAAAGGCATAAAATTCCATTGGAACAAACCTCTAGGTGTTGAAAAAGCCGTGAGAGGTTTGGCGCGTTCAGATAAAGGAACTTGCCAATATCCTTTACACAAATCAAGTTTAGTGAAAAAATGAGATTTGGAGAGTCGAGTAAGTAGCTCTTCCAGTAAAGGCATAGGTTCGGCATCGAACTTCGTTACTTGATTCAATTTGCGATAGTCAACGCAAAGACGTATGTTATTGTCTTTTTTTCGAACAATAACCATCGGCGAAGAATATGCAGAGGTGGATGGTTCGATTATTTTCAAATCTATCATCTCATCCAACTCTTTCTCGACCTGTGCTTGAAAATGTATAGGTATAGGATAAGGTCTAACCCGAATAGGAGTATGGTCAGTTAGAACAATGTCATGTTCAATGACATTCGTTTGTCCAGGGATGTCAGTGAGTACATCCTGAAATGTTTGCAACATAGTTGAAACTTGTCGCTGTTCTCCTAGAGACAAATCAGGAGAGACAGTAACGTTCTTCCATGATTCACTAGAATGAAGTGGGATCATTGGAAGAGGAAGATTTACATCTGAAAAACTTGTTTCCTCATTCTGTATCACGGACAGGGATGAGTAATGACCATGTTGTACTGGAGAATTGTCCGTTGCTTGGAAAATGGGTTGCAAATAATCCGGACGTTCATGGAATTCAGTAAGCATATTGATGTGGAAGGTTTTATGCTTCCCATCAATATCGACAATATAGTCGACATCGGAAATTTTCGATATTATATCGTACGGACCTTTCCAAGAAATAAGTAGTCTGTTTTCCCTACAAGGTAGTAATACAAATGCTTTGTCACCAGGACAAAGTTGTCGTAAGCATCTCTTCTTATTGGCAAATTGCCTTGCCTTCTGTTTCGCAAATTCAGAAGAAGAAGTTGCTAATTTGCATGCTTCGATAATCTTTTGTCTCAACGCGATGACATATTCGTAGGATGACTTTGTGTCATCGTCAATATTGTCAGCTGTTATGAGATCATGAAGCAACGACATAGGGCCACGCGGACGCGCGCCAAAGACGAGTTCAAAGGGAGAAAATCCTGTATGTTCATTGGGGACCTCTCTGTAAGCGAAGAGGGCCGCAGGTAAAACTCTGTCCCAGTCTTGAGGATGATTCTCAGTTATCTTCCCTAGTAAGTTTTTAAGTGTTCTATTAAGGCGTTCGACCATCCCATTAGACATTGGATGATAGATACTACTTTAAGATCTATCTATCTGCAGAGTAGACATTACTTGAGACATGGTATCTGATATTAGTTGGGTGCCATGGTCTGACAATATCTCTCCGGGGAACCCCAGACGAGAAAATATAAGCCAAAGAGCATCTGCAATATCAGCAGTAGTAATGCTCTTCAGAGGAATAGCCTCTGGCCAACGTGTGCACATATCAACACACGTCAAGATAAACTGATGTCCTCTGGCAGACTTGATCTTAAATGGACCAATAATGTCTATGGCCATTTTTTGAAACGGCCGAATAAGAATGTCTGCCGCCTGAATGGGTGCAGCATGCCGTGGACCTTTGGATTTAACTTCCTGACATACTTTACAAGATCGACAATAAATCCGTATGTCCTTGTTTACCAATGGCCAAAAGAAAGCCGCAAGGACTCTTGACTTAGTACGGGAAAAACCCATGTGTCCAGCACACTGAGAGTCGTGAGCGTGCTGCAAAATTTTAACTCTCAAATTCTTGGGAACCAGGATTTGAGAATGACTTGACGTAATGGAGTCTTGAACCATACGTACAAGTACGCCATTCTTCTTTGTAATCCACGATTTACGACTTGTGTCTTTATTCGGATCACCTTTAGTTGCAAGAATGAAGAATTTCTTCAGAGTGGGATCATCTTCTTGCTGTTTTATAAACGAGTCACGAGAAATTACCAAGGGATCATCTTGGTTATGCACTTCATTATCTTCAGTAGATGAAGTTTGAGGCATATTAAGAGCCTGAGCTCTAGTGACTACAGCGTTAGCAATCTGCATTTTTTGCCTTTCCCATGCGGAAATTTGTTGCGGAGTGCATTCTTTGACTCCATGAATGCGACCGATGATGAGGTCAGCGATCGGATTCGGAAGAAGACATGCGTGTACATCTCCTGTAAAGAAAGGAGTAGCAATCCTAATGATAGCAGTAGAGTATTTCTCTAATGTGCCGCCAAATGTTACACATTTGACTACTTGTCCAGTGGCACGGGAAGGATCTACGAGTGACTGCCTAACACCAATTGTGGTGCATCCAGAATCAAATAGCACGGAGACTGGATTGTTATTTACTAAACCCTTATGTAAGACAAGCGAACTTCTTCCATCATGCGCGACTGATGCAGGAAGAGCAGGAAGAGGATGGCCGCAGCTTAAAGTAGACACTGTGGTTGGCTCAAATAATGTTTTGCATTGGGGGCACTGAGATGCTCTCCCAAAATCAAAAGCGGAACATGCCATATTATTAGCGTCATTATTGTCTTTACTCTGTTTATAGGCTTCATGGGATTCTTGTTGTGCAGAGTTTGCCTGAAAATGTGATTTATGTCTTCTGTTTTGAGATCTACCTCGGTTATTATTACCTCTGTAGTTATTGTTACCTCTATTGTAACCCCTATTTGGGTTTGAGTCATAGTTCTCTTGGTTACCATTATCATATTCATTATAATGAGTATCTCTGTAATTGCGATCTTGTTGACTCCAAGACGGATACCTCGGATAGTTTCTATAATTACTTCCTCTATGGAAATTGCTATAATTGTGACCACCCCTGTGTCGAGAGCTATCAGCTCGTCTCCAGTTCTTTGAAGAAGAACCCTGAAATGATTGGTTACCTTGGTTTTGATAACTATTATGGTTACCTTTTTTTATCAAATCTGTTTTGAGGTCCCTGAAATCTGTGTGAATAATTGGGATTGTATGGTGTTGCTGAAGCAACTGGCATACTCTCCTTAATCTTAGTGTTGCCAAAAGTCACGTCGGGGTGTGCAGTGACATATTGGGAACAATATTCTTCCATTTCCTTTAGAGATTTGGGTTTACGCTCATGTATAAATTCAAGGAATGGTTTGTTAACACATGACATAATCTTATCTCTGAGCAACAAATCCATAAGTCCTTCATACGTTTTTTTCTGTTTGGAAAGCTCAATCCAACGATCAACTGTGAGACGTGCCTTTGCAATGAATTCTGAGAATTCTACACCTGTCTCAGGCACCATCGTCTTAAACAAAAGGCGATAGCCTTCCTCACTTAGCTGGTATTTTTTTATCAAAGCCGCCCTAATGACATCATAATTATCCTTATCTGCTTCTCCTACAAGGCATAACCTAGTCAGAGATTCACCTTTCAAGTTTTCTGCTAATTGGTTAGCATATTGTGATTTATCCACATTATGAGTACGACAAGAACGTTCAAATCTATCCAGCCAGAATGTAATATCGTCACTGGACTGATTGAACGGTGGAACCTTAACCTTGTAAGTAGAAGGTTTACCATTACCACTAGATGCCTGATTAACATTACTCATACTTGTCAATCTTAATTTCTCTAACTCAAATTCATGTTCTCTTATTGCTTTTTTTTCTTCAGCTTCTCTGTCTAGTCTTTTTTGTTCTGCAGCAGCTTCACTGTCTAATCTTTTTTGTTCTGCAGCAGCTTCATCTTTTCTTTTTTCTTTTTCCATTTCCATCTGGAATCTTTTTTCCTCAGTCTGTATCTGCAATTTCTTTAGTTCAGCAGCAGCAGTAGCTTCTAATTTTTTTCACTTCAGCTTCTCTTTGCAATTTTTTTTCTTCAGCTAGAGCTTTTCTTTCCTCTGCAGCAGCAGTTTTTCTTTCTTCTGCAGCTAATGATTTGTCATATTGAGCAATTGCAAATTGTTCTAATTCCATACCAGTCTTATCAAGGGATTTCCCTTGTACAATGAAGTATTCTAATGTAGACATGATGTCTAACAATAATACTAATCACTTGAAACAATAATAATACCACAAGTTCTTAATGACTTGATTAATCAGCACACTATCCCAATATCTGTGGGTCACAAGCCTTAATAAGGTCTTGTATAACAGTAATAATAATCAAGTACTGGTTTATACCATAATCCAAGTGCAGTGCACAAGCAATAGTGTCTTATGAAATATACCTATATAAAACATATGTCAACCAACAGAATACATAAAGTACAAATAAGACTGACAATACGAAAACGTTTGCAGAAATCAAATAAATCAAATAGGGAAATCAATGAAAGTAATCACTGAATCTGCAAGGAATAACAACACAAATGACGTCACAGTATATGAATTAAATTGTGAATAGAACTGAAAGATAGAAAAGGGTAGACCAACAAATTACAAACAAATCAAAACAAAACTAAAGAACAAAGAAATATTACAAAAATAACAATAATTACAGTCTTCACAGCTAACACAAATAGCAACTAGTTGTTGCAAGCAAATTTCCAATTAAGGAAATTGCACCTAAAGAAAACGCCCACAACGGACCCTCTATCACGTGGGATATTCTGTTGTGAGGACACCGCCCAACCTAAACACAACCCGCTGACATATAAACTAATATACTATACAAACAAATAACATGTAAACATAAATATATAACTTATGTGTATGATAGTATGTGTTGCAAAATAGGCTCAGTTTTACAGTAATGGCAAAGTTATTCTTATGAAAATAAATAAACTGCCACTTTATTGAATTACAAATTCTGGCCTTAAATATTAAAGTTCAACACAATAGCAGAACATAAGAAGATCCATCGATGAAAGTAAGGCTTCTTAGTTCAATAATACTGTCTTCCTGTTAATATTGACAAGAATTGATCCAACTGTTCTGTGAAACTCTGTAATGTCTAATGTAAAAATGTCAACAACGCTGACCTACATACTGCATTCACTTGACAGGTCACGTGACGAAGTGTTGACAAAGAGCAAACTAATACTGCAAGTGTGTCGTATCAGCCACAGGAAACGGTCTGGTATTGGTAGTCTGTTGACTTCTCAACTTCCGCGAGGTCAAACCCAGAAAGCTGGTCCACCACTTGATAACTCTATGGAGTTGTTTGCTCCACTGTAGTGTACACAAACCAGTGCTACAATCCCAGCAATCAGTGGTGTTAATGATGGGTGTGTGCTGGAAGACAAAGGTCAGCAACGACTGTGTACCTTTGCTACAGTTTAATTGGACGTACACACTCGACAGCACGGATAGTGACAAATCACAGGTTGGCATAATACATCATGGTACAGTGGATAAATGGTCTTGCAATGATACATGGGCACTCATGTAGAATAATAGCATAATGGACTGTCAGTCGACAAGTACTCAGTATTGCCCATATATATATATATATATATATATATATATATACATATATATATATATTTATATATTTATATATATATATATATATATATATATATATATATATATATATCATCTGAGTTTACTGACAAAGCACGTCAGATTATAAACAACATTCAAGATGGCTTCTAGACCTAACCTCGTCTAGCGAAGATTCCTTTAAATAATGTTCAGCACATATTTTTTCATATAATCATATTGAACCGCTAGTAATGGGTTCTCATGTGTAGCAGTGATCTCTGGACTCATCAAGCGATAATACGGGGCATCCCTTTCTCTTCCTGATAGTCCTTAAATATGTGAATACAAGATGGCTTCTCTCGTGAGCTGTAACTCACGTTTGGATACAACTAGGAATCTGTATCAAAGTTAATCATACATTAAATGTTCTCATTACTTTGTAGATTCTATCATGAGACAATTGACTTCACTTTACAATATGGTGCTGCTATGAATGAATGTCATCTTCATATAGTTAAATCTTCCCTTATTGAAAAACGATGGCCTCGTAAGAGTTCATAAGAAGTGCGTTTGTTTTACCTTGGTATCAGAAATATGATTCTGCCATTCCTTGGCAATAAGAATAAACACTGGGGTAAAGCATACAGGATAGGTCTAAACGTCTATCACTTTCCCCAACAATCTTGAGATCACTTTTCCCGGCGACAAGCCGATACAGAAAAACACAGCCCCATCATCAGGGCGAAGCCAAATCACACCTCTCTAGCGACACATCCGCCGAACAGCCCTTTGACCTTTCTAGCGACCAAAAGACCATATAGTTCGACTTAGACATGCAAAGATATTCAGATATAAGACAGACTCGTCCTACCCAGACAAACAATACACATAAATTCAGGCCATAGATACACTGAAGCAAGAACAACCTATTTCTACCCAAACAAAGAATAAATCGCAGTAAAACTGGATTCATCCGCGGAGTTTGAACGAAAGTGTGAGTAAGGGACTCATACACAACAAGTGACTTCACATTCAACAATAACAAATATAGAGATAGATAGAGAATTCTGATCCGCTAATAGTTTTTCTATGTTTATTAAAGTGTAAATATTTTAAAACAAATATTATGCCTGTTTGATGCCAGGGAAGCCAAATACATTCACAATCACTAACTTAAAGAAAACCAAACAACAAAATAAAAAACCTTAAACCGATTCTGGTCTACAAATCCAAAATGGCAGCCTAAGTTGAATAAAAACAAATTAGGAAATCCACAGGAGGTACCTGGAACAACACAAACACAAACTACTAATCTATGACCTGTTACCAGTCCCCAGTCTCTATGGCGAGACGACCGTGATCAAGGCTACAGAGAAAAAAACCCGAACAAAACAAAGCCCAAAGAAACAATGCCGAGAGGTAAACACTCTCTCTTATAAGCACAACCAAGCACTCCCTCGATAATTCATTAACTCCAACCCCGTCTCTGCGTCCCTGAGTCTGTATTTTCCCTTTCTGTCAGTGACGCGTTATTCCTCTACACTTGGAAACTATCCTCTTCCCTTTCTCTCTTCCGACGAGGTGTGGAAATCAATTTAATCCAAGGATGACGGACGTCAGTGGGGAATACATCCACGAGTGACTCAAATATAAATAAACCCTGATATCCAGCTAGTTGAGCAAGTCCAAACTCAGGTTTTGTGTAGGCAATGCGCCCTACTATAACCGAGAAACGCTGGCTAGTCAGGATGTGACTGCGCGTGGAGTGAACAAGGCCAAAGCTACCTACAAATGAGGTTAGGATTGGCGCACTATTCTGAAGTTTGGTGAGCTTGAGCGTTGGCTGTCTCTGAAATCTTTGTACTGCAAGAAATAGTTTAGGTTACAAAAAAAGCAAACTGGACCCAAATCGGGAATCCAATCGGGACTGTTAAATTCCAAACAGGGAAGATAATTCAAGCTGGGACTTATTGTCTCCCAGTTTTCCTTTGGTAGTGTATGGAAGCTTCACTGAAAATACAAATACATACAAACGCTATACGCATATGTCCTTACATACTGGTTCAATATATAGTTACAAAAGTTTATAGTACATCAGGCACTGTTTACAGTAACCAACAATGAACGTTCCCCCTACACATTAGCTTGGGAATTCTCGCCGATCAGCGCTGGCTGACCCGGTCACAAAACTATTTCCCCTTTCCTGTTATCGGCCAGTGACGGTATTTCCTCCCCTGCTTTGCAGTAGTGGTCCAACAGTGGCCAAAACTCAAGAGTATCTATTATGGGCTTCAAAGGTATCTACCTTCACACAAGGTTACTCTTGGCAGAGATGTAGATAGAAGGGTGATGACACTTCAATTACAAAGGGAGTCTTCACAAGATATTCAGAATAAGCTAGAACTATACTGCTTTGGCTGAGTATG
Organism: Oreohelix idahoensis; assembly: GCA_024509875.1. Taxonomy (NCBI): domain Eukaryota; kingdom Metazoa; phylum Mollusca; class Gastropoda; order Stylommatophora; family Oreohelicidae; genus Oreohelix; species Oreohelix idahoensis. Next base: position 58,776 of record JAMPIV010016875.1, read on the forward strand.
TTAACACTGTAATTCTGCCGACGCTTTTGTGAAGGATTTAAGCACTTATTACTTTCAGCTCGTTTAAGCCCCGATCCCTGATTTACTCAGTGGAATTCTATTATTCTAGTATAGCCCTGTTTAGAGTGTGTGTAGTAATTTGACTGAGACAAACATGCAGTAACTTTAAAAATGATTAAATCGTTAAATTTGTAACATTACAAAAAAAAAAATTAATAATCACTTTAGGTTTTAACAGTTGGAAATAATTTGAGTAGTTATGGATCAAGCAAAGTTATCATCACAGTCTTTATGGAATGTGAGATATTACAAGAGGTTCAAGTGGCAGCATATATTTGAACTTAGCTGCCAATGAAAGTTCTGCTCCTTCACTCTGCTCAAGCTCGTCCCTGATCAAGGTTGTCGGAGGTAGCTCGTTTCCCAACAATGTCAAGGAGAGTCTACCACGTGGGTCCTTCGTCTTAAAGCTTAGGCCACTGTTCCCTTCTTGTTCCAGAGATAGTACGTTCTTCTGGTACCACCAATAACTATGGTTAAAATAATAGAACGAAACGCTCTTCTGGGTATGGCGTTTTCCACCCTATAGTTATGGGTTCCTATCTTCCCATACCACCATCCCAATTAATCAGACTTTACCCTCGATGAGAATTAAATTTAATCCCTCGGGATAAAACTTTCTTTACATTTAAATAGAATAGCTTTAGCTTTACATGACATTTAAATGAAAAGGTTAATAATAGAGATAGAGTCTGTTTACATATACATCTCCACTGAAAAGTGTTCACAATATAAATTGAATATGCTTTCATTTATGTTTTACACTGATTGAAAAGTTTGAAACTTCCATTACTTTAAAATGAATATTTTCACACAGACATTTACACTGGTTTAAAGCTTGAAAACTTACATTAATTTTAAAGTGACTATGTTTAAAGGGACATTTACACAGCTTTGAAAATGTAAGTATTATACTTAGAATGTGCATCATTTCTTTCATCTCTCCCTCTCTGCTCCATAGGGAACCTGGAATTACTTCATGCACCCAAAGCGAGTTTCACATATTATATATAATATTCACAATATATTCCCTGCCTTCCCACGCCTTCGTTTGTTATGAGCTATTAAAAAACTCCAAACAGGCGGGTTATGGGGTAATTTCAAAATAATCCGACATCGGATAATTTTGAACGTAAGGCAGAGGTCAACTCTTCTATATATGGTAATAAGGTGTCCGATGCCCTTGTGTACAACCTTACAGACAGATCGACAAACTCATACAACAGCGTGTTCAAAATGTAACCATCATTACTTTATCAGAAAGTACTCTTTATCATAACAAGTAGGACAGGAAACGCTTATGTCATAAGTTTCCGCCGCGTACACGAGATCTTGTGCTAATCTTAGTCAAGCTGTGCTACTCCCTTGCGACTGCGAGTAATTATCTCAGCAAATCTGGGTAGCGTCAAGCAAATGTGATTATTATCACCTACAGGAAGTGTCAAGCATGTCGATACTCAAATATCTGCTACTTAGCAGAAAAATAACGAAGAAAGAAAGAAAAGTGCGATAATTAAGAGCACAAAATAAAAATCAGTACCACAAATGTACCGATACTGCCGGAGTGAAACAAAGATCGATAAGGGCCGCCCCGTTTTGTCACACGGCCAGTCGCTACCAGTGACTGTGCAGACCAGACTTACGCACACAGGGATTACGTAAATATGTCTAAGGCTTGAATGTAAACAAACCCGGTACCCTGTTGAGCTTGACCCAACCAGGCCTGCGTGAAAATTTATGCTTGCAAGGCGTCTTTTACAAAATTAATAACAACACCGCAAGGCCCATATCGGGTTACAACCACTCGGCTGATACACACTAACCAACAACAATATTTACATATATGTCATATAACAATAGTCCTTATACAGGTACTCATGGGTAATCCTCTGTGTTGTTTGTACAGTATAGTCTTAGGAGTCAACAATATAGTACAGTTGTTTACAACACTAGGAAAATTCTTTACAGGAACTCGTAGCAGCACTTTAAGTTGGGTTTACCGTTGTTTAGGAAAAATTGACATAAAAAACCACCCACTTTCCTTCGAACAAAAAGATGATGATGATAGGAAACTCTTTACAGAGCGATACAACAGGAAGCAATCTGATCATCAGAAGAAGTCCCCCCGTCCGACAAGTGTTTCGGCCCTATATACTCCTTTACACTCTAAGGGGGGCGGGCCCACTTGGGTCATGACTCCCAAGCGTCTCAGCTTCCTGTTGTCTTGCATCGAAAATGAACCCATTTCACTTATGGTAGCAACTTTAAATTCCACAACTCCGCCAGCCGTGGAGGCAATTGTGAAAGTAACAAGGAGAAGACAAATTATTCCGTTCGTTCCGTCGCACACACTGAGACACCAGCGCGAAGTCAACGAGTCGCCACTGCGCGTTCCCCACTGGACTTTTGAAACTGACACCCCTTATAGTATACACCGCTTGTCGCCCCTGAGTCGCAGCCCGTTCACTAGTCCACCACAAACCTCAGCGTATTGTGGACTTAGAAAAATTCCTGGTGTTTTCTGTACCGCAGCGTTTAATGTTACGATCTCCATTCCCCATTGCGGTTGTTCCACAGCCAGCCTGATGCCTTTTCTGCAGTTTCACTAAGCCTCTTCAGGGCCCTTGTTCTCGACTGTCCCCTCAGCCCCAACAGTTTCAATAGATCATACACTGATGCAGCCACAAGCCCTCTTGCGCCCACTTCAACAGCCATGACCCTTGCAGTGAACCCATCGTGTCTCAGATCCGCGGCCAGATCACTATACTTGGCCGCTTTGAATGAATGTTGCTCATCTAATCTGGATTCAAATGGCACTGTCAGTTCAATCAGTATGACCTGAAGCGTTGCTGCAGAATGAAGCACTATATCCGGCCGTCTCCGCGATTTTCTGATACTCTCTGGATATGCCCCTCGTCCAGGTAGGTCTACCGCCATCTCCCAATCATTTGCACAATCAAGAAGAGATGGTAAACTGCTACCAGGTTTATTCGGTTTGGGGTGTGCTGACTTTCCTGCCCTCAGAAAGTATGTGTTTGCGGTGTCTGGCCGGACTTTGCTATTCGCCTTCATTCTTGCCAGATCTATTGTCGCAGCAAGCTCATTTAGCACTTTGTTATGGCGCCAAGTGTATCGCCCTTGCCCTAATGACACCTTACACGCTGAGAGCACGTGTTCAAGTGTCTGCCTCCCCTGGCACAGGGAGCACTGCTCATCATCCGACTTTCCCCATTTCACAAGGTTGGTGGCCGACGGCAGCAGGTCATACAGTGATCTGACAACGAAGCTGAGCCTAAGAGATGCCATATATCATTCCATGTCAAGGACCTCTGCAGGGCTCCTTCCCATGTAGTCCATTGGCCTTGTTGGACCTGCTGCACTGCTTTTTGCAACCTCTTATCATTCTCAGCTTCTCGTATCTCCTGAACTACCATGTCTCTGCGCTCCCTGCTTGATGCCTTGGACCACCAGCGGATGTCTCCATGACCAAATCCCCGTCTATTCGTTTGTGTGTATCCGATTACCTCCCTCAGTTTGAGTGACTCTTGGGCAGCATCAACAGCTTCTTCCACTTTCCACTTCCTTTCCGTTTTCAGTGTGGGCTGAATGGACTTAACCACGTCATCAGCTGACTCGCGTAGCATCATTGCAAGCCTTGCCTTTCCAACTTTGTACTCTTCAACAACTGACTTGAAAGGAAGCAGAAGTTTTGACTTTTTGCAGTACAGTGCTACATCTGACAGACCTGGTGGTACTCCTAGCCATTTTTATATGAACTTGTTGACCTTCTTCTCTATGGCTTCCATTGTACTTGTGCTTATTTCATATATAAGCAGTGGCCACAGCAACTTTGGTATCAACATGAACTGGAGGCACCACAGTTTGAACTTCCCCAGGAGTCTCCTTTGGTCTATGATCTGTAGCCCTCTGTCTGCCATTTCTATTGTCTGTTGCACTGCCTTTGAGTCTTTTAATGAGGCATCGTACACCCTGCCAAGACTTTTAACAGGTTCCTCAATGACAGTAGGGATTCTTTGGTTGGAAACCGTGAATATGACCTCTGCTATCTTCCCTTTCCTGACTGATAGGCTTCTCGACTTCTTGGGTTTGAAGCTCATTCTGCACCAGCTGACTAGTTCATCCAGGCGTGCTAACATCCTCCGGGCCTGATGTTCATCTGATGTCAGAATTGTTGTGTCATCCATGAATGCTTTGAGCGGTGGCATGAGACACATTCCACCGAGCTTTGGACCTATAGCCATTCCTTTAGCCGCATTGAGGATTACCTGCATAGCCATCACGAATAGTATCGAAGAGATGGTACATCCCATCGCAATTCCAACTTCAAGGCCAATCCACTTTGTTGTGTACTCTCTGGTTGAAAATCTGACAGCAAACCCTGCGAAATACAGCTTCAGCATTGCTGCAATCTCTTGTGGAACATGATACATTTCTAGGGCCTGCCACAACATCTGGTGTGGAACGGATCCATACGCATTCGCTACATCCAACCAGATTACATGGAGGTTTGTTCTGTCAGACTTTGCCTTTTGGATTGCTTCCCATATCATTGTGGCATGCTCTAGACATTCTGGTGTACCTGGGATACCTCCTTTCTGAATGGTAGTGTCAATGTACCCATTTGCCAGGAGGTATGTAGTGAGTCTTTTCGCCATCACTGAGAAGAATATCTTCCCTTCCACATTGAGTAGTGAGATTGGCCTGAACTGACTGATGTCTGTGGAATTTTGCTCCTTCGGGATGTAGACTCCGTTCGCCTTTCTCCATTCCTTGCTTACAAGCTGGGTTTTCCACGCACTCTTCAGTAAACGAAGCAGTCGTTTGAGCACCTCAGGGCATCTCTTATACACCACATATGGAACACCATTAGGACCTGGAGCTGACTTGCATCGAGCTTTCTGGACAATGCTTTCTACCTCTTGCACCGTTGGGGGCTTGGTGTTAAATTCAGCTCCTGGCTTACTCGGCCATTTAAGGCCTGCCATGCTGCTGAGCGGCTCATCTTTGCGACCATCTGAATATGTCATTCCAAGGTGTTCTTCCAGGTCTTCTTTCCTGATGTTTAGCGTACCCGACCGTGGCTGCTCAAACAGTTCTTTGGCAAACTTGAAGGGCTCCCTGAAGAATCTTTCCCTATCCATTCGAGTCTTCCTTTTCTTCCTGCACAACCTTTCTGCTCTACAAAGGGCATTATGTTGGCCTTTCAGGTGCTCCCAAACCTGTCGTAACCCTTCCTTCTCTGCGGCAACTGCGTTTTTGAACAGTTTTCGGGCATGCTTCTTCTGTTTTCTGATTTCTTCTATTTTAATTTGTCTTCTGCTTTTTCGTGGTGGGTTACTTTCCCTTGCCTCCCTCACTCCGAACACTTTTCGACAGTGCAGATATATTATGTCGCCGAAGATTTCCAGCTTCTTCTCCAAAGTTATCTGCTTCATGTTGTTATCCAACTCTTTTGCCAAGGCTTCGTCCAGCTGTTTCCAAAGCCCTTTTGCACTGGCGGGTGGAAACTTGATTGCATCTCTCTTCCCGTCCAAGAAGTGTGTGAGATCATCATCAGGCAGATCAACTTGAATGTACTCAGCACTGTGGATTGACTCCTGGCTGCTTTCTTCTAACGTCTTATCCGTCGAGACAGAGCGCTGTTGATCTCCCCCTGATGACCTCCCACACCCCTTTTTCGTTCTGTGGACCCTCATTCCTCTCTGAGTAGAGAATTCCCTACCACAGGCACATGGAAACTCCAGCCGTTGTTCAGAGCTCGAAGTCCGTGTAACGGGTCTGGTCGATTCCAATGAGGCGCCTGTGGATTCATCATTCTCCCCCCCCCCCCCCCTTTCGGTGAATCCTGGGGGCATCTATCGTTTTGGGGTTCTATAGCAATTGAATACAGCTTACGGGGTGCTAACCCGGTCAGCCGGTTTCTAGTCTTTCCCAGTGTCATTTGTCTTTCCAGAAGTCAATCGGTCTTTTCCCGATTGTCACTGGTTTGACCATGTAACTATGATAGGAAACTCTTTACAGAGCGATACAACAGGAAGCAATCTGATCATCAGAAGAAGTCCCCCCGTCCGACAAGTGTTTCGGCCCTATATACTCTTTTACACTCTAAGGGGGGCGGGCCCACTTGGGTCATGACTCCCAAGCGTCTCAGCTTCCTGTTGTCTTGCATCGAAAATGAACCCATTTCACTTATGGTAGCAACTTTAAATTCCACAACTCCGCCAGCCGTGGAGGCAATTGTGAAAGTAACAAGGAGAAGACAAATTATTCCGTTCGTTCCGTCGCACACACTGAGACACCAGCGCGAAGTCAACGAGTCGCCACTGCGCGTTCCCCACTGGACTTTTGATACTGACACCCCTTATAGTATACACCGCTTGTCGCCCCTGAGTCGCAGCCCGTTCACTAGTCCACCACAAACCTCAGCGTATTGTGGACTTAGAAAAATTCCTGGTGTTTTCTGTACCGCAGCGTTTATTGTTACGATCTCCATTCCCCATTGCGGTTGTTCCACAGCCAGCCTGATGCCTTTTCTGCAGTTTCACTAGGCCTCTTCAGGGCCCTTGTTCTCGACTGTCCCCTCAGCCCCAACAGTTTCAATAGATCATACACTGATGCAGCCACAAGCCCTCTTGCGCCCACTTCAACAGCCATGACCCTTGCAGTGAACCCATCGTGTCTCAGATCCGCGGCCAGATCACTATACTTGGCCGCTTTGAACGAATGTTGCTCATCTAATCTGGATTCAAATGGCACTGTCAGTTCAATCAGTATGACCTGAAGCGTTGCTGCAGAATGAAGCACTATATCCGGCCGTCTCCGCGATTTTCTGATACTCTCTGGATATGCCCCTCGTCCAGGTAGGTCTACCGCCATCTCCCAATCATTTGCACAATCAAGAAGAGATGGTAAACTGCTACCAGGTTTATTCATGGTTCAGTGGCAGGTAACGAACTTAACAATTATTCACTTTTCCGTCACGATAAATGATAGTAAACACTTAATACTTTACGCGTTAGCCCCTGATGAAGATTATAACTAAGTTCCTAATACACCCACTATCTATTTAATTACGAGCTGTTACCGACATGTAAAGAATTCCAATAACACCCAAATGTAGCTGGTCGTCAGTACAAGTTACTGAACAGCGCCTAGTTTGCGGCCTAGATTAAGGTAAAAGGCATGAAGGTTTTGGGACTCTGAACGAAAAGTCTGTTTACAACGCTACACAAGATTACAACAGCAATTTAACTAGAAAGTTACGCGTTTACAACACTGATTTAGCCGCACCAAGTGAACTTCTTATTTCTTTATATTTAACTTTAGTTTCCAAGAAATTTTGTTTCTTTCAATTATTCAATTATTCTTTTCACAGTTACTTTTACTATTACTTATGAATGCAATGTATGCTCAGTCTTACAATAAACACACTCTTGACATTATTCTTTCAGTAAATCTGAAATTTATATCAGTCAAGTCTAGGGGAATGACAAGTTCTATAATCCCGGCGCGTGCCGCTCAACTGTGACTTATCACGCTTGTGCGACCGCGTTCAGTCCCAAGTCGAGACCCCAATTGTGACAGTATTGCCTCCCCTGCTTTGCAGTAGTGGTCCAACAGTGGCCAAAACTCAAGAGTATCTAATATGAGCCTTCAAAGGTGTCTGCCTTCGCACAAGATTACTCTTGGCAGAGATGTAGATAGAATGGTAATGACGTTTCTATCATAAAGGGATACTTCACAAGATATTCAGACAAGCAAAAACAATGCTGCTTTGGCTGAGCACGTTAATTCTAGAATCTGCCGATCACTTTTGTGAAGAATTAAGCAATGATTAATTTTAGCTCGTTAAGCTCCCACGTCTGATTTACGCAGGGGAATTCTTATTATTCTAGTGTAGCTCTGTTTAGAGTGTGTGTAGTAAATTTACTAGAACAAACAAGCAGTACATTTAAAAGGATTAAATCGAAGTTAAATTTGTAAAATTACAAATAACAAAATTTAATAATCACTCAAGTTTTAACAGTTAGAAAATAATTGTATAGTTTAGAAGAAAAGTTTCATCATTGATTGATAGTAGAGACGATGAAAAAAAATTCACTTTGGCAGCGTATATTTTGCACTTAGCTGCCAATAGTAGTTTCTGCTCCCGCTGATGGGTTCTTTTTACACTGCTCACGCTCGTCCCTGGTCAAGGTTGTAGGGTGTAGCTCGTTTCCCAGAAATGTCAAGGAGAGTCTACAAAGTTGGTCCCTCGTCTTAAAGCGTAGGCCACTGTTCCCTTCTTGTTCCAGAGATAGTACTTTCTGCTAGTACCACCAATAACTATGATAAAGAATAGAAACGAAACGACCTCTTGAGTATTGCGTTTCCCGACACATACTTATGTGTCCCCTTTCTTCTATTCTACCATCCCATTTATCTCAAGATTTACCCTCTATGAGATTTCAATTTAATCCCTCGGGATAAAACTTTCTTTTACATTGAGGTTGCCAGCCTCAATAACTAGGACATCCACTTGCGATTTTCAAATATTAATATTAACATGGTTTATATATATATATATATATATATATATATATATATATATATATATATATATATATATATATATATATATATATATATATATATATATATATATATATATGTGTGTGTGTGTGTGTGTGCGTGTGCGCGTGTGTGTGCGTGTGTGTGTTAGTTTACGTGTTAGTAATATAAAATGTAAAATGACAACTTACGCCAATCCTGGCTTACATTCTTTTTTGCTCAGATGGATAAAAGAGACTTGAATCGGCCTCTTACACGCATCTGGGATGTCGTTTCTTTAATAAGATAATTCCCTCTATGACTCCTAGTGTTTTCAGTTTCCTCAGTCCCGGTTTCCTTATTAAAATGAGAGATTTATGGGTGTCGTGAAACATTCTAAATCCACATATATAAATTTAAAGGTAAATGTAAAGCCTAACACATAAATTCAATAAAAGGGAAAGAAGAATGGTAAAGAACAGTGCTGTCACAATGACTGTACTCGAGATCCCCTTTTTCTGCTTCGTCTGCATATTCTCACGCTTTCACGTTCACTAGTAAAGCCTACTGCATCAATACACGCGTTTCAACAAAACAATAAAACGTGTACTGTATTTCTTAGAAAACCTTGAGATAGGCACACTGCGTAATGACCTAGAATAATACTAGCATTAATTTCATTTTATACACTGCGTGATGAAAGGACAGATGGACTTAGGACAGAGAGAGTGAGGGCTGAACGGAGGAACGCCGGCAACACTAACACGCGTCTCGCGATATAAAATTAATGCCACCCCAAGCGTAAGGCCTGAAGCACTAACTTTTTTTTTCAAATAGACAGTGAAAAAAAAAAACACTACCAATACGAGGGCTAGGTTTAAAAACCTGTTTAATGCTTATTAGTAAACATGACATTATACTGTTTTATGTCTGAAAGCCTGACAGTACCCAGACACCACATCGTATCGAAGTGAACGGGAGGTAGAAGAAAATGCATATTTTGAACGCAGCCACTTAGCTCCATTAAATTTATATATTTGGGTTCCTTAGGACTTGCTGACAAAGAATATGTTAAGTGTTACGCAAATAGTCTAGGAATTATCAAATTATAGCCAAAAGAAAATAGTGAGGATGTCGGACAGCACCAAATCATAATCGCACAGTGGCATGTTTTGAAACCACCATTTTACGGGAAATAGGCCAACAAGTTAAATCCGATTTGATTGGCGGGAATGATATGTAAGGCTAAACATGATTAGTCGGACTGCAAATACTAATTTTGGTTGTTAGGGGAAACGTAGGAAGGTAAATTTTTTCAAAAGCTTTGTAAACATGGCCCTATTGGCTAGACCCGTTAATACAGTCAATTAGGAGCGTCTGTTCAGTGCCATATTTTAAAATAAACTTACTAAGAAACAGTGCGTTGAGAACCAGCTCATATTTTTTCTAAATAAAAGCCTGGGACAGAGGCAGATCGGAATTTGTGCCATAATTCATCGCCAGTCAACGTATTTGTTTATTATTTCCATGAATTGTGGTAAGATTGACATATTTAATATCTTTTTGATGAAAATTGAATGTGAATTGATAATTTATGTCTGTATATGTGTGTGGTTCAGTAGCAAACATGAGGCAAAGCCTAGATATTGCTCCAACCTGAACAAAACTTGTCGGAGAGAAGTATATCTGCATGGGATCGCCAAATAGTACTGACACCTATCTTATCGACTAGAAGGAAATAATGCTGGAATTGCAGAGGCGTAGTAACCATTAGGGAGAAGAATACTGGTGTAAATTGTTTCAGATGAAGCTAGCAGTTGGCCTACCGCTCTAAACTCAGTGTTTGTTATGTATTGTGTTCAGTGTGGAAATAGATTGTAAATTAGTTCTGAAGTAGGAGGTACAACCTTCTTGTTTCAGGGATCGTGGTCATAACTTATTGAAGCAGCACCTGGTCTGAGTTGTGCTGAATCCAGAGGCTGATAGCATACCCCTTGGTCTAGATAGCGACCAGTGAGAGGTCTCAAGAACACAGTGAAGCAATCGAGCAGAGGAGACTGTTTCCTGCCGCCATCACAGCAGATAAGATTCTGTGGCCAGAGCAGCTCAATCCTATGTGCCCCCTCTAATATTGACAGTATATTAACAAAAGAGGGACAATAAATTGTTTCAATTGACAGGAACTGTGAACTTTTCCCAATACGATTTCCACCATAAGTAAACACTTGAAGTCATGATGACAAACCACAACCTAGCTTGAAAAGCCAGTATTACTTCATAGTACTACTTCACAAATTACACACATAGAATAATAATAAAATATGTCAATACAAAGATCATATATATAAACTGTGTACATACAACTTGTAATTACATTTGATTGTGATTCCTGGTTCACTGTGTAGTTGAATCAGGATATCTATTATTGAAAGGAATTAATACATATATTTTTAAACTTTAACACGTGACTCATTTAAGATAGTCTTATAGAGTGTTATATGTGTGTGAGTATCACAGTGGTGTAAAGTGTTGTGGAATAAATTAAATTGTTTATCTGTCTGTTGTTGTTGTGACTTACACTTAATCATTATCATAACCCTAGACATTCAACGTAGTCATCACAATATTCCAGAATAATTCTGACTGAGGTATAAATGTGGTAGCAAGTAAGGTCATCTGTAATACACCACACTTATTAGATACAGATACCTTCACAGCTGATCTCAGTCAGTACACTAAGTCCCCTATAAATATTTATATCCTCCCACATTACCACAATGGGCAGTTTTTGTAAATCCCTCAAGATTCTCCAAGAAAAGGTCCAGTCTGATAAAAGGAATTCTGAATTCTAAATCTGGCAAGGTCTGGTGTCGTCATGGCAAGCGATATTCATAATAAGTTTTCACAGTGAAATAACACTGAAACGTGTCAGGTTATATGCCTGTCCTACTCCCGCATTTGTTTGTTATGCTACTAAGTAAAAAGCCAATCGTTTTCAAACATAAAGGTCCCGTGGAGAAATTCAAAATATTTCCGACATGGGAAAATTTTGCGCGTGATGTAGAGGTCATCTCTTACATATATGGTATGAAAACATCCGATTGCCTGGCAGACGAACTCACAGATATATCTGTAAAATGTGTTTCAGATGTAAGAAATTATTACTTTATCAGAAAGTAATGTATTCGCAGACGGACAATCTCGTTATCTGTCCCGTACTCTGGCCTTCATCAGCGATTAGCAAATACGCTAGCATTTTCGTAGAGCTAATCTGTCGAGGCCAAGATTTGGTACAAAGGAATTTTACCAACTTTCCTGTCGTTAATATTATTTCTGCCGCTCCTTGCAAAGCTTAGCGAAGGGACGGGAAACAAACAGCCGTAATAACGTATCCCTGCGAGGAGTGTAAAAAGGAAAATACATAACATCTGCTACACATAGCAGAGAAAGAAAGAAAGAAAGTGCGACAATTGAAAGCACACAATAAAAATCAGAACAAAATTGTAACTGATACTGTCGTAGTGAAACAGAGATCGAGAGGGGTTGCCCCATTCTGTCACAGCCCCCGGAAACTTGGTTTCCCGTGTTTCCTGGATGAAAGCAATACTAAAGCTGGACCGACACTCTGGCGTAGAGTTTCAAGCCATGCACGGTCACATGAAAGGCAATGGCTTTCCCCGGGGTTAAAGACCCGAGAACTGCCGCTCTCTACCAGAAAGAGCTTGCAGTGACCAAGCTCGGTGCCAAAGAACTCTAGGAATGTCGCCGCCACCAGCAACAAGAGTCCTAGAACGCATTACAGATTACGCGGACCTGCATACAGAAGACATGAAAATACTTAACATACTTACCTGCTTACCCACGCTAGAGAACTGGGAGTTAACCTGTCCAATTTTATAGTGACAGGCTAGTTTCCCCAATCTACAGCTGTCAAGAGACTAAAATAATAAGAAATGGGAGGGACTAAAAGACCAGGGCGGTCTTAACCGACAGAGTGCCAGAATTTTCTTAGCCAAGCGTTACACATATAGATACGGTTATTCTTGTTACATGTGAACCTAGATCTTTCATACATAGATGGTCATTCTTGTTACATGTGAACCTAGGTCTTTCATACATTGATGGTCAGTCTTGTACATGTGGACCTAGGTCTTTCATACATTGATGGTCAGTCTTGTTACATGTGAACCTTGGTCTTTTATACATATATGGTCATTCTCGTTACATGTGAACCTTCGTTTTTCATACATGCACGGTCATTCTTGTTACATGTTAACCTTGGTCTTTCATACATGCATGGTCATTCTTGTTGCTTGTCAACCAAGGTCTTTGATACATACATGATCATTCTTGTTACATGGGAACCTAGGTCTTTCAGACATATACGGTCATTCTTGTTACATGTGAACTTAAGGCTTTCATATATATACGGCCATTCTTGTTACATGTGAACCTAGGTCTTTTATACATATAGGGTCTTTCTTGTTGCATGTTAATCTAGGTCTTTCATATATATAGGCCATTCTTGTTGCATGTGAATCTTGTTTTTTCATACGTGTACTGCCATTATTGTTACATGAGAACCTTGGTCTTTCATATGTGCACGGCCATTCTTGTTACATGTGAACGTTGGTCTTTCATACATATACGGTCGTTCTTGTTATATGTGAACTCCTTGGTCTTTCATACATGCACAGCCATTCTTGTTACATGTGAACCTAGATATTTCATACATATACGATCATTCTTGTTACATGTGACCCTTGGTTCTTCGGACATGCAAGCAATACCTATGTCTTTCATACATACACAGTGATTTTAGTTACATGTGAACCTAGGTCTTTCATACATGGGCTGTTATTCGTGTTACATGTGAACCTAGGTCTTTCATACATAGATGGTCATTCCTGTTACATGTGAACCTTGGTCTTTTATACATTGTCGTGAAACATTCTAAATCCACATATATAAATTAAAAGGTAAATGTAAAGCCTAACACATAAAGTCAATAAAAGGAAAGAGATATGGTTAAAGACCCGTGCTTTCCAATAGCGTACGCCTGTGTTAATAGAACGTCATGCTAGTTGAACAATAAAAACCCCTTTTTTATGCTTCGTCTGCATATTCTCACGCTTTCACGTTGATAGTAAAGCCTACTGCATCAATACACGCTTTCTACAATAAAACATGTACTGTATTTCTAAGAAAACCTTGAGATACGCAGGCTGATTAATGACCTAGATTAATACTAGCATTAATTTTATTTTATACCCTACGTTAACATAAACGAAAGGACAGATGAACTTAGAATAGAGAGAGAGAGGGCTGATCGGAGGAATGCCGGCAACACTAACACGCGTCTCGCGATATACAATTAATGCCACCCTTCTCGCGCGAAAGGCATGAAGCACTAACTTTTTTTCAAATGGACAGTGCACTAACTTTTTTTCTGTAAAATGCTTATAAGGAAACATGATTTTGGGTTCCTTAGGACTTGCTGACAAAGAATATGTTAAGTGTTACGCAAATAGTCTAGGAATTAACAAATTATAGCCAAAAGAAAATAGCGAGGATGTCGGACAGCACCAAATCATAATCGCACAGTGGCAGGTTTTGAAACCACCATTTTACGGGAAATAGGCCACCATGTTAAATCCTATTTGATTGGATAGAAGTACATGTAAGGTGAAACACGATTAGTCGGACTACAAATACTAATTTTTTGTTGTTAGGGGAAACAGTAGTAGGGGTACTTTTTTTTAAAAGCTGTGTAAACATGGCCCGATTGGTTAGACCCGCCAATATAGTCAATTAGGAGCGTCAGTTCAGTGCCACATTTTGAAATAAACTTACTAAGAAACAGTGCGTTGCGATCCAGCGCATATTTTTTCTAAATAAAAGCCTGGGACGGCGGCAGATTGAAATTGTGCCATATTCATCGCCAGTCAACGTATTTGTGTATTATTTCCATGAATTGTGGTAAGCTTGACATATTTGATATCTTTTTAATGAAAATTGAATGTGAATTGATAATTTATGTCTGTATATGTGTGTGGGTTCAGTAGCAAACATGAGGCAAAGCCTAGATATTGCTCCAACCTGAACAAAACTTGTCGGAGAGAAGTATATCTGCATGGGATCGCCAAATAGTACACTGACACCTATCTTATTGACTAGAAGGAAATAATGCTGGAATTGCAGAGGCGTAGTAACCATTAAGGAGAAAAATACTGGTGTAAATTGTTTCAGATGAAGCTAGCAGTTGGCCTACCGCTCTGAACTCAGTGTTTGTTATGTATTGTGCTCAGTGTGGAAATAGAGTATAAATTAGTTCTAAGGTAGGAGGTACAACCTTCTTTTTTCAGGGACCGTGGTCCTAAATTATTGAAGCAGCACCTGGTCTGAGTTTTGCTGAATCCAGAGGCTGACAGCATACTCCTTGGTCCAGTTAGCGACCAGGGAGGTGTCTCAAGAATACAGTGAAGCCATCGAGCAGAGGAGACCTTTTCCTGTCGCCATCACGAAAGATAAGCTTCTGTGGCCAGAGCAGCTCAACATTATGTGCCCCCTCTAAAATTTACATTATATTAAACACAGAGGGACAATAAATCGTTTCAAATGACAGGAACTGTGAACTTTTCCCAATACTCTACCTACCATAAGCAAACACTTGAAGTCATGATGACAAACATCAACCTAGCTTGAAAAAGCCAGTATTACCTCATAGTACTACTTCACAACTTACACACATAGGATAATAATAATAAAATATGTCAATACAAAGATCATCTCTATAAAATGTGTACATATAACTTGTGATTACATTTGATTGTGATTCCTGGTTCACTGTGTAGTTGAATCAGGATATCTATTATTGAAAGGAATTAATACATATATTTTTAAACGTTACACTTGACTCATTTAAGATAGTCTTATAGAGTGTTATATGTGTGTGAGTGTCACAGTGTAGTAAAGTGTTGTGGAATAAATTAAATTGTTTATCTGTCTGTTGTTGTTGTGACTTACCCTTCATCATTTTCATAACCCTAGACATTCAACGTAGTCATCACAATATTCCAGAATAATTCTGACTGAGGTATAAATGTGGTAGCAAGTAAGGTTATCTGTAAAACACTACACTTATTAGATACAGATACCTTCACAGCTGATCTCAGTCAGTACACTAAGTCCCTATAAATATTTATAACATCCCACTTCACCACATACATATATGGTCATTCTCGTTACATGTGAACCTTCGTCTTTCATATATGCACGGTCATTCTTGTTACATGTTAACCTTAGTCTTTCATACATGCATGGTCATTCTTGTTGCTTGTGAACCTAGATCTTTGATACATACGTGATCATTCTTGTTAAATGGGAACCTAGGTCTTTCAGACATATACGGTCATTCTGGTTACATGTGAACTTAGGGCTTTCATACATATACGGTCATTCTTGTTACATGTTAGCCTTGGTCTTTCATTCATGCACGGTCATTCTTGTTGCTTTTGAACCAATGTCTTTTATACATACTGTGACAAAACGGGGCGGCCCATATCAATTTTTGTTTCTCTCCGGAAGTATCGGTACATTTGTGTACTGATTTTTATTATTTGCTCTCAATTGTCGCACTTGTCTTTCTTTCTTTCTTAGTTATTTTTCTGCTAAGTAGCAGATATTTGGTTTTATCAAATCATTCGACACTCCCTGTAGGTTATAATAATCACATCTGCTTGGCGCTGCTCAGATTTGTTGGCTATAGGCGCGGCAGATTAACATGTACATTGGCAAGTGCTGTCGGCTTAATTACCGATAAGACATGGATGAGATTACTTTATATAAAAGTAAGATTGCTACATCTCTAACACATGGTCATATGCGGTTACCGGTGTGTTCGTAAGTTTGTACACAATGGCATCGGACATCTTATTACCATATATGGGAGAGTTAACCTCTGCCTTACGTTCAAAATTATCCGATGACGGAATATTTTGAAATTGTCCCATAAAGCGCCTGTTTGAATATGATTGGAGTTTTTTTTATAGCTCATAACAAACGAAGGCGTGGGAAGGCAGGGAATATAATCTGATCATTTTCTCAGGCTATTTCACTTTAGAAATCGCTCACCAAGACACCAGACTGCTCCAGTGAAGAATTAGAATTCAGAATTCCTTTTTAAAATACCGGACACCTTTTATTGGAGTATTTATTAGGACTTACAATTTAGCCCAGGAAATCTCTAACATTTTAAATAAGGAAACCGGGACTGAGGAAACTGAAGGACATAACATGAAGTCAGAGACGGAACGTATTAAATTAACGACACCCCAGACGCGTGTAAGAGGCCGATTCAAGTCTCTTTTATTCCTCTGAGCAAATATGTCTGTGAGCCGGGATTGGCGTAAGTTGTGATTTACATTTCATATTTTATTACTAACATGTGAACTAACATATATATATGTATATATTACCACGTGAATTTTGATATGTAAAACTCGCTTGTGGATGTCAAAGTCATTTGAGGCTGGCAACCTCAGCGTATAGAATGATTATTCATGAACCACCACTGCACGGGCTGGTGATTGCTTTATTTATAGTTTCGTAACAAGAACTAAAAGCATAAAGCAGTTCCAGGTTCCCTATGGAGCAGGGAAGGTATGATAGAATTACTGTGATTTATATTTCAACAAGCCCCATTTCATTCTTCTATTTGAGTTTGCCCCAGTCTTCTTCTCTTTGTAACTATATGAGTGGCACAAAGTTCTTCTCTCTGTAAATATATCGAGTTTAGTCTTGTTCTGTAGGTAATAATTGCGTTTATAATAGGGATTACCGTGGAGGTTATATTAGATTTGCACCAGTTCTTTTCGCTAAATTAATCGCGATCACGTAGTCCCATTTTCTTTGTGTAAATAATCGCGGTCAGTTTATTGTATTAGGCGCTTGTATTAATTGGGGTGGGTGATAAACCTCTTCCCATGTGCAGAAGAACGGGAGCTTGGACGAATCAAAAGTTAAATTTGCTCACGTGGGCAGCATAACATGACTTACCATGCATTGGAATGCGCGCGATCGGAATAAACAGAACTCGTGAGTATGCTTTAAAATCTATTGGCGGAGGTCACCGTTGTTAACGTTTCCAGTGATTCCATTGGTTTAAGAATAACGCTAAACTATGACGTAGGGGCATAGGTCAGCGTGGGGGTTTTAATTATATATACTCGCGCATTTTCATTAGTGGCTCTCTTTGTTTGAAACACTTCATGCCGTGAAAGTCTACGCCTGTATTCTATATATATAGTTCGTCTGCTCTACGGAGAAATTCGACTAGGGTAAGCCATAACTTATAATTGGTTTTAAATAAGATCTCAGCCGGGTAACGAAAAGTTTCCTCGGGAAGTTTTAATTTAATTTCTTAAACAAACGTGCCATCAATTACTATCTTAGAGATAAACTGGAAATGTAAGGGTGTATAAATTCTTTCTATGATAATCGCCGTATCTAGGAGAGGGTAAAGATTTTGAGATATTAAGTGTGTGCTCTGTAATATTTAACAGAAGGTCTGTGGAATATCCCACAAATTTGATTTATGATAATTTACAGATATACGGGAGCAGATTTGTGACATTTTAAGCACGTGTATACTGTTAATAAATGAAGTATTAATTCGGGACAATATTCAGTTGGATGAGGAGGAGTGAAGTTAACATTATTGAGAATACAAGAACGCGTGTATTTAACTACGGGGGTTAAATTGATAACCTTGATTGTTTAAAATTTTTGGCAGTATGAATATACTAGCGTAAATTTTATACGTTATTTATTGTGCATTTTTATTACTGTGTAGTCAGATTACAAAGAGATGAAATTTATATTTCCAATAAGGGAATGATTTTATTCCATAAAGATGTAATTAATATTACGGAGATGACTTTAAGTAGTACTAGATTTAATTTTGTATTGATCAATGAACACCAAGGGTCAGTGATAACGTAGCCCTAAGTTTTTCAGACAGGATGGGTTCTTCAAGTTTGAAATGTTGTGACACGTGGCTAGTCATGCAGACCAAAAGATCTGGGTCAGCCTGCCTGGGAGTTATTAATAAGACCAATGTTTACTTTGTAAAACGGGATAGATAGATCAGAGGGGAGATTGCATGGGAGGCTGACCCTTTTGGGGCATAAATAATTATGTATTGCTGGTGCGGGAATAGAAAGGGGAGAGGTAGTTATTTTAGGGGAGTTAAGTGTTTGAGATGTGTAACTTCTGACGTGTTATATAGCTGTTGTTGTTGTTTGTTCCACAGCGGGTTTTCACGGCGAATTGGGAGGGTGTAACCGGCCTTCCAATTTACAACTGAAAGTTGTTGTCTCAGGAGCCTAGTGCTCGAGCTATCGGCAGAGGTGAAGAGCACTGGTGACGAGGTGGTTATTGGTGCCAAGTACGGCTGTCACAGAAAAAAAGAAGCATCATTTAGCAAACGGATTTCTTAAAAAATCCTGAACTCTAAGCTCATCTACCCACACCGAAACAAAGGCACGTGGCCTGGTGTCGTCGTTTAAAAGTCGGTCATAATAAAACTGATGGCCCTAAACCCAATGAGGGATAACCGGGCAGGTGAAATTATGTTTTCGTCAACAGTAAATCCTCAACATACTAAGTCAAGTACATAGTCATTATTGTCAGAAGGCATCAGCAGCAGTGGTCCGGGCAGGAGAGAGGGTCAAAATTCTTTTCCCGACCAAAACCGAGAATAGTGGCTTAACGGAGACGCCACCTCAGCAGAATACGGCAGTGTCAGAGTAGTCACTGAAACAGAAACAGAAGGGAGAGTGAGGTATTAGAGGCAGATAGAAAGTGTGTTAGGACAGCCTCTGGGTTAGCAAATGAAAAAGGTCATTTAGTGGATCAGTGCTTGTGAAGCAGTGGTTAACATTGTAGGACACCAGTTAATGAAATTATAGAGTGTAGACCCTTAGTACGTCTGCAGCCAGACTGTGGTGTTATAGTTAATAGTTATATTATAGTAGGGAGTGGAGGCTAAAGTGAAGCCCCCACACATGTGTTGTAGTTAAACCATTAATCATTTTATTGTTCCCCAGCAGGGTGAAAGAAGGAGTGACAGTGGTCGTATATTTTGCTTGTGTGTATCAATTTAATTGGTTTTCTTGTTTTCAGGTCTGTGCAACAGTGCATGTATTTATTTTTCCTGTGTGATTTGAGTTTTTTTTTTTAGTTGTTTTAATAAAACTATATAAATGTTCACTGGATCAGTCTTTCTAATATATAGCTAACTATACCGTGCATATATAATTGTCTGTATAGTGTGTCTGTGGTCTTAGTACACCCTTATCTCCTTTTGTAAAGGTAGCCAGAGGGAGGTGAGTCTAAAGCAATTCTTGAAGTCCCGAGTGGCGAGGGAGAGTCAATCTCGGTTCTCATCCCTCGAAGCCAATAGGCCCATCTGTCCACATTCATTATCATTTCTCATCTAAATCTATCTTCTCAGTCTCTCTCATACTAGGGTCTTTGTCTATACACTGGACACACTCTAAACTTAAATGCACTTCGTGACAGAAGGAAAGATGAAAGAAATGATGTATATTCTAAGTATAATACTTACAACTTCAAAGCAGTGTAAATGTCCATATGAACATACTCACTTTAAAATTAATGTAAGTTTTCAAGCTTTAAACCAGTGTAAATGTCTATGTAAAAATATTCATTTTAAAGTAATAGAAGTTTCAAACTTTTCAATCAGTATAAAACATAAATGAAAAAATATTCAGTTTATATTGTGAACACTTTTCAATCAGTGGAGATGTATATGTAAACAAACTCTATCTGTATTATTAACATTTTCATTTAAATATGAAGTAACCATGAAAGCTATTCTATTTAAATGTAAAGGAAGTGTTATCCCGAGGGATTAAATTTAATTCTCATCGAGGGTAAAGTCTGAGTAATTGGGATGGTACTAGGCAGGATAATTATACAGAGAATTTCAAAGGCAGTAGACTACAAACTGAGGAAAGAACAAGCAGGATTTAGAAAGAACAGAAGATGTGTAGACCACATATTCACTCTCAGGAACATTATAGAGCAGTGCTCAGAATGGCAAAGACAGCTTTACATAAATTTTGTTGATTTTGAAAAGGCTTTTGACAGCATACATAGGGACAGTTTATGGAAAATACTGAGGGCTTATGGAATTCCAAGCTGCATAGTGTCAACCATAAAAAGCCTCTATGCCAACTTTACGTGTAGTGTTGGGCAGAGCAACCTAACCTTCGAGGTGAAGACAGGAGTACGACAGGGATGCCCC
Source organism: Oreohelix idahoensis (assembly GCA_024509875.1). Classification (NCBI taxonomy): domain Eukaryota; kingdom Metazoa; phylum Mollusca; class Gastropoda; order Stylommatophora; family Oreohelicidae; genus Oreohelix; species Oreohelix idahoensis. Next base: position 79,714 of record JAMPIV010016875.1, read on the forward strand.
TTATCAACCACTCTATTTTTAACAGTCATAGACTGGGTGATGCGCCAGACAACAGAGGGCAGTCCAAGAGGAATAAGATGGACTACATTTTTCAACATTGGAAGATCTGGAATATGCAGATGACATTGCACTGCTGGCACATTCACATCAACACATCCAGTTAATGAAAAAAACGGATAGACCCTTAATAAATTTAGCCAGCAGGTGGGCTTGAACATCATGTAAAGCAGTCCGAGGTCATGACGCTCAATGTGAGCAACCATGAGCCCATATCAGTAAGGAATCAGCAACTGGTACAGACAGATACCTTCACATACCTAGGAAGCATAGTAACACCAGACGGTGGGGCAGGCAAAGACATCAACATCAGAATGAATAAGGCAAGAACAGCCTCCTTTAGCCTAAATAACATCTGGAAGTCCTCCCAATACAGCACAAGCACAAAATTAAGATTATACCAGAGTTGCGTGCTTTCTGTGCTTCTCTATGGTGCGGAATGCAGGAGAGTCACAGAGAAGGAAATGTCAAAATTGTCCTCTTTTCACACAACATGCCTGGGAAAAATTCACCGAATCTTTTGGCCGAATACCATCACCAACCAAGATCTGCTTACTCGTAGCAAGCAAGAGGACATGCATACCATCATAGCGGGCAGACGCAGGAGCGGGGTTGGTCATGTCTCCAGAAGAGACCCCGATGCCATCACAAGAACAGCTATGCTTTGGACCCCTGAAGGAAAGCGAAAGAGAGGCCGACCAAAAACAACTTGGCGGAGGACTGTGGAGGCTGAGATGCAAAGAATGAACCAGATTTGGGGCACTGTACGAAGGATGGCCACCGACCGTGCAAAGTGGAATCAATTTGTTGTTGCCCTACAAGACGCCACTAGGCGTGATGGCCACTGACTGCTTTGACGGTCGGTGATTAAGGATCGAAGAAGAAGAAGAATTGGGATGGTGGTATGGGAAGACTGGAACCCATAACTTTGGGGTAGAAAACGCCATATTCAGAAGAGCGTTTCGTTCTATTATGTTACCATAGTTATTCGTGGTACCAGCAGAAAGTACTATCGCTGGAACAAGAAGGGAACAGTGGCTTAAGCTTTAAGGAGAAGGACCCACGTGGTAGACTCTCCTTGACATTTCTGGGAAACGAGCTACCCTCGACAATCTTGATGATAGACGAGCGTGAGCTGAGTGAAAAGAACCAACTCATAAGAAGGAGCAGAACCGACGTTGGCAGCTAAGTTCAAATCTAAGCTGCCACTTGAACTTCTTGTAACATCTCACATTCTATAAAGATATTAGTGGTGTTGCCATGGGAACGAAGATGGGTCCTAGCTATGCCTGCCTGTTCATGGGCCACTTGGAGCATCAAATATGGCAACAATACTCCGGTCCTTTCCCCGGGTTTTACCGCAGATATATCGATGATGGCATTGGTCTCACAGATATGTCCGAGACTGATTTATCCCGCTTCATCGACTTTGTCAACCTCTTCCACCCTACCATCAAGTTCACCTCCCTCATCTCCACAGTATCTGTCAACTTTCTTGACATTACTATTACTATCACTCCCTCCAGCCTTAATACCTCCTGCAGTCAAACAGATCCTTTTCAGCCACCTCCCTTTCCTCCAAGCAGAGTCTGTGACCCAAGAAGTATTCGGTGACGCACCTTTTGTGTCACATAGACGCGACAAGAACTTGAAGGATATTCTTGTTCACAGCCGTCTCCCAAAGGAGAATGCCACTCACTTTGGGACACTAAACCTGTGGTCGGACACGATGCAACACGTGCACGTATGTCATCTCAACCCACAAGGTGTCTTTTCCTGAGGCTACGCACACCATCACCAGTAGCTTCACGTGTGAGTCGCGCAATGTCATTTATACGATCATATGTAAACGTTGCTGCAAAACGTATATTGGCCAAACAAGCAAACGACTTGGGGACAGATTCAGCCAGCACTTGAATGACATCTCACAGCAAAAATCCACACAAGTTGCCATACAATTTAATGGTCCTGACCAACATGGTCCCATCGACATCCAGGTCACGGCGATCAGATCCTGCTCCTCTGACACTGCTAGCCAAGAACAGCTTGAGAACCGTCTTATCCACCACATGGGGTGTCTAAAACCAGCAGGTCTTAACACTCTACACACCTTTGTCTGAGGTCACCCTTTCCTCTCTTGTTCTATTTTGACTCTTTCCACTCTTATCCTATTTTTTTGCCGCCCTCTAATAATATGTATGAATATATAATACACTGTTTTTAATATGTCTTGATTTTTTATTTCATATTTATTTATCTCCAACTCATTCTGTCCTCTTCTATTTCCAGTCCCCACTAATATTACGTTTGGGTAGTTTATTGTTCAGTTTTGTTTTTTTAGTTTCTTAGTATGTATTGTGTACACCCGGTGGTGGCATTCATTTCCTTTTCCGGGCACGCTCGTCCGTTCGCGGGCAGCAAATGTGTTAGGACTTCGATGCCTTCAGGGAAGTATCTTGGTTTAACTTTTATTTTTATTTAGGTTCTTATGTGTCCTATCTAGCCTTCACTTTCTTTCCTTTCCCTGACGAAGGCCTTGTGGCCGTAACGTTTGCTATTTTCTTTGTCTTTTGTCCTCGTAAAACGAATCACCTTTTTCGATTTTTTTTCACACCCATCCATTCCATAAAGACTGTGAAGATAACTTTTCTTGATTCATAACTATTCAAATTATTTTCCAACTGTTAAAACCTAAAGTGATTATTACATTTTGTTATTTGTAATGTTACCAATTTAATTTCAATTTAATCATTTTAAAGTTACTGCATGTTTGTCTCAGTCAATTTACTACAGACACTCTAAACAGAGCTATACTAGAATAATGGAATTCAACTGAATAAATCAGGGGTGGGGGCTTAAACGGGCTGAAAGAAATAAGTGCTTAAATCCTTCACAAAAGCGTCGGCAGAATTACAGAATTAACATACTCAGTCAAAGCAGTATTGTTCTCTCTTATTCTGAATATCTTGTGAAGACTCCCTGGAGATGAAAGCGTTTTCTTTCTTCTATTTACATATCTGCCAAGAGTGATCTTGTGCGAAAGTCTTCTTCTTCTTCGATCCTTAACCGCCGACCGTCAAAGCAGTCAGTGGCCACCACGCCTAGTGGCGTCTTGTAGGGCAACAAGATGGCACCGGGGTCTCCCCCGAGGACACGACCAACCCAGCCCCAGCGCCCGCCAGCCACGATGGCACGCATGTCCTCTTGCCCGCCACGAGCAAGCAGACCCCGGCCGGTGATGGCACTCGGCCAAAAGATTCGGTAAATTTTTCCCAGGCATGTTGTGTGAAAAGACGACAATCCTGACATCTCTTGTGCGAAAGTAGATACCTTTAAAGTCCATATTAGATACCCCTGAGTTTTGGCCACTGTTGGACTACTACTGAAAAGCAGGAGAGGCAATACCATCACACATACGTGGTCATTCTTGTTGCATGTGAACCTTGGTCTATCGTACATGCACGGCCATTCCAGTTGCATGTGGACCTAAGTCTTACATACATATACGTCATTATTGTCCCATGTGAACCTTGGTATTTCATACATGCATTGTCATTTTTGTTACATGTAAACCTAGGTCTTTCATGCATATACGGTCGTTCTTGTTACATGTGAACCTTGGTCTTTCATACATAAATGGTCGTTCTTGTTACATGTGAACCTTTTTTTTTTATACATTCACGGCCATTCTTGAGACATGTGAACCTAGGTCTTTCGTACATATACAGTCGTTCTTGTTATATGTGAACCTTGGTCTTTCTTACATACAAGCCATTCCAAGGTCTTTCATACATACACAGTCATTCTAGTCACATGTGAACCTAAGTCTTCCATACATATACGGTCATTCTTGTTACATGTGAACTTAGGTCTTTCATACATGGACCGTCATTCGTGTTACATGTGAACTTAGGCCTTTCATACATATACGGTCATTCTTGTTGCATGTGAACGTAGGTCTTTCACATATGTACGATATTAATAGATACACGAGCAAGTAACACGTCAAACATCTCGGGCTTGAATTTTAGCTTGCTCTTTTTGCTTTGTTTCTTAATGATTTCACTGTTTCCCATGTAGTAATTTCAGTCCTTTACATTCCATTTCACCTTTAATTTGATCTTTGTAGTCAAACTTATCTGGGTTTACTGGATTTTTCTTCAAACAAAATTATATTGGGAGAAGTAAAAGAAAACCAACTGAGTGAAGTTAGGTGTATGTATTTTTATAAATGTGCGGCTATCCTTTAATATCCAAAGTACGTAAAAAAATCAAAATAACCGCTCACTCAACAAATATCCAAATAAGCATTTTATCACCCCATCTCCTAATCATCATGTGTAGGAGTATAGACTTAGGCTACTAAATTCGCCAAGTTGTCAATAATTATTTTGGCCAAATGGTATATATATATATATATATATATAAAGTCAAGGGCCACTTAGAAAAACCTTGGTTGAAACCATAAAACAAATCTGATATAAACGTAATTGGTATCAGTCAAAACGGCATTTATTGAATACCAAATTGACATGTCACGTAAAGAAATGGAAACACACATTCAAACGCAATGAAGCTGTGAAGTGTGTCACCCACCTTTTCAAAAGTCACACAATAGATATTGGACAAATAGACATTTCAAAATCGGGTATGACCACCGTTTGCAGCAAGGCATTAAAGACAGCGTAGACGCATCGAGTCCACAAGGGTCCGAAGAGTATCCTGAGGAATAGCTTGCCATTCCTGAAGCAGAAATGCAGTCAGCTGTGCAACATCCATTGGCAGGGGGTGATTTGCTGACAATCTTCGACCAAGACCAAGGACATCCCAGAGGTGCTCAATCGGAGAAAGGTCAGATGAATGAGCTGGCCACGCCATCCTGATGATCCCATGTTGCTGAATAAACTCATTCACCACACGAGCTCGATGGGGTCGAGCGTTATCATCTTGAAGGATGGCATTACCACCTATGGCCTCCAGAGCAGGCTGAACAATTGGTCTCAATATTTCGTTCTGGTATCTTGGGCCGGTCAAGTTGCCTTGGATGATGTAGAGTGGGGTCCTGCCGTGTCTGTAGAAGCCTCCCCAGGCCATGACAGAACCCCTACCATAACGATCCACCTCTCGAATTGTGTCATCAGTAAATCGCTCTCCTGGTCGTCTCCAAACTCGAATCCTGCCATCATTTAATGACACAGTGAAGCGAGATTCATCAGTGAAGAGAACTTGACTCCATTGTTGCCTTGTCCATCGGATGTGCTCGCGACACCAAGCAACACGGGCTCTGTGATGAGCAGGAGTAAGAGGGATTCTGACTGCAGAACGTCGAGCAGCCAGTCCAAATTCATGTAAACGTCTGCGAATGGTGCTTTGACTGACATTAACATTTACAGTTTGTCTCAGCTGACATCTTAGAGTGGAACAAGTCACTGTTCGATGGCGCAGGGCTGACAACAAGAGGTACCGGTCATCATGTCTATTGGTGCATCTAGGGCGACCTGGCCGGTGGCGATCCTCCACACTTCCTGTGGCCCGAAATCTCTCCAACATTCTTTGGATAGTAGAGTGTGACACTGCAAGCCGTCTAGCAACCTCACGGACAGATAAACCACTTTCAACCCACGCTATAGCCCTCATTCTTTGTAAGGTGTCAAGACTTCTTCTCGGTGGCATGGTTTTTGTAAGTGATGAAACTACCCTAAGTCTGCTGATTTTAAAACAAATTAAGAGTGAACTCTGTTCACGAAAAGTCGCCATTGCACGTGGAATGTCAATCAGCACGATTACTTCACCTGTTTGGTTTTACGGAAGTTTAAAAAAAAAACAGATTAAAAATGTGAATTTATGGTCAGCAAACCAAATTGCACGTGATCACCATGGTTGTCGGTGAGTTGTTTTTATGCTTAACGTGCATAGAGGACTGTCAGAGGAAGATATTGCACCCATTTTTACTAAAAACTTCCTTCATTTAATCATTCTATGGGCTTATATAAAAGTGTATTGAAAATAATAGGGTGGCCCTTGACTTTTGACGAGTAGTATATAGATATATATATATCCCCTCTCCTCAAATTATTTTTAACGTCCTAACTTTAATAATTTATAATTGATCATTTATTAAGGGAGCAATTTTCACTGTACGTTGCATTGTATATTATACAGATCAGTTTAACAACGCATTGTTATTATATCTATTTAATATGTAGTTATATATAAATAGAAAATAATTATACTTTATTCATACGTGCCGGCGGTTCAATCTGCGTAATAGTGAATATTTACAGCACATCTACCATGAAAAAACTGTAGCGACCATGCAATATTTCAGTTGGTGTGCAATTTCGTTTCCACGGTGCAAAATGTGTGCCTTTTTCTGAAAATGTTGACCGAAATAATCGCTTAACGTCTCGTGTCAGGTATTTATCTATCTATCTATCTATCTATCTATCTATCTATCTATCTATCTATCTATCTATCTATCTATCTATCTATCTATCTATCTATCTATCTATCTATCTATCTAACTATCTACCTACCTAACTACCTACCTACCTACCTTCTTACCTACCTACCTTCTTACCTACCTACCGATCTATCTATCTATCTATCTATCTATCTATCTATCTATCTATCTATCTATCTATCTATCTATCTATCTATCTATCTATCTATCTATCTGTCTGTCTATCTGTCTGATTCTATGCCACCTAATATGATTATAGTCGAATTTTTGTCTGATTAACTGTAAAGATTTGTTGGATTTGTTTGTTTGTTTGTTTGCTTGTTTGTTTTTTTGGTTGCCTTTGTTATTGTTGTTATTTTTGCTTTAATTACATTCTTGTCATTTTTTTTTTACACACTTAATTTTTATGATTGGGTTCTGTCACCGTATGCTGTTGTTATGTGCCCGCGTCAGTTAAATGTGCAAGTAGTTATATTGATTTTATTTTCAATTGGAGTTAATCCTTTTGATGTTGTTGTTATTCAAGTGTTAACTGGCCTTCCGCCAGAGATGGTAATACTTGACTTTTGCTCATTTTTCTTTCCAGGTTCATTCTTCCCTTTAGGTTTAGTGAATAGCAATCTCGTATAATGGTTTTCAAATGATCCAACTGTAACACAGCATATGTAGAAAATTCAATTAGAGTTTATTGATGTCATTAGGCAAACACTGTAAATTTCACAATGATGGTTGGTTATCCAAGAGGAACATTTATATATCCACAATGAAAGATATATATATATATATATATATATATATATATATATATATATATATATATATATATATATATATATATATATATATATATATATATATATATATATATATATATAAATAGATATAGATATATATATATATATATATATATATATATATATATATATATCCAATGGAATAATATACTAGCTTGTCTACTTAAAAACTTGTCTTGATATTCTCAAAGACGAAGTTCACTTAACACTACTTGTAAAATCCTCAAAAGTCCAAAATCATGGAATCATTGGAATCATAAATCCTGAAATCACAGCCCTTTCTCCCACTTCTTTCCTATTTATAGTATTTCTTCTTTTTTCCCCTCCAATTTTCACACGATGCTTTCTTTTTTTCACACGGTACAATTATCTACATTTGCACACGTTTTCTCAGCTTCTCGACTTTTTCCACACGTCTCTCTCTCTATCTCTAAACAACGGGAAAAAAACCAAAATAGCAACTCTCACTTCACAAAATTTTCCATTTAAAACACGCATTTAATATTTTCCCTGGGACTGCACTATCTTTGTCTCTCTTCGTCGTGACTGCCAACTGAACTTTAATGACCCTGCGTTTTGTGCGAAAACGCCTTATTTGCTTTACGTCTGTTATTTCTATATTCTAACACGTATAAATGGTAGTGTTGTAAGCCATGCGGTCACATACGGTCCGGGCCACACAAATGTATCATTTGTTTTCGTGAAACGAGGGATCCCAGTATATTTATAATGCGTAAAACGGGAGATACATAAATTTTGTTCATATACTTCGCTATAACAGTATTGATGTACACTACTTCTCAACAATATCAATATGAACAACGCTGTGAATTAGTCATCACCATAATGTTAACATCCTTAAAGCTAACATTTTTAAAAAAAATATAGTTGCATACGATTTTCCTCGGTTGTGCAAACAACACAGTCAAAAAGAAAAAAAAATATTTTAGCAATATTTAACAGAAGTGACTAATATTCATTAAGTATTTAACAATCTTAAATGTAGTAGCTGTAACGAACATCAGCCTAACAGCATAGAACTAATGGTCAAACATCAGACCGTGGGACGCAAAAAATATTATATATATATATATATATATATATATATATATATATATATATATATATATATATATATATATATATATATATATATATATATATATATATATATATACACACTATGACATGGGAATATACAATCAAGGCAATATTAATGTATAATTTTATAATGAAATTTGAACTGGAGCTGTACGCTCTCGTAACTGTCAATATAAAACGTGGTAAACATAATACAATCATATGATACAGGCGACCCCATCCTGCCACTGCGGTCAGTGATTTACCAGGATGTATATGGATCTTAAACACCAAAAATCTGGACAAGTTGTGGTGAACTGTGTTCGTCGTAATATCTAAATATAGAATTATTAATCTGGTTACATGGAGTTACAAAGTATTTATTTTTAAAAAATGTCTCTAATCTCCAGCTTATGTAATGGTCGTTACTATGAGGGAGGACCAAAATACCGATACAGATAACTATCTGGTGGTGGTGTATGAACGATCTCAGTAACACACGAACCTAGTACCAAACTCTTTATAGGTTCGTCATCAAATGCAAGTGCATTATAATGGACAAGAATATTTTCAAGAAAATACACTGCAGCGTTCCGCTTACAATGTGACATAGGTCAGAAAAATACAGATACATCAATATGTGATGTTCATTTCTCAATACAAGGTTTATCAACATGTGAACATTTCCGTTACCATGTTAGCGATTTCTCATGGAATCGTCATGGTGTGCATGTAACAATGTAGTATTTCGCCAATCCGCGAACTGTGTTGAATAGCATATAAGTTGTACACAACGTGCAAAATATGTCACCAAATCAAATTTTAGGTAAAAATATATATGTCTCAGTTATTTAGTGGCGTGGGGTGCATATTGGGATAAATGACGGAGTAAAGTTTATCACCACGGGAGGGGAACGAATGTCAGTCATGGGAATGTACTCGGGGGTCGTAGGGGCGTTAGCTGTGTCAATGAGGGTAACAATGTCCTCATTATCTTTTACCGATGTCCGCTGTGGACATCTCATCTTCTTGTACACATGGTATTTATACATTAAACAGCTTAAAGTTTAAAACACCAATTATACTAGGCAAAATCAATAGTCCTGACGCTCTAGTGTGTCGGGTCATGGCCTCTGGTGTGTAGATAGTGTCTAATTCTGAAATAAGGGTAGACATATCTACTGACTGTAATGGAGGTAATCGAGGAGGAACTGTAAACATTTTTCCAGACTACGGAAGGAGTATTTTAGAATTTGTTAGACACGTTAACATAGGTAAAGTCCTTTTGAATAGTGGAGGATGCTTGGAACGGGGCGTCGATTTAGAACGATCCGTCTGTGATGGAGCATGTCGGAGAAGGTGACAGGAGATGGAAAGGCGTTTGGATGTGTAGGGAAGAATAAATTTGACGTCTGATTCGTCATACATTTGTGAGAAAGGGTCGTTGGCTTGAATAATGTGAGTAGCCATGTACGATCATTGAGGTTGTATACTAAAGGTAACTTGTGTGCGAATCGAATAGTTCTAGTACAAATGGTATGTGTCTTAACAGCATCATTAAGAAAAATTTGCCAAAATACATACTCGATGCGATTGAACATTATAAAACCGTCTTTCCATAACACCAAAGGAAAGCGGTGAGTTAACACATTTCAAAAAAAAACTCTCATGTGTCACTTTGGAAAAATACGTGTGTGCTTTGTTAATAGCCATGTCGTTTGCTGTCGTATCATATGTGGCGAGGGGGTGGATGTTAGTGTTACTATCATAGGTAATAGAGGGGGGAATAGGTGTAGGGATTGAGTGAATCATATACAGGTCATACTCGTCATCGACAATTTAGAGGAATAGCGAGAACACGATGAGCTTTGACTGCGAAAGAATCGCGTCAAGTCGTAAAGAATTTTTTTCTGTTTTTGTACTGAAAAAGATTAGGATGTTGAACTAGTGGTGGACGGAGTATATGTGGAAGGATAGTGGACAAGTGGTTGAATAATTCTAGAAGATCAGCGGGAGGTAAAAGGGAGGGAGTTAAGCAACTGAACTTGAGCATGTCTATGTTCGACTCTAACATAGTTAGTGATTGTGTAATGTGTGCATATAGTGTGTTTGCTTTTGTCACAAAAAGAATAAATAAGAGGTAAAAAAAAACTGTTGTACGGCATAAGTCCTATTATTAAGATTTACAAAGGCAAAAGTGGTGTAATTTGTACAATGGTTGACTACGTCTCTAAGATCATTGAGTACTCTTCTAATCATAAAGATTTCGTACCTAACACTCTCTAAAAGGTTTGAATAACTAAAGAACTGAGATAATTTAAAGTTCTGTTTAACCTGGATAACATAGTGATCTAAATGTGCGAATGTTTGCGAAAGTGCTTAAATATCTGGGTGTTGCAGACGTCGTAACTGTCACTATCATCGGTATCATCAGCAGAGTCTTTGACTGGAGCGAACATCTTTCTGAAAAAATAAAATTTCCTACCCAAAAAAATGGATACTAGTGACTTTAGATGATGGTGGGGAACGAGGGGAAGTACTTTGTAGAGAGTACTCGTTGGGTACTATAGCTGGGAGAGTACCTTTTTGTTATTAGAGAAGATTGATTCTCCAATAAACCAATAATCGTTGAACTGGATGTTTACGAATTTGACATGAGAAACTTGACGATGTCCATCAATGTCTTTCCTCGTCAATCATTGATCACAAGGGGATGGCGTATTTCGCACTGTCGAGTGGGTGGTGGCTCCAGTTGTCGAGGGTAAGGATGAAGTAGTTTAGAACTGGTGCCCCTCATGCTGCGTTTTGTGGGGCTGTCTGCGTTTTCTTCGCAATTTCGTATGTACGCGCTCTTGAGGTAACCTCACAAACTTTGGTAACGGTGGTGAGTCATCTGGTAAGCCAGAATATGAGCGCTTCGTTGCTGTGCGAAATTCAGTGTTGTCTGGACTGATCACACTTTCGTGGTCACTCTCGGGATCTGCTGTGTCAAGGTCAGATTCGTGTCTCAATGGAGGTGATGGAAGAATAATGTAATCTTCCCTAAGTGTGCATGTAGCGCTGTCTGCGTTTTCTTCATTAGACGGTGCTGTGTCGAGTATCATTATCTTTAGTATACTGGTTGTTGTAAATTGCTCTACGGTACTTTGAATCACATGCAGGAGCGTTTCGTCTTCACTATCCCACTGTTCATCAGAGTGGTAGTTGCTTGTTGAAGGTTGTTCATTTCTAAAGTATGTTTGTTGCACAATAGGCTGGCAGAAATCTTTCGTGGTGTCAGGGTGTTCTGGAGTAACTTGCTCGGCCTGTAACCTGGTATTTCGATATTCTAGTCTTTCGCGTAACTCAGCGAGGGGAATATCGTCTTCACTGTCGGAAGTGCTTCTATATTGTCTCATTCTGTTGACGGCGTCATGAAATTGGTCGTTTTCAGAGTTGTGCCGTTCTGCTTCTGAAACATCGTTGTCTGTGCTAGACTGTGACGTAGTGCTTGGTGTTTGATAACATAATGTAGCTTTTCTGATTGGCCTATTTGTGGTCTCTTTGTGTGGCATAATGGGTCGATGCTCATCTTTTTTTTATTTGCATGACATGGGCCTTGGTAAAGATATTTCTTTCTTCGTTCCAGATCTTGTAATTAGTCGGTGTTGTCTTATCTAGAATCTTGAAACCATTCATCCAGCGGGCATCAAATTTGTTATCACGGACATTCTTTCGGTAGTACACTCTGTCGACTACGTTAAAGCTTTCCAGCTTGACATTCTTGTCGTGTTGTTTCTGTTTCTTTAAAAATGCTTTCGCAGTATTCTTATGTGCTATTTGGTGGACCTTGAATTTCTCTTTTAAAATAACTTCTATTTGGTCTTCACCTACATATTTCCGTTGGGGCTGTAACATATTTTCCAGGGGAAATGAGGGTTCTCTTCCATAGAGCATATAAAATGGCGACATACCAGTAGTGTCGTTTATATTCACTCTAATGGCCTCCAATGCTTGGTTGATGTAAAAATCCCAATACTGTGTATTTAGACATATACTTCGCGAGAACATCATGCATGGTTGAGTGTAGGCGTTCATTTCTGCCATTTGACTGAGGGTGATAATAACTCGTGGTAGTATGGGTAATGTTGAACCTCTGAAGCATTGCTTTGAAGGGATTCCCAACGAACTGTTTGCCGTTATCAGATATGATGCGTCTGGGACAGCCCTGTCTTGGTAGGAATTCTTGGATAAAATATTATGTAACCGTTTCAGATGGGATGTTTTTGAGAGGGTAACATTCCGGCCATTCTGAATACTGGTCTACTATGTGCAAGATATATCGGTTCCCTGACTGTGTGATGGGATATGGTCCCGATATATCGATGCTGACTATCGCCATTGGGAAATGTTCTGCTTGCATTACTTGGAGTGGTGCTCGTGATGGTTTCATATTTCGCATTTTACAGATTCTGCATGTGTGAACATATTCAATGACATCCCTGTATAGTGAAGTCCAATAGTATCATCGTCTAACGATATCTAATGTCTTGTCTCTCCCAACGTGACCATTTTTATCATGAAATTGGGACAAAACCAACGGTACTCGGTGTTTCGGTATGTATTTCTGTAGCTGTCCGTCTTGTTTGGGGTCAATGTGGTACAATACTTCGTCTTGGATCGTAAGCGTTGGACATCTGTTTGGGTTTTCTTGAGCTTGTTTCATGAGTTTTGTTATATCTGGATCCTTCTTCTGCTCACTTGCCATGTGGAAGTCATCTGGATCACTGTCTGGTTTTTATTGTGATTCGGACTGCTGTGTGTTCTCAGATATGTCATGTTGGTTGGAGCTAACAACATTTATTTGTTTGGTATTATCATTAATTTCTGTCGATGTGGATTTTTCTTCTTTCACTGTAGTGTTCTGTGCTTTGCTCTCCTCATATGGAATCCTAGACAACAGATCTGCACATGTGTTCATGGTTCCGGGAATGTACTCTATGATGGTATCGTAGGATTGGAGGTTAATGGACCATGTCTGCAGTTTCTTAGGTTGTTCATGTGTCTTAGAGAGCCAATTGACTAGGGTTTGATGATCCGTCCTGATTATGAGCCTGCTTCCTCGTACGTAAATATCAAATTTCTGTATTGCATAATGGATGGCGTATGCTTCCTTCTCTGTCGACGACCATCTCTTTTGGGACTTAGATAGAGCATGCAAAAGAAACGCGATAGGTTTCTCATTGGGGATTTCAGGCAAAATTGGTTTTTCGTTAAATGTGATGGGTTGGACCAAACATGCACCAATGGCGTTGTCAGAGGCGTCGGTATATAATACCATGGGTTTGGATGTGTCTGGGTGAGCAGGTAAGGGGATTGTAGTCAAGGCATCCTTCAGGTATTCGAATGATTTCTGGCATTCAGGAGTCCATTTAAAACGAGCATACTTTTTTGTCAATTCTATCAGGGGCGTAGCCGCACGGGAGAAGTTGATTATGTGGGGTCTGTAGTACCCAACGCACCCAATGAAAACTCTCACCTGCCGTACTGTACTGAGACTGGGCATTTCCCTGATAGCCTTTACTTTATCTTCGCCTGGATGTATACCATCAGCATTTATAACAAAATCCAAATATTTTGTTTCTTCTTTGAGAAACTCACATTTGCTTAACTTGAGTCTGATCTGGTGTTCCATGAGCCTGTCAAATACTAGTTCCACTTTGTGAAGATAATCTTTAATGGTTCCCGCTGTATGAATTAATATGTCATTGTAACGTTGGATTTTACTGGCTACTAGAATGTAGATGTATGTCTAATGTTGTTGCTAAGATGTAGCCGTGTAATGTACCACCATAGACACCAGGGATGACGAAGGCTGTGAAGTAAGGTGTCTTGTCTGGTCTGTTGCTTGCTGTGAGTATAGATGAGATGAAGTTCCACAGGTCTACAGTACATGGGTCATGAGGACATTACATTCACTCACGACGTGTAAGTAATAGAAATATGAACTGCTGGTGACGTTTTCCATCATTTATTTAGGACGCCACAATGACAAGTACGTTGACAGCAATATATATATATAAGTCACAGACACTGCAGGACATAGTAATCAGCATAACAAAGTTCCTCAGTAAATCATGCATATATCATGTAAGCTGATCTCGTATAATTCCAGCTTACAACAGCCTTAGCTCCATATCATCACTCTATGAGTGTAACAAACTCCACTCTGATACTAGTAGATCAGGTGTGTAAATAAGTCTACCGCAGGCCACACGGGAATGGCGGGTTTATGTGTACAGTTCAAGTTGACCTTTGTAGGCATTTCTAAGTCTAACCTTGATGAAGGTATAATCGCTGACATAGCGAAGTTCAAAGGAGCATAGAAACTGTTCTCTGGGCCTAGAGTGACCCGTATACATATAAATCTAAGGTATGAGGATACCTGGGTGTATTTCCTAGTAGAAGAGCCTCTCCTGCCTGTAGATAGTGAGCAAGCAGAGAACGACAATGTCAAAAATCTAAGCTGACTACAGATTTCAATATTAGGAGAGCATTTACCTTGCTTCGGAAATAACACCACATCACACACGCCTCCAGGCGTTTAGAATCATGTAGGAAAAATCCTCGTTAGATAAACTAACACACAAGAGGACTTCCAATTCCCCATCAAAAGATCACAGACGCTGAAAATGCGTCTTGCTCTGCTCGTAACAACTGCGAGACTCCCGGACGGAAGTCTTTCTCAAACCGCCCTAAATTCTACACATGCGCAGAAGCGCTCGACCCCCTGAGTTCAACTCAAACGGGCCGATGTTGGACACATACCAAGCAAAGATACTGACCAAATCGCGCCTTATATGGTCAGGGAATGAACATCAACTCTGGTTGCAAACATTCCAATCTAAGCTGACCTATTCGAGCCATAAAAAAACACAACCAGACATCGATCTAAAAAATAGACCGGCAGTTTAAGACACAAGAGAAGGTAACAACCATTGTCAAAATGTAACCTCAGTTTACCACGAGTTATAAACCTTTGATCACAAAAATTAAAGTGTACAAAAAAGACTCAGAAAAATTTATATTGACTCAGAAAATATATGTGCGTAACAGTCATCGATATGCGCGAGTGCGAAAGGTTGCATCTCCTTCAACACCTCATCCATCAATGACATATAAGTTCCGGGCTTCCCTTGAGGCCAAAAGGCATGACATTCCATGCGTAACTGCCCATGTGTGTAGTAAATGTGGACTTCCTCCGGTGTCATGGGGATACTCCAGAACCCTGCCCTAACGTCTAAGGTGGTAAAGTATCTCGAGATGCCAAGGGTCGCGAGAATGTCATCAATTCTGGGTAGTGGGTAGGAGATTGTCTTTGTGATTTTGTTCAAAGCGCGGTAATCGCAACATAATCTATTCGAGCCATCCTTCTTCCTAACTATGACGATAGGTGACGACCATGGTGATATGGAACGTGCAATGATGCCTGCTGATAGCATCTCATTAATGGATCTTTCCACTATCTCTCTGTTTTTGAGTGGGGTGTGGTAAGGTTTTAGGCTAATAGGCTCTTCGGTAGTGGTATTAATTTCCATTTGGACTGTTGATGTACGACCCAATTCCAAATCATTTAAGGCAAAGACATCTTGATGTTTTTTAACAAAAGCGGTGAGCCTTTGTTTGTGTTGGGCCGTAGTATGAAAGGTGTCCAACAACTGTGATAATCTGCCTTCGGTATTTGTTTTTAATGTCCTTATACATACTTGTATTTGATCGTTGTGTTTGACATTTCACTCCTCTTTCATGAAAATGGTCCAGTGATCTCTGTGATTCTCTCTGGCAATATTTATTGTTGCTCTCTGATTCTCTCTGGTAATATGTATTGTTGTTCTGTGGTTCTCTCCGGCAATATCTATTGTTGCTCTCTGATTCTCTCCGGCAATATGTATTGTTGCTCTGTGGTTCTCTCCGGTAATATGTATTGTTGCTATCTGGTTCACCCTGGCAACATCTATTGTTGCTCACTGATTCTCTCCGGCAACATGTATTGTTGATCTCTGGTTCTCTCCAGTAATATGTATTGTTGCTCTCTGGTTCTCTCCGGCAATATCTATTGTTGCTCACATATCTGTGTCTGGTACTTCGATTGGTGGTGATTGGCGGGCTCTGGTATCTCCAGTTGGGTGTCTGCCATCGTCTGTACGGTGCAAAGTTAATGTCCTGGGGTTGCTTGCAAGTGACCATATTCACGCATCGTTTGATTTCTGGTTGACGTCTATCCATGGAAATAGACTTTCGTGACTGTCGAATTATAAGCTGGTCTTCCATGTCTGCATAATTCAGCTGATAACCCTCGTCGCTGGCGTGGTCCTCGTAGCTGCTGTTTATCCTGGACTTGTAGCATTGTCCTCTAGGTAATCGACTACTTGTACTTGTTCTCATCTGCTGTGGGTATCCGCCAGGCAGTTGAGAATACTGTTGGTCACCAAAGAATGCAGGGTGGTGTGGGGTGTAGTGCGGAAGCTGACAAGGAGTAGGGGACTGATGGGTATCAGAGTGTGGTATGATCTGATAATTCTTCCTGTGTCTTTCATTGTATCTACGTTGGGGTGTACAGTTGCTTGAGTCATCTATTTCCTGTGGCAGGTTGCGATATTTGGTTACGCCCATCCGTTCTTTTGTGCACAGTTATGTTTCCTTGTTTTGAGTAGGTTTCTCTGTGGTAATGGTTGTGATCGGTTTATTTGGATGATAATTTGTAGACTTTGTTGTCGTAGATGGTCGTACATTCGCTGGTTCCTTATATCTTTCGGAAGGAAGTGGAGACCTGTGTGTGCGCCATGTTTTGTCTCCAATTGTGCAGTTTTGTGTGGCGTCTTTGTTTATAGGGGCAGGGGGAGATTAACTTTTGCAATTATCGCCCCTCTCGCAATGGATGACGTTTTTCATGAGGTATTTACGATCATGATGGGGAAATCTCGGTTGCTTGTAATTTCTGCAATGCCCTCTGTAATGAATATCAGTGGATCATCGTTTATATCTTCATCCAGCAACGGTGCAATTTCTACTGTCTGTCCGGGTCGAATGTAGTCTGATCCTTTTACACGATCTTTGGTTATTATTAGTGAGTTTTGTGGAATGGTCACAGGAGCTGTGAGGCGTACCAACGAAGCTATGTGTAAATCATCCTGGAGGTTGATGTATTCTCCGTTTAGTCTAATCTTGTGTAGATCGTAGTATATTCGGGCTTGGTGTTTGTTCAGGAAATCACGTCCAATAATAAGATTCCGAGATATACCGCGTGTAATAATGAATTTATGGTTTATTTTATGTTCCCCAATCTGGAATGTGATAAACGCAGTACCAAGGGATTTCATTTCCTGGCCGGTCACAGATGCCATGTACGTTTTCGTGGGGTGAAATTTCACATATTTCTGAATTTTTCGAAAAAGTTGTTCTCGTATTAGGCTTACCGATGCTCTGGTATCCACCAATGCTCGATAATGCATGCCCTGAATAGAGATGAGACAGGAACTCGGGTCTGGGTGGATGTTAATGTTATTTACTACAGTCAGCTGCCTTTTATTGCGGTGAGAATGATGTTCTGTGTTGTGTGATTTCTTCCTTGTTGTGTGGGACCTATGGGGTTTATAAGTGTTCCACTTTGTATAGCTCACGTCAGCGGTCCGATCTAACGCGTACTTGGTCCGTTTCCCGAAGCAGGGAAATATTGTGGTCTACCTCTGGCAAAACCATGTTGAGTTGCGTATGCGCGGTTGTTCTGTCCTTGTTGTGGTTGGTTATAACCTCGAGATTGATTATGTTGATACGTTCTATGTTCTTGTCTACCATTTCCGAATGATCCTTGCTGGTGTGATTGGCATGTACTAGAGACATGCCCATTTTGTCCACATGTGTAACAGATAATCGTATTGACATTTTGGACATTCTGTTGCCTCGGTTGGTGTGCTTGCTGGAACTGATGTTGCTCAGGCTGATGGCGTGTAGATCGATGTTGGTGACGGTGCCACTGCTGTCTTGAGTGACCGATTTCCAATGCTCGTGGTCATTGTTGACTTCATAGCGAGGATCTCTACCTGTGCGTTGATTGAAACGTTTTCGTACGTTATCCTCCGATACTGCCATTTGTATAGCATCAGTGACAGTTGTAGAGTCTTTTCTTATGAGATGGAGCTTTAAGTTATCTGTGTAAAGTCCGTCCACAAAAATGCCTACCAAGTGTTTTTCAATGTCCTGTGATGCTACCGTTCCTTCAATAAAAGCTTCTTCAGCCAAATTCAATAAACGGTCTCCATAAAATTGAACAGGTTCAGATTTTTCTTGATGGATTTACTCAAAAGCGACCACGCGTGCTGTTTGTCGGTTATATCACTATTCCGTGCTATTAGTTCCGTCTTTAATGATGCATAGGTCTCTTCTGGGTACATAAGGGAACGCCGTCGAAGAAAATCCGTCACGAGAGATTCCGATGACAAGTATGCAATTTTGATATTGTCCTTGTCACATGTAGCATTTACCATGGAACTAAACTTGTCTATGTTCATTAGCCATCTCCGGAATGTCTTTGAATCGCCGGTGAAGGGAGTTATAACCGAGCGAATTTGGTTATATTTATTACAGTAATCTACATTGGATAGCGTGTTTGTTATCCGTTGCAACGTGGTCATTGTGGGTTCGGCCTCTACAGGTAAGGGTATGTTAGCAGGATGGACGCTTGCCTGTTGCATTTCCTGTTGCTGTTGTAGCTGCTGTGCATATAACGCCTGTTGTTGTTACTGTTGTTGCTGAAGTGTATACAACGCTTGATGTTGCTGCTGCTGTTGTTGCTGCTGTTGTTCTTGACTTGGATCCATTATAGTGATTCTGCCTGTTTGCTTTCACTAAAGAAAAGGGCAGTTCACGGCGCAATGAGTGTGTTATGTGCCCGGGCAGTTAAATGTGCAAGTAGTCATATTGATTTTATTTTCAATTGGAGTTAATCCTTTTGATGTTGTTGTTATTCAAGTGCTAACTGGCCTTCCGCCAGAGATGGTAATACTTGACTTTTGCTCATTTTTCTTTCCAGGTTCATTCTTCCCTTTATGTTTAGTGAATAGCAATCTCGTATAATGCTTTTCAAATGATCCAACTGTAACACAGCAATTGTAGAAAATTCAATTAGAGTTTATTGATGTCATTAGGCAAACAATGTAAATTTCACAATGATGGTTTGTTATCCAAGAGGAACATTTATATATCCACAATCAAAAATATATATATATATCCAATGAAATAATATACTAACTTGTCTACTTAAAAACTTGTCTTGATATTCTCAAAGACGAAGTTCACTTAACACTATTTGTAAAATCCTCAAAAGTCCAAAATCATGGAATCATTGGAATCATAAATCCTGAAATCACTGCCCTTTCTCGCACCTCTCTCCTATTTATACTATTTCTTCTTTTTTTTCCAGCCAATTTTCACACGACGCTTTCTTTTTTTTCACACGGTACAATTATCTACATTTGCATACGTTTTCTCAGCTTTTCGACTTTTTCCACAAGTCTCTTTCTCTCTCTTTCTCTCTAAACAACGGAAAAAAACCAAAATAGCAACTCTCACTTCACAAAATTTTCCATTCAAAACGCGCATTTAATATTTTTCCTGGGACTGCACTATCTTTGTCTCTCTTCGTCGTGACTGCCAACTGAACTTTAATGACCCTGCATTTTGTGCGAAAACGCCTTATTTGCTTTACGTCTGTTATTTCTATATTCTAACAATTATAAATGGTAGTGTAGTAAGCCATGCGGTCACAATATTACGTTTATAATGTTGTATGCCTTTAAATTAATGCTTAAAGTAACGTAGGAGTAAAAAGGGTATAGTATGCAAGATAAATGAGAGTGGAAGGGCAGAATGTTAGGCTGGTCTGCGCGCCAAATTCTTAACCCTTTGAAAATAAAGTTCGTTCTATCTATTTCTCTGTCTGTCTATATGATTATTTATCTATCTGTCTCTCGGTCTGCTTATATATATATATATATATATACAGTAGAACTCCATTTATCCGAACCCCATGGGACCGAGCATCGTTCGGATAATCAAATGTTCGGATAATTGGATTACATAATGTATCGAGTACATGTACACATATTTCTAAAAATAATTAACCATCACAAGGAAAATACACTACAAAACATATTTACTTGTACTATAATAATCCACACTGTATTAGATCACTGTATCACCAAAATCTTTTATTACACTGCAGTGCATGTACTACTTGTATTAATTATTTTTGTTAAGAAAGAGAAATGTTTTCAAAATAACATTACAAACGATTCAAAACCAGGCGCAACTTACGTATATATGTACTTGCACAGATGTAGCCCACTATTTAAAATAATGAGGAATCCTCTTTTGCACCAAACTGGATAGTCTCGTTTTGGCTGCTAAGTCCCGCATTCTCTTCAACAGCAGAAGCTGTGTAGGACAGCTGTCATCTTCTTGCTCGTACCAAGCCATCGCTGTTTCTAGTGCTATAAAGGCCTCTTCAGGACTTGGTCGACGTTTCGGTTTTTCTTCATAATCTACTTCTGAGGAGTCTTCATCATCGGTCACTACATGTATTTGGTTTTCTTCTTGCACAAAAGACAAAATTTCTTCGTCATTCAAAAACTGAAAACCAGAATCATTATCATCTTCTAGCCACATGTGTGTGCATCATCTTTGTCACAGTCCGAAAATCCGGGCATTGCTTGAAACAGTTCCACAACTTCATTTATACAATCATCATTTGTGTCCACTGCAGTAGTTTCATTTCCTCCTTTTTTCCCAAGCAATCTACTCCAAGCCTTGTTGAGATTATCTTGTGACAGGGTGGTCCAAGCATCATCTAACATATAGCAGCAGTCTTTGAGATTAAGCTTTTTGGAAAACGCCACCACACTTTCTTCATCTTCAGCCAACAATAAACGACGCAGGACTTCCTTCTTGTACATCTTTTTAAGCTTTGCTATAACACCCTGATCCATTGGTTGAATCAGTGCTGTTACATTGGGAGGCAGAAAAAATTACTTTAAAATTTGCATCAACTGCATTCAATGTATCCGTCTCTGGATGAGATGGTGCATTGTCCAGTAGAAGAATTATTTTTCCAGTTTTCTTTTCTTGTTCTCTCAACCTCTTCACATTTGGGATGAACTGATTTGTATACCAATCAAGAAATATTTCACTATTCATCCAAGCACTCTTCTGTGCTTTGTAACACAATGGGAGACATGTCACATTCTTTAAACAACGTGGTTTTTTGGCTTTGCCGATCATTAGCACCGGTAAACGATGACTTCCACTGGCATTCGCGGCTACCAAAATTGTTACTCTCTCTTTGCACTTTTTAAACCCAGGGACAGCTGCTTCGTGCTGAGATGCAAGTGATTTTTGAGGCAATGATTTCCAGTATAAGCCAGTCTCATCGGCATTATACACATCATCGAGTGAATAACCTTCTTCTTCCAAAAAAGCCAAGAATGTTTCTTTAACATTTTTAGCGGCAGTTGCATCGCTAGATAAAGATTCCCCTTGAATCTGCAATTCTCGTATGCCATGACGAGATTTAAAGTTTCTTAACCATCCCTGGCTAGCCTTAAAGTCAGGAGGACCGTCAAGTTGATTGTTGAACTGAAGTGCCTTTTCACACAACAGAGAACCAGAGATAGGTTCCCTTTTGCTTCTTCTTTGCACAAACCATATATACAAAGCCTCTTCCAATTTCACATCTTTCGCATTTCTCATGGTTTTACGTTTCTTCGACCCATTTTCACTATCAAATTTCGATGCAAAACTCATAATTTTATCCTTGTTACTTTTGATGTCAGAGACGGTAGCTTTCCCAACATTGAAAATCCTCGCAAGTGAAGACACAGTTTCACCTTGTCCTAGTCTCTTGATAATTTCTGTTTTCGTTTCAATTGACAAAACATTGCGGTTCCTTTTATATGCTTTAGGCCTACTGGAAGATGCCATATCGCACAGAGAAATACTTGTACACCAAAATTATTCTGCTGTAGTAGCAGACACAGTTATTTTAAGTTGAACTGTCTGTTTAGCCAGTGTTCTACCTAGAACGCACTCGTACACTGGATTGGTAAACCAGATATTAACTGACTTTATGATCTAACTGACTTCCTGTACGTAAGCGACCGACCATTAGCCACCCCATTCTCTACAAATTGTTCGCACACATTTGAAGTTTGCCGCATCAAAAGATTCAGAATTTTAGTCTAACGTGACTGTGGCATCTGATTTTTTTTTTTTTTTTTTTCTGGAAAAAGTGTTCGGTTAATTGGATGTTGGGATAATGGGGGTTCGGATAAATGGAGTTCTACTGTATATATATATATATA